>JALBCR010001367.1:0-283205 GCA_030710515.1 Abscondita cerata | reverse complement strand
TTATTAACCCGGCGTTGGTAAGGTGAAATATTTTGACGGCAGTGGTAAGGTGGGGTCTGACAAACCCCACCAAATTAATAAATAAAAAATAGTTACAAATTATGTAGGTTATTTATATTTTGGCTAAGTCTTAACAAAGTAATATAGAAATGAATAAAACAAGAATTGTTAGGAACTTTTATTTTATTATTAAAATAACATAAAATAACTTGAACGTCGTATTTTACAAAACAAAAAAAACACACATTCGAAAATTGGGAAAAATTGGGAAAATTTTCGGAAATTTTTCAGATGTAATGATAATACTTTATAGCTAATACTCAAATAAACACTTGGAAACTAATTTTTATTTGGTATTGACGATAAAAATAAAAATCTATTCGAAATACAACAATTTTGGCAGTACATATGAGCATGTTCTAGACATAGAAACGTATTGCAGGTACTGCAGGTGTATTCGGTTTTGCGGTCACGTGTTCTAGGACATGTTTGGCACCTTCCGATGAGAGTTGGTCGTTTGGATGGTGGTTCTTGGCTTTTCCCACTTATTTCTATTTCTTGGCAATCTTGAATTTTCTTTTCGTTTATCTATGTGTTCTTCAATTAGCGCCAGCCCTAATTTTTTCAGGTATTCTCGTCTCTTCAGCTTGTAGTCGTTATTATTTGTTCTATATATTACCTGGGAATTGATTCCTACCGTGTTGAGGAGAGAGAAAAAAAGTGAGAGGCCATCTTCTTGAATTGCGAGAAACACTGTAGCTTCCAGACAATTCATCTACTACATCTACACCGCATTTTGTGAAGTTATAAAACTAATTATTCCAGGAAGACGGCGATCTCCTGTACTGTCATCTATCTTATCGTCGTGATGTAGTGTTGAAAGCAGCAAAACATTTTTTGTTTCTTTGGCACGTAAGAAACTAAAGTTATATCTTCTTGGAAACCAAACAAGCTAGATTTATTTTCCTCTT
Source organism: Abscondita cerata (assembly GCA_030710515.1). NCBI lineage: Eukaryota > Metazoa > Arthropoda > Insecta > Coleoptera > Lampyridae > Abscondita > Abscondita cerata. The sequence continues at coordinate 282,234 of JALBCR010001367.1, read as the reverse complement.
CTGAACATTCAAAAATCTGTGGGTATAATCCGTTTATTTTTTCTCATAGTACCAACAGATGTCAGTTTATGATCTTTCAGTAGTTTTAACATTACATCGTGACTGGTGTACCAGTTATCAAACGTCACATTCCTTTTGGTACCAGATATAGGTTGTACCATACGCAGAACAATATCAGATGGACGATTACTCATATTGTAAGGTCCATCAGGTTGTAGGCCAGTGTAAACTTCCAGCTTCATAACATAAAGGATTTGGCATCCACTAAAGCTTGTACCTTTATCCCATACTTCGCTGGCTTGTTTGGTATGTATTGGCGGAATGAGCATCGCCCTCTGAAAGATTCCAGCTTCTCGTCTAGCGTAAGATACTCACTTGGGGAATAAACTTGGTCAAAGTAATATACAAATTTATCAAATATGGCTCTGATTGAAGCTAGCTTGTCACATTTGCGTCGTTCTTCCCTATTGTTCATATTATCAAAACGCATACAAGATAATAAAAAGTGAATCTTTTGAGGCACATAGTAGCACGAAATATATCAACGCCTGTACCATCAGCCATCCATAAGTCATTTAGATTCTGATGATTTGATCTGCATACACCTGCTAAATACAGCAATCCTAAAACTGCTTTATATTCAACGACTGTAGTTTCCCCTACAAAATACTGATCTTTATATTTTGTTGCTTTTGACGAATTTTTGATTGGTATACTTGACAATATCAGAGAGCATTTGATCGTCAAAAACAAAGACCAACATTCAATTATACGCTTCGCATTTTAGCATAAGTCTTTACGCAAGGCAAATGAGTAATTATATTTTCAGCTCTAGTTCGAACATTTCTATGTGGTACATTTCGTAGCCATTTTGTAATATTGTCTTTTCCAACGTAATATTTTTGTGACGATATATTATCAATAGTTTGAGAATTATTGATGTTTTCATTATCTAAGCCGATATCTCCAATATCTTCGTCGTCATTCTCATCTTGTCCAGTATTGAGTTCAGCATTGAGATCATTTACTTCATCTTCTTCTGGCTCACTTTCAGTTTCAGAAAGCTCGTAATTGTCTTGATCGTTTTCGACTTCTTGCCATAACGCTAGCAAGCGTTGCTGTTCTTTCTCGTACGAACACATCTTGGAAAAAAACAATAACAATAACTATTTTTACTTCAAAGGTACAAATAGTTACTTTTACTCCTAGGATGTAAAAGTGGCACTTCTACGACACGTATAGAGTTAATAAAGTGCCACTTTTAAGACTTTTGGAGAAAAACCATCACTGTTGTAATAACAATTTAATATTTCTGAATACTCACCGTTCGACCAAAATGTTACGGCAATGGTAAGGTGGGGTCTGAGAAACCCCAAGTCACTTTGAGCAGCCACTACACGTCTGTTACAGGCGCTGCCAACAAACCAACTGAACCATAGGATAGGTGAAATTATTGTGGAAAGCTATTAAGAGACGCATGCGCACAGAGCAACTATTACAAAAATGGCTAACAGTTTTGTATGGCCTGGGGTTTGTCACCCCACCTTACCAACGCCGGGTTAAAACGCGACACAAAATGACATATGAAGGTCGAGGTCAAAAAATTGCACCTAAATGTGCCATTTTGGTGCTGCGTTGTAATGGTTGACAGTTTTCGAGTCAAATTGCTAAATAAAACAGATTAAGAATTTAAACAACACAAATTTACTCCGCTAAAATACAAACCTCAAGTGTAATTCGGCAGGATAATTTAAGGAATAAGAAAATTAGAACATGTCAAACTATTTATTTTAGGTACATATAAATATTAATTTGAATAAACTGTCAATGACATGAATTAAATTGTCCTTGGCCTGATTTTTTCACCTCCAGAGGTGCGTTTAGAAACTGTGGATTAGTTTTGGCTGCATCCGGACAAGACATGACAGTTGCTTGACACTACTACCAATTTTCGCTTGTATCTGCCAAATCAAAACCGTTTTAAACGTAAGTAATTTTTATATGAAAATGAATATTGTTGAAGATATATAGATAAATAGAAGAAACGTGTTCTTTACAGTCTATTACTCATGAAAACGTTTTTTTAAGTAATTCAATGTTTGAACATGAAGATTGTAGCATTAGCGACGAAGAATAAATGTTAAAAATGATATTAAAAGTCTAAAAGAAGAAAGATAGACCTATTATTCTATCTTGCACCACAACATTTTCGTTTTCAATCAAGAGCTCATTTTCGTATACCACTAATTGATAGAGTTTATTCATTTTCTGCAGATTTGTGCAATAACACTTTTTCCGAAATGAATTTTAACAAAAAGTGCAAGTTTTTGACAAATAAGCTTTAGACACCTTTAAACGCTCCCGCTTCTACCATCAATATGTGATAAGCGATTCAGTGTGCACTCTGATTATACACCACAAATTTCTGAACTATAATGACGTCATAATAAGGAAATTTACTCTCCTTTTCTGAACGCCACAGAACTCAAAAATGTTACCGTAGAGTCTTTTTTTACTCATTCCTGAACGCACTCCAGTTAACTTTATCAGTCGGTCAACTACCATAGAAACACAGTATTTAGTAAGTAGGTAAAAGACTTAAAATAGATCTTAAGTTTGTCAATTTTGTTACACAGTATTAAGCTAATCAAAAGGCGCGTTTCTAGGATGATTAACCGACAGATAAAATTAACTGTACTAGTACTAGTACAAAAATTGACCCCTTCTACTACATGTATAGTCATTTACGATCTGTACGATTAATATGGGCTTAAAGAAAAAATAAGTAACATTATGCGTTTGATGGCACCAGAAGTGCATTTTTTAGACCACCTGTGTTAACTCTTAAAGTTTTGCATTTTTTTGTCACTAATAAAGTTTAAACTGCAGTTCTTCCATAAATGTTACTTGCACTACATTAAACACAATTTCTATATGACTTTTTGTTTTAATCTTGTGCTTAGAAAATACAACAATACAATCAATAAAAATTTTATAGTACATATGGGATTCGGAAATGCTGAGCAATAAACTTATAGGTGATTGATTACCCAGAAGAAAATAATGCCACAAGTTCATATAACATTTTTTTCGAATCAAAAACTCAAAAATAACCAACTTACAGGAGTTTAAAATAATATTTTTAAATAAAAATTTGGCTTACTAAAATCTAAGTTTATGAAAAAACAACAAACGATACCAAAGAAACCTTTACCGCAGATCTCCATAATGCCGCGATAAGCGAAAATAAAATTGCGTTTAGAAAAAAATAGTTCAAACAAAAACTATAGACGATAGAATTTCTAAGAACTTTTTTTCTTTATAATTGATATTGGAGGAATTATTGTTACATCAATTAGTTTTACGTGATTGTTATATCTGAGTAATTACTTATCTGATCAAAAAATAGTTTAAACATCGGACATGAATTTGTTTGCTTCATTATAACGTACTAACTCGAATTCGTCGGAAAAAGTAAAAAAGGGGTGCTATTGGTTTGGAAATCGTCGCATAATCTCCGTATTAATTCAATAGACGTGAAGTAAAAACGTAACTAGACGTAATTAGTTGAATATTAAGGGTCGAAATGAGAGAGCTTCTTAATTCCACCACTGAAACTCATATCGTACTTATCTTACCCTAACCTATCTGAACTTCAAGTTGACGTCTTAGTTGTTTAGTATAGTTTTCGTTCTCCAATCAATTTTTTTGACATATTCGATACTCAAACATAATTCAACGTGTGTAGCGAGGTTGTGTCGTGCCCGTTAAGCAAAAAAATTATACGTTTTACGTTTGCGTTTGCCGTTTGTAACTTGTTTGTAGTCTTTTTAATAATTAATCATGTGTTAAGCATGTTTTAAATGAGTCGGAGTACCAACACTGCAATAACGAGACGCATGTGTCCTAGAAAAAACAAACTCAGGAGCTGCCCTTGCAGTTGTTGAACGATAATTTCTTTTTTAGTTTCGGAACCGCTAACTTTGTTTAGTTGGTGAAGATCTTAACTTGCTGCTAAGATCCTATAACATCGATCTTCCAAACACGTCGACGATGCCACTATGGTTTTAAAGCCTGTTTTTGATCTAAGGACAATTTGATTACATTTACGTTATAAACATTAACATTCGCCCTAAGGAATTGCGGTTGTAGTATTGCGTTCCTCGATAGCATACATGTTTGTGAAATAGGCTCGGTTGTTGATCAATTTTAATAACTAGAACTCTCCTTTTTTGCCTGTTATGAAATTGCCTATAATACTTGGAGATACTTGAAATGTATAACTTCATGTACCTAATCTTTGCTCAATTTCAAAAGCAATTCAAGTTAAGAACCCGTGACTCCATATTAAAAAATTGTGCTTTACTTCGAAAAACAAACTTCATGCAACAAAACCTTCTGTTGATTTTGTTAGACAGCATTGAATGAGAAAGCACGATGCAAAAGTTAAAGTTTGCACTTGCTCTACAACGGATCTATTCGTAATTAGTTTATACTATAAACAAATATTTGAGTTTACAAATTAGACCGGTGCAGTGTTGCAAACAATTAAAATAAAACAAAATACAAAACTGCATGCTCATATAACATTTATGTTTTTTTAATTTGTACAAAAAATTGCAACTACGACTTTCTACACCAGTAACACAAATTCTATATTTTAATAAATATTGAAATGGTTAATTCACCAATAACAACTTAATATCAACTTACTTTTAATGTGTGTTTAAATAAAGAAGAATTATTTGATGGTTTAAAACAATATTATAAACCAATTACTTGGCACATAGATTGACCTAGTTAGTTAAAAGAAATATAATTAAAATTATTTATTAATTTAAATTTATTATTAAACATTGATGTTGAAATTATATGTTTGAATACAAAGAAGCAAAAATTTAAATATTTTGAACACAACCTTTATGTATTGTCTCAAATTAAAATGGTGTTACGTAAAGATAAATGAAATATTTTAACGCAGTCTTATTGTTAACAAACAAGAGAGATTAGAACTTGCGTCGAAAAAAATATTAAATTTTACGCTTTCAAGGTATGTAAACAAAAAGCTTATTTCCTTTCTTGCGTGTCCGCAATTTGCTACCGTTGGTATATAGATAAAAAGTTTTTAAAATTTATGCAGATAATATTCAGTAAAATACAAAGAAATTAGATTACGCTGTATAGCATATTTTAAGCTGAAATAATTAGTTTAAGTTTTAATGATACCGATTGCGGTATAGTCGGATTCACTGGGTTTAAGGTATGACTCATTGCAGTAAAGTATGATAATGAACGTGACATAGTTTTCTGTTTCTGTAAACAAAAATATCAGTGAAATGCAATTGAGAAACGTATGTCGTTCCGTTTATTTCATGTGCAAGCAATGAAACGTATGTCGAATAATTTTCTTTGTTTACATTGACATAACCCTACATTCGTACACGTTGCCTACGTTGCCACACCGTTTTTGAATTCTTTCAACTTTCCTTTATTCAAATCAGTTTTTTTCATTTGTTCATCGAAGCAGATTAAGTAAGTACATGATATTAACCAAAAATTCAATATTAATACGATAGCATATGAATAGTTGCGATGCCAAAGAAATTGGAAGCCGAGGCAGTCAGTATGAAAGTAATGGATTATTATAACGTGACAACGATGCAGTATTGTTCCCTTTCACATCAGTTATGCAAGTATTTATGAATTAAAAGTACTATTTTATCTTACAGCTTAATTCATTATAGTGAACTATAGAAGCATATGGCGTTAACGTAAATACTGTACCTTCGATTAAGAAAAGATATGAGGTGAAGGTGAACGAAGAGCCTGCAGGGCCAAAACAAAAACCTATGAAGTTAAAGTCTTGTGATGTTGATAATTTTGTGAAAGATGTTAAACGAACAATTTACAATATGCATACTAACTTGGATATTTAGTTGAGGTTCACCAAAAAGGAGTTGGCACGATGCTTCTAAACAAAGCATAAAAAAACCACTTGGAGAAGGCATAAAGTTTGTCCCAGATTTTATACTTACAAGTAATAAATTAAAATCTATTTTTAGGTTTATTGTTGTACATGCAGGAAACAGCAAAGGCTTTATTTCTAATGTAAATTTGACAAAACTTAGTTTAATTATATTAGACAACGCCAATTACTATTCAACACTAAAAGAAGAATACCCAGTGCCTCATCAACGATACAAGATTTGTGTGCGTTTTATTAAAGCATAATGTGATGCATGATCAGAAAATGTTAAAACGAGAACTTTACAATTAGTTAACAAAAATCCAAACCCGAAAATTTATGAAAAAGATGAGCATGCACTCACGAACATGTATAAGACGTGTGGAAACAATCGCTCCAAAGAATAGATTGTACATATTGGATAAAATGCATTCAACATGCTGAAAAAGAAATGAAGAAGTCGTGAGATATTGAGCAGCGGTTTGAACTTGTGGAATTCTATCGCATGCTTTTTAAATTTTTTATGTAGTTGATTCATTTTGTGTTACAACCCAGTAACGACTCTGAGTGGATGAATGTACATTCGATAAAGTGGTATTTAAATCAAACAATTGTTAAAATTCAGTTAAATAGGTACTTCAAAACTAAACGTTGAATTTAACACTAAAGTAAAATTATTTTAAGAAGTTTTATACGTGGACATCTGGGTCATATATTAATTTTTCATAATATAGTTTTTGCAACTGTACAAATATATAATTAAATTATAATTATTATAAGTTCCCACAACCTTTATTCAATGACACAATTTAAAAAATGAACAGAAAACCAGAAAATTTCTGGACAAAAACAACACATTTATGATTATTTTAATTAGTTTGAAACAGCTGATCTAACTGGATTGACAGATTGCACAAAAATTGACAGTAGGAATTATTTATTAGTTACGACATACGAACCCGGTGAATCCGACTCTACTATTAATTTTTCAAAATGAATTTAGTAGGTATGACATGAGTCGAACACTGACTAACATAAATCATAAAAGCAGTCTATATGAAATTGTTTATGTTTATAGAAAAAGTGAAATCTAAAACTATACAATGAAAATGTTTAATTAAACTATGTATCACCATACTACAAAGGGATTCAATTTCACACTTTAAAATTATGACAACTAATTCAAATAGTTATATTTGATATTGGTTTAAGACACGAGTTTAAATTATATTTTTAATACCTTACCATACAATCCGATAATGTTCAGAAACTGATTATACTAGGTAAATGACTTTTACTGTAAACTAGTTTTGTTACATTGAAGATGGTATTTCATACAATCAAGGTCGTGATTTAACACCATACCATGTAATCTGGTATTGTTCAGATAATAATTATCTTGGGAGTGAATTTTTTTTAGTGTAAAATATTAAGCACCCCGTTTTAATGTTTTGACATAAGCATATCTTCTACTAAACATTATTTTAACAAACCAATGTTATTGCTGTTATAGAATATTGAAAGGTTTTTAATTAATATAAAATTTGCAGAACTCTATTTTTCCCTTGAACATTTTTTTTGTTCTGTACACTGCTAATACAATAATTTTTTTAAAAATAGCTCCATATGCTGTCGTTAAAAAATTGTGTACTTTATTGATGTGCACTACAAACCGCTAAAAGAACAATTAGATTTATATCTTCTCTAACTTCAGAATTGTGGGAATAATAAATTTATTAAACAACACGTCCGTTCAGTGGCGGCTCGTGGTCAATCATACTGGAAGGTCAAAATTAATTTAAAAAATAGTCATACTTAAAAAAATATAAATAACTCAAATGCAACGCAAAATTTTATACAATCTACAATTTTGTTCAAAATATAGCGATTTTTCGAAACATTCTCATTAAAATCTCTAAGGGATTTTCTATAAGCATTGTCTAGCTGTGTACGAATATCAACATTTCCTACGGTTGCAAAATTTACCGAGCATTTCATGTGTTCTGCAGACGAAGCATGTTTTTTTATTTCCTCTTTTAAATGTTTTAAATCTCTTACACCGGATTTTAACTACAGGGAGTCTGACGAGTCTTTAGAAAATAATAAACAACAAAACAGTAAAATACATTTGATACTTTACAACCACATATCCAGTTAGTAAATCGTACATTACTTTGCGAAAGTTTCGATGAACATCTTTATTTTTGTCTTTGCTAGTTTGTCGTAAACTTAGTTCTGGCAAAGGATGACCATTTGCCTCAATTTTGTAAAATTAAGTTTGTTAGCACTTTTTAGTTGTTTAATTTTCTGTACTACCGACATTTTCTATTATAGCGCATCCACACGCGAATCAAAAATAGTATTTTTACAAAACAACACAACAACAGTAAAACATATCAATATAAATTCTTAAATTGATTTAAAACACGCTAAAATCGAATCAAAAATCGAGCGTAGTTGTACACCCTATACGAAGTCAACGTAAACTGCGGCACCCGGCTCATGACCCAAAGTTGATTATTGCTTTGGACGTTTGCGTTTATTCGGGCGCTGCACGTTTTTCAAGTTTTTCCGGGTAGATCTAATTCAATGAGGACAATTCGCACCGCCAGCCCAAGGTTGAAGAGGATGAATTACGAACGACGGCCTATAAATTTTAAGTTATTGTACTTGCGACTTGCGACTTAATTACCTATTTTAATAAAACACGTAATAATTAATATTTTTTTATATATTGTCAAAATTTTTGGGAGGTCATTGACCAAATGACCATATGGGCAAGCCGCCACTGCGCCGGTTACTATTAAGAGTCTTCTATACCAGCAATACCAATGCAATTTTCCTATATCACGGCTGCCATAATAACCTGCTTATTTAGCAAATAACGCATCATTTTTAAATATACTATGAAAATTTGAACCTTTTTCTACAAAATGATGAAAACATTTTTTTCTAATTGTAAATAATAACGATGTAATAACGTATTAAATATTTGGGATTTTGCATTTCATTTCACCCAAACGATTTTATTTAATTTCTACCAAACGGCACATTTTATCAAAAAAAATAAACCCATCATTTTGTGAAGAATGTTATTCTGAATATCCACAAAAAATTGCACACAAAAATTTTGAGAAATTCCGTCGTTATCGTGGCAGAATAAAATTATGAAAATAACCCTTGGTAGACGGCGTCATCTGTCGGTCTTCTTGTAATATGCTAGGGAAATGCTTCCAGTTCGAGTAAGACGGTTTGAAAGACAACGATAGCAATGCTGACGTTAATTTATATTGCTGAAAGTGTTGAAAATTTATTTTTCGGTTATCGTAAAGGTATCATATATCAGTGTGTAGTTTCATTAATATTTATAAATCAAATACCCCCATAAAAGAATAAAATTTGTGGGTAAAAACAAAATACTACTTATTATTAGAAAATATTTCAGATAATTACTTTTTAATTACGGCAAAATTATTGTAAAGTGACTAATTATTGTTCATTCTTATTTACTTATATAAAATATAAAAACTTATCTTTCGTTATCAAAAACAATATTGGTAAATATTTTACAATTTGTTGCAAAACAATAAAAAAATACTGATTCTCTGATTATTTGTTATTTTCAAAGCGTTCCCGATGTATTCAATGATTTTTTAACCATTTTAAAAACCTACTCATTTTTTGTTTGAATCACTATGTTCCGTTTGGTCCAATGATTTCTTGATTTTTTTAACATTTACACTCAAAAATTCAATGATTTTGACTTCGCTGCACTTCTTTTATTTATTGCAATAAAAAGATTAGAAATAAACACGTTGAACTTATATTAGATAGAATACATCATAACAATAATATGTACTAAAATATTTATAATAATTAATTAATAATAATAATAAATAAACAATAAAGAACATTATCTTAAACAAACGTTTTGCGCAAAACTCCTCATTACTCCGATACTAAGAAATGTATAAAAGAATATCAAAAGAGTGCAGTGACATTTTGCTCAAAAATACAACAAAAAGGGTATAGAAAGTGTGTTGCAGCTTACAAAATTTTAATAGAAAAAGTAAAAAAAAACGCATCCAGATACCTGGTTGTTGAACGGTCGCGTGCTGTAAGTTTCTTTAAAGGTTTTAAGATTGAAATGAAAAATTTTGCTAGAAAAAGAGGAAAAAGAAAATTGTGTTTTAGAAAAAATAATTCAAATAACAGTTATAGACAATAAAATATTGCTTTTGTAACATAAATTTTTTGCATGATTGATATTTTTTGTTATAGTTAAAAATATTACTGCCCCATGATTACCGTGTCTCAGTAAATACTTATCGGATCAAACAATAGTTTGGGTAATTCGAAAATCTATATATGATTTTGAACAAAATCTAATCAAATCTGTGCCATTATAAATAACACCCAAATTTCAACTATAGATATAAGATGCGGAGTAAAAAGATTTAGTACAATTAATTTGGAAATTAACGAGTTTAATTTTCATCGTCGCGTAAATAAAAAACTCCAAGTCAACCTTAGAATTTTGCTTATTTCTCAATTTTTTTCTTATTTTTCATTTGTTGCTGCGTCTTCAAAATTGACTCGACATCACGAATAGGCATATTTCGTGTAACTCGAAGATCAACCAACTCTGGTAATATGCATTATGTACAAAATAGGCGCAACTTATCTATCATTTGATTCTGCCAGAAAAGGTTGTCTCTTCTTACGTATGCCATTTTCTTAGGTAAATTGTTACTCGTCCACACACCAAAAATACAATCTTTTCGGTTAGTAATTTGGAGTTGACCATGAATTAGATAATATCATTTATCTTTACCTAATGTAGATGATAACTCTGTTAGTTTCCTCGTAATACTTCCAAAATTTAATTTTTTTGGGTCTAATAGCATTGTCAACAGTCATTTACGACAACGGACATTTAACTTCTACGATTACGTCTTCATTAACAACTCCGTCCTCTTAAAAATTGCCATTCTTTATGGACAAACAGTCCACACTGATGAATAGAAATATGTCCTTGCTTCGTTTATTGTTGTATTGTTTTTTTTTTCATTGGTACGATTATGAACAATTGTTGGTGTATGAAGCTGGCTACCATCAAGGAGTTGTTTCACTAAATTACAGTAACTGGTGGTTATTCTGCGCGAACATACAGTTTAAAATTCAAAGCCGTCAACAAATTTCTTCGATATTCCAGCCACTGTCCGCTTCCGCACTGCAATATTGTTTCTTGTTCTAATGTGGAGAGCTCTTCGTCGTTTTTTCGTTTCTTCGAAGCTTTTTTTTTGTTTCCCTTTCTATCCTAGCTTCAATACGTTTTTTTAAAGCCCTTTTAATTTTTCTTTTTCTGTTAATTTCAAGTCTTTATATTTGCTTGCTGGGACTCTTTTAATACATTTGTTTATGTAAATTAGAAAATAAATAATTTATTCTTTTCCCTCCTATAAATTTAGCAATTATGAAGTTAAAATGTTTCACCACATTGCTATCGACATCTTGTATAAGAAATCTAGCATGAATAGCCAAAGTTTGGACGTATGAAGTTAATTTTGAGTAAAACTCAGGTTTGGTTTTTAGTTCTACAAGACGGTTTTTATCCCCAGAAAGTGTTGTTTTGCAAAAATAATCTTGGCAATCATCGTAAAAAGAAGAAAGGTATTGAATTGGGGGAGAAGAATGTTAGATTCCTACTGGTATAGAAGACTCTTAAGTTCAACTTTCAGAAAGTATCCTTCCAAACCCTATTCACTATTAACAAAAGGGGATAACCCAAGTAGCACATTAAAGTCGAATTTCCTTAAATAGCTCTGCTTTAACTAATTTCTGACCAAAAGTTTACCCTGAATGTCAAATTTACTTTAATATATGTAAATTAGGTCAAATTTACCAAAATATTACATAAAAAATGCCCTTATAGTCTGTAAGAACAGGATACATTTTAATATTGTATAGAAAACGAGAGGAACAATAAGAATCTTCAACAAATGTTTTTTGACATTTTGCACCTTACACTTTAACTCGACGACGTCTTGTAATATATATATCCCAGGAAATCTGAAGCATTGGGTTTAACATGGGGAATTTGAATAGCCCGATTTATATGTCCCCAAAGTGTTTTAGGATATTTCCAGTATCAGAACACATTAATGTGTACCAGAAACATTTTTGTAAAAAATTTTAAAATGTAACAAAACATATCAAAAATATTTCAAAAAATGTATCGCGTGGTAAAAAGCTTTATTTAAATGAACAAGTAAGAGATGCGTCGTTCATGTTCGGCGTGGCTCAGTTGTCTAAACGCATTACCACTGATTTATCGCCGATTCTTCGGAAGTTGTTGTATTATTATTTTAAATGAACAGAGTTTAATTACTGTCAATAAAGAGATGTTATTAAAAGTTTCATTTTTTACTTGAATTGGCAACAAATTTACTAAAATATTATTAAAATTATTAAACATAACGCGTGATTCAAAAAATTTTTCATCAAACGTTGCCATGAACGACAAAGCAAGATATACATGTGTATCTTAGCTTAGCTTGTACATTTGTCAATTCTGACAGATTTAATTTCAATTTTTTTAAATTAATAATTCAGATGACTTCAATAGTTCAATAGTACTTTGGTAGGTCCAACACATCCAGTTTTATGTATTTAGAATAGACGTACGTAAATTTTTTCATGGTCCACTTTAATGAAAAAATTTTTGAATTACGCGTTACCTACATATTAGTTATACTACCTACTTAACGATATTAAAACCATTTCAGTACGTTTTAATTTGTAACAATAAATGAATTTAGTTGTTGACATTAATAACAAGAATTACTAGTGTTCAATCATCATCTTGTTTGAATCAATCTTTTATAATAAATAAACATTTATGGTGATCCAGAAAAGAACCGATTGGGATAGTGTCCTTAAATGAATGTTCGAAATGTTGTCCGTTTTGTACTAGACAGTAGCATAGCATTATTGCATACGAACGTTTGCTTGTAATTGTTTTGTAGGTAGATACAAAAAATTAGAAATTACGTTTACGTGATTAATGAAGCATTTGAACAATAAAACAAAACGTAAGGCGGCTGCTACAAGCGTCGAAAAACAATGGTACATCAGAATACATTTTGTACTTTGTGTCAAGATTTCCTTGTTCGTTTCTTAGATAATTGTTTTGAGTTTTGCGATTAATGGAGAATTTATCATTGCAGCAGCGAATATTCGTTATTCGTTTGCATTTTAGTGGAAGTAGTTGTGAAATACAACAGAATTTTCTAAGAATGCTTGAAGAAGTACCGAGTTATTCGACGTTTCAAAGAATTATAGATAAGTTTATAACAACTGGGTCTGTTAGAATACATAGTGATGATATTCCCAAACCACCGCGGGAGTTGGAATTGAGAAACACCGAAGTTGTCCTAGCTGCAGTTTCTGTTACAAATAAAACATCAGTGCGTACTATTCAGGTAGAAACAGGGGTTTCGAAATCAATGGTACAACGCATTCTTCGAAAACAACGATACAACCCCTACAAACTTCGAAGATGCCAGGAGTTGCGAGCTGGCGATGATAACTCCAGAGTAGAGTTTTCCGAAGTAATGCAGGAGACCTGCAACAACAACAGGGATTTCTTGAGAAACGTTGTTTTCACTGATGAGAGCACATTCACTTTGCACAATAAACCTAACAGTCAAAACTGCAGAATCTGGGCGCGTGAAAACCTAACATGGCGGTGGCGGTGCGAACCCAGTATCCTTTAAAGGTGAATGTGTGGGCTGGATTGTTCCGCGACAGAATTCTTGGTCCTTTTTTATCGAAGGCAATCTTAACGGAATGTCCTACTTAGAATTGCTCCAGAACAGAGTAGTACCAGCATTACGAGAAACAGTGGAAGATCTGCAACAAGAAGTTTGGTTTCAACAGGATGGCTGTCCAGCACACAACTCGGTGATAGTTCGACAATATTTAGCAAATACCTTCCATGGTGTTATTGGTTTACGGGGACAAATTCAGTGGCCGCCACGATCTCCTGATCTGGCACCTTGTGATTTTTCCTGTGGGGTCATCTTAAAAACAGGATTTATCAAAACCGACCCAATTCGTTAGACGATTTGAAGATCGCAATCCGCGAAGAATGTCAGCAAATCAATGCTCGACAGTTATCAAATGTGCGTCGGGAGTTTTATAATAGGCTGGGTTACTGTTTGGTACAAAATGGAGGCATTTTTGAACATTTGCTTTAAGCAAACCATTATAATCGGTTCTTTTCAGAACCACCATGAATATTTAGTTAAAGTATTTATTTAAACACGACGATGATTGTGCACTAGTCGCTGTTGTTAGTATGTCAACAACAAAATTCATATATTGTTACAATTAAAACGTACCAAAATCATTTTAATTTCGTTAGTTAGGCCCAGTTGTACAACTGACCCTTAGTTATCATTCCATTGCGTGTCCGTTTACACCAATACCGCTTAAACTAGGCCGTATGCACCAACACAGCTTAAATTCAAGCAATGCTTAAAAACTTAAACACAGTTGTTAAAACCACAGCAACGATTGTTTTAAGTCTCGCTTAAGTTTAAGCTGTGTGGGTGCAAACGGCACTAAATGTTTAATAATGAATCATATTCTACTAAGGACCAGTTGCACCAACGCGATTAAACTTAAACAATGCTTAAAACTATCGTTGCTATGGTTTTAACATTTGTATCTAAAGTTTTAAACATTGCTTAAGTTTCAATTGTATTTGTGCAACCGGTTATGAATCTATTGCCAGTTCAATTAAAAAAATTTAAACTAATATCTCGTTATTGACCTAAATTAAATGGTGATCATTTAAAATAATAACCCAACTTAAAAAAAGGAATCGGACTGGGAATTTGAACCTTCGTTAGAACCGGTGATAAATTAGTGGTAATGCGTTAAGACAACTGAGCCACGCCGAACATCAACAACGCAGCTCTTACCTGTTTATTTAAATAAAGCTTTTTATCACGCGATACATTTTTGAAATATTTTTAATATGTTTTGTTGAATTTAATAAATTTTTACAAAAACGTTTTCTGGTACACATTGTAATGTGTTCTGATACTGGAAATATCCTAAAAACACTTTGGGGACATATAAATCGGACTTTCCAAATTCCCCATGTTAAACTCAATGCTTCAGATTTTCTGGGACACACGGTATATAGGCCCACTAATCAAGGAAGCAGTTGTGTTTTTTACGTTTTACTGACAACGGAGTAGAAAAACATTATATAACGTCTACTTTATCGTAAACATTATATAACGTTTACTTGATACATCACTAGGCTGATTACTGTACCGAAATCAGCTCAACCTACCATCTTCTTTTTCTTCATAAGCTTTTTAAAATCCATTTATAAATATAGGCCTTCTCTAATTCGTTTTATCTACTCCGATTTTGCGCAAATGTAACCCAATTAAATCCCGCTATTCGTTTAAAATCATCATACCAGCGCATAGGTGATCGTCATCTACCTCGTTTGTTCTTGCTTCATTGAACTATTTTTTGGTTCTATCTGTTTATGTCGCTTTTTACCACGTGAAAGCCAATGTTTGTCACTTTTGTAATTACTCTAATTTTACCGTTTCTAATTCTATATCTCATTGTTATGTTTAGCATCTTTCTTTCCGTTCCTCTTTGATTAACTTTTATTTTTTCTGTATTACGTTTTGTTGTTGCCAATTCTCAACTCCATGACAGGCAAAACATACGTTTTTCTGAAATTTATAACGTAAATTATTAAACCGTTCTCTGTTTACATTTATTCTTTTCCTTGGCCATTCTAGTTTTTTAAACACGTCTTTAAGTGCTAAAATACAAATTTTCGGATAGAGTGTATTCCCCTGCCGTACTTCTCTATTGTGGTGTACTGGGTTGGTTTTGGCATATAGGATATTTATACGTTGCTGTGTTGTCTTCATTTAATTGTTGTATAAGTTGTATATATCTTTGATCTATTTGACTATTTGCTAATGGTCTATATATTACACACTGTTCAATACTATCAAATGCCTTTTCGTAATCTATAAATGCCATACGTACTAGGAATCTATATTCATTTGATTTTATTATCATTACTTTCATTGTTAGGAACAGGTTTCTGGTGCCATAGTTCTTGCTGAATCCCGCCTGTTCCTGTCGATGGTATTCATCCAGTTTTCTTGCTAATCTATTAGTGATTCTCTTTGTGAGCGTTTATACAGGGTGTTTCTGAAAAGTGTGTACTTAGCTTTACCAGAGATTTTCTGGCTCAAAATAGACCGTTTGACACCAATTTACCTACAACCAAAAGTGCACCATAAGAGCGCCAGAGGGCGTCAAACTTTCCAAAAAAATATTGTATATTAGGAATAACCTGAGAACGGTTGGACGGATTTTGTTCCGCTTTCGTATGCTAGTTGTATGCTCCCGAAGACGTTTTCCTGTGTAATGTGGACAAATTTTAGATGCCAGAAAAAATCGCTTTTATACGGACCCTGTCAAATAAATGATAATATTTTAACAACTGTCAATGATATAAAACCAAAATAATTCTGACAAATAAAACTAACAATTTGAAAACGTTTTTTTTGTTAAATTGCGCTAATGTTATTAGTTCGATCAGAAAAAAATTTAAATTATATCCCTGCAAGGCGCATCTATCTTCTTCTGTTGTTCTTTTATCTTCTTTTGTCAGTTGTCTACATTTTTCTTAGATTTTTGGTTACGTCATTAATGCTATTTTTGTTACTTTTTGTGGTATAATTTTTTTTAGTTTTTTTAGCAAAAAACTTATTATCTTGGTTATTTTATTATTTATTTCATCTAACATGAGTCTTTTATCATCAATATCAGCGGTAGCTAAATGTTTGTGTGCTATTTTTCTGAATGGCTCGACCTCTGTCTTTTTATTTATTCTGCTGTCATTTTAATTAGATTTCTTTTTATTGATTGTTTTGTTTCTGTTTTTTGTTCAAAAAAATACTAGCTCTTAAAATTTTATGATTGCTACCCGTATTGAAAAGGTTTAATATGCTTATGTCGTTATTTATTGTTTTTTTGTCAGTATATTATTTATTTTATTTTTATATTTTCAGATGCATTCCAGGTCCATTTTTGACTTGGTCTTTTTTTAAAGAATGAGTTCATAGCATATAGTTTATACTCGCTCATGAAATTCAGTAATATGTATCTTCTTTCGTTACTTTTGTCTATCCCAAATTTGCCTGTATATAGTATCTCATTTTTTACTTAATTTCGAATTAAAATCCTCCATCACAATGTTCCAATGTAAGATGTTCATTTGCAAGACTGTTTTAAGTGATCGTAGAATAATTCCATCTCTTTATCTGAGTGGGAGAAAGTTGTGGCGTACACCTCTATAGCTTTAATCTTTATCGTAGTTGAGATGTTAACAATTTTACAGGCAACTCTTTCTGATATCAATTTAAAAGTTTTAATATATGGCGTCAATTTTTTATTAACGATGAATCCTATACCTGCTGTAGTTTCGTCTATTCCGCCTTTGTGTATTAGCGTGTTCCTTGATTTGAGGCTAAACCATTCGTCTCCTGTTTTTTGGATTTCACTGTCCCACTTATTTTTTGTTAGTTTTTTTTCTAACTATATAATCCTATCATTATCTCTGAGTGTACGAGCATTCTAAGTTGCAATCCAAATTTTGTTTAACTGCGTTGGTTGGCAGTTGTGCTCTACTAACCTGAAATACTTTTGTTTTGGAGTTCAACATCTCATTAAGAACTGGTTGACAATAAAATACCACTCTAGCCAAGTGTTTTTGCGAGTTTTACAAGTCAGCCGCCCATTCTGGGACAGACGCTGTTTATAGCCGCTTCTCTGAAGTCGGACGCTTTCATTATTAAAATCATAATTTGATGGTTGCCTTATATAGTCCTTCATTTAGTTTGGTCTGTACACAGTTATCGTGGGTGGCCGCATGTAAAGCTTCTTGGAATCATAAATAAAAGTTGGGTTCAGGGCAACCCAAAGGTCCGGCAGTCCTGGGTTTAGACTAATTCCCTACACCCCTACCATATAAGCATAATTACTTTAGGATGTTCCCCAAGAGTCAGGGAAATTATGTTTGTTTTGAAATGACACATCAATTACTGTTACAGCTTTTTTCATCTAGGAAATTTAAGTGACTGCCCTCGTTGCTCTCTTGCCTAACGACTTGTACAGAATGGACTTAGATTTACCTTCATACAAGACGACTGTAACAATAACAAACATTTTACATTTATCAACATAATTTAACACCATTGACTCCCAATTTTATAATTACTTACATTAAGCTAGAAATTTTTTATATACATTCCTGGATGTATGATCAATCCGAAGCATATTGATAGAAGACCTCAAGTGTGAAATAAAATACAAAACATCTTTTATCCAATTTTTGACGGTTTAGGATATCCGAATTTTTAAGTTCTTTTCCGACCTTTCCTGTCACGATATTAGCAAATTAATTGTATTGGTGAAACAGAAGAATTCAGGTCAGTAAAATTTTGCATGAAGATACCTCACAAACAAAATTTAATATGAAAAAATGATGAAATCTCGATATTATTTAATACTTTCACAGCGTTTAAAATTAATAATATTACAGAAACGTGTTAATTTTTATGATTAGAAAAACTTAATTGCATCATAAGCTATAATGATTTTTTAAACAATATTCTCATAGATTGAAAATAATGGCGTGAATTTGATTTCAAAAACTCACCAAAAATGAAATTAGATTAAAAATGCAATACTAAACTCTACTCGACTTTTTATGTATCAAAATTAAGATATGAGGAAAAATTTACAAAAAATTTTCCCAGAAAAAAGAAGAATTGAATTCATATCTCCTATATCGTCTAAAATCGGATAACAAATTTTTCGTGTTTTAAATAGTACTTACTTGAGGTCCTCTTCTCTTCGGATTGACCATACATCCTAGGACACCCATTAGTTTTTATTGTATCATTAACTGTATAGATTTTGAATGCTGTATAGTCACTGTGTTGTTGCTAAAAAAACACAAGAGTATTGAAGTACTTGTATTACCAACTTTCAAAAGTTATCTAGTATGCGTCAAATTGCTCATTTTGATATTATGATGTATCTACACATGACCATTTTTTAGGAGTTCCAATTAAGCGACTTAGAAAAATTAATTTCTTAATTTCTTGTTTTCTTAAAGCTCAATTTTCTTAAACGAACCACCCCGTTTATTTTAACGTTGTCAGAACAAACAATAATGTACTTTATATATCATTAACCTTTTCCTACACTTAAAATGAACCGTTAATTTTGATTTACAAACTCATAACTCATACGTTAAAACTAAATTTCATAATAACGTTCGATTTATGTATAAGTCAAAGGTTAGTGAAAGTTAAGAAACAATAATGGTCGGTTATACCAACCCGACTGAAACTTAAGCTATGCTTAAAACAATCGTGCTATGATTTTAACAATTGTATCTAAGTTTTTAAGCATTGCTTAAGTTTAAGTCGTGTTAATGTTCGTTCTAAAACACGTTATAATGTAACGGAAGACCAATTTAAGAAAATTGTATGATAATCATTACTAATTAAATATAAAATAAACGCTAAATCGCACACATTGTAGGAATATGAATGAATGAAACAAGCAATAATATGCAAGACCTTCTATTTAAAATAAGGAAATTATGTCCAACTTTTGTGTAATGGTAAGTAGTTTAATAGTAAGTAGCCAAATAAAATGCCAAAAATTGGAATTTATTATTTTTTAATTAAAATGACAATTTGAAAGAATGATATAATTGTCTGTTTCCACATTATCAAAAAAATTAAATTAATACGTAATTTATAAAGTAATTCAAAACACTTTGTATGTACCTATTCAGTGCTACACTTCAACAAAAATATAACAAAAAATGTATTATGTTATGGTAACATTTGTAATTAAAATTAATCATTTGCTTCTTGCCTGGGAAAACATACGCAATAGAATAAATTGAGTTGTAGCAGGTGTAATTTTCCCTCGGGCTTTATAACGATACTAAATTTCCCGGAAACTAAAGCCAGAAAAATTCTTATACGCATATAAATAATACATAAGGTAGTAATTGCTTATAATTTTATTAATTAAAAGTAATTATACCTTTACATTGATTAATAATAGGTGGTAAATTGAAAAGTAGAATATAATTTTGATGTGCACATCTTTATTAGGTATCCGATTTTTATCATGACGCAAGTGCAGGACATCAATTGAACGTTATTGTTGTGCGTGTAATGTACTTAGAGAAAGAAGAGGAGGAAATTGATCTTGCAATTAATGCGAATGCTGAAGACACGTTAGCTAGTTTCTGCAAATGGCAACAATCAGTCAATCCTAAGGACGTCAACCACCCAAACCATCACGACATAGCAATCTTATTAACAAGGTATTAGTTTTTTTTTGCACATAATAATGTTTATTAATAACTATATGCTTAACACGAGAACAGGTACGACATATGCGCTGATAGTATGACGAATTGTGGACTATTAGGTTTAGCTTATGTAGCGTCGGCTTGTAACAGTGAAAAATCGTGTTCTATTAACGAAGACGGAGGACTAATTCTAGGAGTCGTGGTGACACACGAAATGGGGCACATGTAAGCGCAAATTTCATCGATTGCGTTGCGGATTTTATTATTAAATGCGAGAGATTTTAGCATGGGATGTTCGCACGATGTTGTTGAGGAATCTGGCTGTAAACCAAAAGCTCCAGATGACTCATTCTACATAATGTCACCTTTTGTTCACATTTATTCTAAAGAATGGTCAACCTGTAGTAAGATATTCATTAACGAGCTCTTTGAGTAAGTAATTACATTAATGTGAATATTTTTTCAGAACGTTTGTTACAGCAATAATTTGGGCGAATGTTTAAATGATCAACCTCAAGATTCGATGTACAAAGAAACAGGTATGTTAGCTGGAGCTGTGTATGATGGAAAATATCAGTGTAACATGATCTTTCCTGGTTCGGATGTGTGCAAGGTTTCGCCTGAAAAGTTTTGCAAGCAACTCTTATGCCAAGACAGCCCTACTTCATGCGTAACTAACACCGAACCTCCAGCGGACGGTACCAGATGCGGTGAAAATAAAGTAATTTAAATAAAGTTTAAATACTTTCGTAAGTTCCATAATTTTTATTTTGCAGTGGTGTTACAATACTCAATGCATAGAAGTTGGAAGTCGGCCAGAGGCTGTTAATGGGGAATGGAGCGAATGGGGTGCTTGGTCAAAGTGTTCTTAGAACATGCGGAGCTGGTGTTAGCTATTCTGAACGCCAGTGTAATAATCCACCGCCTAAACACAGAGGACGTTATTGTATCGGACAAAGGAAAAGAATACAAATATGCAACACTTTGGTAATGCTTAAATATGTATTACTTAAAGTTTATAATTTTCGTTTTTAGGCATGTCCTGAAATTGGTAAACGTTTTAGGGAAAAAACAATGCAGCGAATTCAAACTCCAATTCTTCCAAATTTTTAAAAATTGGAAACTTACAAAAAAAAAAATTAATTTTTAATTTTTTTTTTTTTAATTTTAAATAATAAATAATTATTTTTTTTTTTTTAAATTTTATTTTTTTTTATATTTTTTTTTTTTTTATAAAAAAAATTATTTTATTTTTTTTTTTTTTTTTTTTAATTAAATTTTTTTTATTTTTTTTTTTTTATTATAATTAAAATAATAAAATTATAATAATATTTATTTTTTTATTTTTATTAAAAATTTATTTTTATTTTAAATTTTAAAAAAAATAAAAAATTTAATAAAAAATAAAAAAAATAAAAAAATTATAAAAAATAAAAAAAAAAAATTTTATTTTTTTATTTAATTTAAAAAAAAAAAAAAATTTAATTATCATAAATATAAAAATAATTTAATTTTTTTTTTTTTTTTTTAATAAATAAAAATTAATTTTTAGTAAAAAATCCGTATTTTAAAACAAAAAAAAAATCCTATTAAAATACATTTATGATATAGTAGTGTTTTTTTTTCTAAATTTAAAAATAAACGTCATATTATTGAACTACTGGCAGATGCTAATAGTATATTATGCTACTAGGAGTAGAACGCATTCTTTTGTGTTGAGCGAAGGTATTGCGGCCGAAGCGCAGCTGAGGCCGCAAAATACTTTGCGAAACACAAAAAGGCGTTCGACTCCGTGTAGCATATACTATTTTTCTTCAAGCGTAAAAAACCAAATTCTTGAAGTAATTGAGGTGGTTTTAGAATGAATAGGCAACAGCGTTAACTCAACTTTACAACTGTCAAACATGACTGTCAAACAACATTATTTTTGTTGTGTGTATTAACACAGTTTGTAAAAGGAAAATTTTTGTATTAATTTGTAGAGTAAGAAAGAAAGCTATAATTATTTAACAATACAACAATAATAATAATTAACTCTTATTTCAGATGAAAACTTAAAACAAACATTCTTTTGTAGTAACTATATAGTGGAAAAAATACCTATTTCTTATTTATAGTAATATTAAAGGTACAATTTTGTAATGTCGAGTTAATAATATTTAATCCACTACTTGCTGTTTTAGAACTGACATTGACGTCATTATAGTCGTGATGGATTTCATATTCACTTGACTGGGATATGCTCGATGTTGCGGTGGAAGTACTAGGCCTGTTAAGATCACCTGATGTTACGGTAGATGTGTTACCTTCATCGCACCCTAATATTCTATTGGCAATTTCACGTTTGTTTGAAAGGGAGTCTTCGATGTATCCCTCAGCTACATTGTTAGATTTCCATCCACCGTGTCTTTTTAGAGTGGTAATGTCTCCACCATTGTCAACTAACAATGTAGCTGAGGTTCGTCGCAGTGTATGACCAGTGTATTCCTCTGGATTAGGTAGTTTTAAAAAGTTGCCACTTGTTTTGGTATACCTGAAATTTTATGTATCCCCATAACGACACGGTGGCATCTACCATTTTGGTATTTTAAAAGAATCTTGTTATGTTGATGTCATTAGGTCGAAGTGTCATATATTGTCTACATAAATTTAAATAAAAATCTCCAACTATGGTAAATGTCCGTGACTTATTCGTTTTAGTATTAGGAATTTTTACTAGTATTATACGTTCCAGGTCTTCGATATCCTGTATTCTTAAATTGACTAGTTCGTCGCAACGACATGCCCCACTAACTCCGAATATTAATACGATCTAAGAAAATAGTATCTACTTTAGCGATTGAAAAAGTTATATTTGAAATTACCTTCATGGCCAAATATTCATTGTTTGGCGCATTTTGTAAAAAGTTATTAAAATGTTCTTTTGAGAAAACTTTTGCTTTTTGGTTGATACCCATCAGCTTGGCGCTTCAAGAAGGAAATTAATTTTGCGTAATTTTTAAGTTTATGTCATGTTTAATATTTAATTGGCACTTTAGCATGGAATATTGTGCCCATAATGACGAACTTTTCATAGTTTCCGCCAAATGGGAAAAATACGCTAACATAACATTTTCTGTGTAATTGATTATATTATTTTCTTGCGCCCATTTCAAAAATTTATTGTAAGCAAAATCATATATTTTGCGCGATTTGTTGGGGATCAAATTTTCAACTAAGGCATCGGCGATTTGTTTTATTTTAGGTGGAGTTCCTTCAATTTGCGACATTTTTAAAAGTTTAAATTTTAAATGGCGTTTCTGCTTAAAAGTGCTAATACCTCTACCGGCAAACTAAGTTACTAATTGAGCGTAAAATAATAATATTATTGTACGCCGTAAAATAATGTAGTCGTTCTATATATTCAATGCGGTATAGTAAAATTCATATTTTAGCACGCTTGAAGAAAAACTTTTTTTTCTTTTTATAAATAAATAAAAAAAAATTTTTTTTTTTTTTTCTCTTATAAATGGTTGGTGTTTGGTTTCTCGTTTATTTAAAAAGAAAAAAATAAAAAAATATTTTCTTTTGTAAAAAAAAAAAATAAAAATTTCCAAAAATTCTAAAAAATTTTTAAAAAATAAAAATACAAACAAAAAAAAATAAAAAAAAAAAAAAAAAATATTTTTTTTCACTTGAAAAAAAAATTTTTTTTTTTGATTTTTTTTTTTTTTTTAAAACCTTCTAAAAAAATTTTAAGCCAAAACATTTTTTTTTTTTTTTTTTTTTAAATATAAACTATTATTTTTTAAAAAAATGACGGTGTTTTTTTTATAAAAAAAAATTATTTTTCTTTTTTTTATTTTTAATTTTTTTAATTTTAAATTGTTAATTTTTTTTTTGTTGTTCTTTTTAATTAAAAAATATGTAATTTAAATAACTTTATTAGTTTTTTAAAAAAAAAATTTATTAATAATTGAACAATTTACATGTTTTTTTCGCTTTTTTAATTTCTAAAAAAAGCTTACATTTTGAGCTTAAAGGACGATTTCATTGCATAACTTGTTGCACGATTAGCAGCCAACTTTACGTAAGTAAAAAGGTTTGATTTTCGATTATAGACAACGTTTTAATGTGTTATTGATAATAATACTTGACTATATTATTGTTTATTCAATTATCATTTTGGTTTATTTCTCATACAAGATTTCACTAAGTAGTTTCTTGTAATTGGTGTAACGAAGTTATGGAATTATTTGCAAGTTTTGTTGGTAAACCTGTTTTTGAGAAAAGTGGATTGGTGAAAACCAGAATTTTCTACCTCTTTCTGTTTTAGAAGTACATACCTAACTAGCTCCAATATTTATTTTTTTTATTAAATTATTTTGGAAGGTTAATGCATTTAACAGGTTGACTGCGGCACCGGTCCCGGGGGACCGGTGCGGTTTTTGGCAGCAGTGCGGCGCTAGAAATCTACTTATCTGAGAATTTTGCGAAAGCTGTAATTTTCGTACTATATGCTTGATTCCAACGTTACAGGTATCATTAGATTTGTTATCATGTCCGGTATTTTGACGAACTAAGAAAGATTACCGATCGCCCAGGACCGGTAACGCACTGAATTACAATTTCATTACTTATATGCGGCACCGGGCGCTCGGGACCGGTAATAGTCTGCGCGCCATTCTCAACGTACATTACTTATCTGACTACGCAAGTCAGTCCCATGCACGGCATATGCGGAATTACCAACCACACGTCTACATTTCATTGCATTCAACATGTCGTCACGTGCAAGGAAGATATTGCTTTTAGCTCAATGTAAGCAGCAAAAAGACTACTCAAGTGCAGATTCGGTAGGTGAATGTGAGACGGTACAAACGTCTGAAGAACATGATAATGTCAAGTGTTCAATTCCTATTTCGTGTAATAATATTGATGACTCGCCTTTGCAAGTGTTAGAAAATATTAGTGAATCAGAGGAAGACTTGGACTCCGACGACTCAGTTCTCGGCAAAAACTACGTGCCGTCTTCATCAGACTCCGAGAGTGGTGGTAATGATTCCAGTGACAAAGAATACTTGAATTACAACGATACCACGAACGATATCGATGTGGACAAGCCAGAAGAGGTACCCCTAAGAAATTTCACGCATCAAGGTGAGTGGCATGATATTATTGAAGCTGATGTTGATATTCAAAGACGTCAGGAATCAGCTATAATGAATTTCGACATCAATGCAATTAAAAGTCTATAGATGCATACCTATTATTTCTGACGAACGATCTGCTCGACTTTATAGTCCAAGAAACAAATAGATTTGCTCATCAAATGCTGAATAACCAAAGTTCATCAAAATCTCGTCTCAACTTGTGGGTGGATTGTGACGTGGATGAAATGAAACGTTTCTTCTCAATTGTTTTAGTAATGGGACTAAATGACCTACCAGCTTTAAATCTGTATTGGTCTAAAGATACAATGTTCCATAATGAGTTTATTGCATCTACGATGACGCGAGATAGATTCCTTCTGTTGTTGCGATGCATACATTTTTGTAATAATGAAACAGCTAACAGAAGCGATCGGCTTTTCAAAATACAGAACTTATTAGAGACCATAAACAAAAATTTCAGAAAAGTACTAACACCGGGAAGAATTCTTGTCATTGATGAGAGTATGGTGCCGTTTCAAGGGAGGTTGATATTCAAACAATATATCCCGAATAAAACTCATCCTTATGGAATAAAA
Source organism: Abscondita cerata (assembly GCA_030710515.1). NCBI lineage: Eukaryota > Metazoa > Arthropoda > Insecta > Coleoptera > Lampyridae > Abscondita > Abscondita cerata. The sequence continues at coordinate 256,080 of JALBCR010001367.1, read as the reverse complement.
TTATATAAAATGTGTACAGTGGATGGCTATACAAGCAATTTGATTGTGTATACAGGCAAAAATGCTAGGAACCCAGAAGTAAGTCACTCTGAACAAATAGTGTACGATCTCTTAAAAAATATTACTCTGGAAGACGGATATTATTACTTATATGCTGACAATTTCTATACAAGTTTACATTTAGCAGAGTCATTATTTGAACGAAACATCATTTACTGTGGTACAATGAGATCGAATCGAAGAGGTATACCCAAGAGTTTGCCACAAAAAATGAGAAAAGGTGACGTCTACGGCACTCAGAATGGCTGTTTACAAATTATCAAATGGATGGATAAGCGACCAGTTCTGATGTTGAGTACAGATTCAAGTCATACTGCGAAATGTGTACCTACCGGTAAACAGACTAGACAAGGCGATGAAATATCGAAGCCAAAAGTAATTATTGATTACAATAAAGCAAAGAAAGGCGTCGATTACAGTGATCAGATGGCATCGTACCATTCGGTTTTACGAAGAAGTCTCAAATGGTACCGAAAATTGGCCTTTGAAATTTTATTTGGAACATGCATTGTAAATTCTTGGATAATTTTCAATAGAATTAGTTCATCAAAAGTTTCCATAACAGAGTTCAGAAGAAGGTTGGCACAAGAATTAGTTTCGGTTTCTGAAGCCAAGAAAATACACGAACTCCCAAAAGAGCACCGCATACGTTCATCAAGCCATCGGGACCAGGGAAAAAGAGAAGAAGACAATGCCAAGGATGCTATAATCAATTACGCCAAACTCACTCAAGTAAAGACAAAAGCAATTTAGTGACAAAAGTGACCAGTTATCGCAACGACTGCCCTGGAAAACCTGGAATGTGTCAACTTGTTTTAATGAAAAACATAAGAAGTAGTTCATATTATTATCATATATGTTCTTGACATTATCATTTATAATCCTCTTGAAAACTCATAATATTCTTTTCTTGCATTCTAGTTTATATTTTACATCATAAAGTATTCAATAAATAGTGAAAAAACACCTTTTTTTTCCTAGTTCAAGCATAATACACCAAATTGAATGTTCTCAGAATCTACAACTGGCACACCTAGATAAATCAATTCTAGAGTGCCGCGGCTGTGAGCATGAGTACTTGTAAGTATGAAATAAGTAATGATTGACTAGAAATGTTATAAGTTCAATAGTGTTCACGCTGAGTGAAAAAAAAGTACATCATGACTACTAGTCCCAAGGAACCGGTACCGCACAGAAGTGGTAAATTGCTACCGGTCCTCTGCAACCATGACATAAAGAAGCAAAAAACAAAACTTTATTTTAATTGGTTTTTGTTGTCCTAAATAAATTTCAATTACCATTATAAACATGTCTTGAAAATTATATATTTTTAGAAACTCGAGGTATTCCTAAACTGAATTATTTCATCGCCTACTATGGTTCTCATTTAAGATACCAAACAAAAAAAATTACTTACATGATTGATAATGCTTATCTGATACGAGGTTTTTCTCAAACTTTTTTGTTACAGAGATGCAATATTCAATCTTTACAGATACGTAGAGATTTGTTTTTTCTTAAATTCTTTCATATAATACATAATACAACAGAAAAATCCATTTAAAGAATAAAAATATAATTTAAAGTGCAACAAAATGATAACAAGACATTTAATACATTATTATAAAACGAAAAATAAATAAAATTTTGTTTTTTTTAATCAATTTTTATAAAACCACACACATACAACTATCACTCTTCATTTTACTATCATCAGTTAACTTTCACATACCTTCTACCATTAATGACTTACTTTAACTTTTTATTATCCTTCTTGTAAAACAAATATGTTATGTGATATTAATTTTGATACGACCAATTTCATTGTATCTCACTATTCTCAACATAAACGAATGCTTATGTAATAGTTATTTATGCATCAAGGCACTAAAGTTTGATTTTTTATGACGAATGTGTTTTAGTTGCAGAGGGATAGCCGAGGCAAATTAAACACGTGAGTCATGAAAAAGACTTTTAGTACATATTATATTTTTTCCAAAATCTCAAAATTTGAAACAAAATCTGACAATTTTATAACATTCTTTAAGTAGCAAATGTGATCAGCTGATTTCTTTTTACGTCAATGTTTCCACCGCGCATGCGCGATTTTGTATACTTTACTGCCGATTTTTTGTACTTTAGTGACGATTTCGGAAAAAAGTATATTCATATAGGCATATGCTTACTTTTATTTATTTACATATGTATTAAGTGTTATCATTTTATTGAACTTAAAATTGAATTTTTCTGTTATTAAACGGCGGAGTAGTGGGGGTACCTGCTCGCTAGCGCAGTTTGAGGCGATTGCGATTTATATAAACGCGCTGCGGACGGGTACTCTTACTACTTCTCCGTTTTCTTGCATTCGGTCATTTTTAGTCATCTTTGCATGCATTTTTTGCGTGTTAAATATCATTTTATCAAAAAATTAGAATATACGTTTTGTTCCTTTTATTTCAACTTTACAATACTTTTTATTTTTGGCAATTGGATGACCACACGAGCATTCAGTCTCGATTGAATATATTGCTTTAAAAACTTAATTCGCAATTGTGCATAAATTAATTGCTCGAAACTTGCAGGGTTTTCATACATTAAGTACGTATTATTACCTCCTATTTTTCTAAAAAATTTATCCTGCATCTCAAAAATTGCAGATCTACAAATTTTAAAAAAAAAAACCCAAATATTTTACTTTTTCCTATTTTTATCAGAAAGTTATTACCTGATCAAGTCGAATTAATGCTCATTTTATTTGTATTCTTATCTTCTACAGTTTTTCTTTTCATACCATTAAGGTTACACTGTACGGCTCTTAGAATATTTATTTACAGTTTAATATTTTTCAAATTTGGAGTATATGTTTTAATGTGCATCTAAACGTCAAGTTAAAAAAAATATTTTTTTTTTGAACTTGCGGATTTTGAAATATTTGAGAAAAACTGCTAAAAACTGCAAAAAATTGTATATTTTATTTTTTTGTGATAAACTACAAGATCAAAAATCTTTAAAAAAAATTCAGTTAACGGAAAACACATTTCTGATGTTCATGACTTTTTTAGTCAAATTGAACTTGAACTTGAAAGTTTTTGAGATACAATAAAATTTGTACAAAACACGTGTTTTTTCATGAGAAAGGTTAATATTTTAACTCTGTTGGTACACTCATGAAATTTAAAACTTGGACACCACAATTTCTGTAAACAAAAGTTTGCACATTGTGAAGCGGGCTTAAGGGTATCATTTACAATTCTAACAGCAGGTATCGCAGTTATCTTATAGAAGGACTGTAGAATGAATCATTACACTAAGCACGTTTTAGAAAATAGGTAATTTACGTTGCTTACTTAATTTTTTTCTTTAAAGAATATATTTGAAGGTATCGCTAATTAAACACCATAGCTCGATTAATTATCGAATCAAAATTTTGTTTAGGAAATGTTTACAAAATAAAATTAGAAATAATTTTGATTTAAAAACGTCTACAAGCAATAACTTTTAAATTAAATCAAAAACTAAACATGGTTATTTGGGTTGACTGATTATTACTTATTTTTAAATAAATCTAACCTACTAATTATTGTAATTATTAAAAAAAATCATTAAACTCTCTATTCATAATATTTAGTCCTTACAAAATGTATATTTTATGACGTTTCATTTTTTCTGTAGTTAATATAAAAGTGAAAATAAAAACTAAGGCAATTCTTATTGTCAACGTATATATTTAGTTTTTGACAAGAATTTATTACATAATTATAATTAAGATACCAAGTTATAGTTTAAAATTAAATGAAAACTTTTTTTTAAATAAAGGTATTACTATATAAATAAATATAAGAAATCAATAATGGGTGTGACCTCCATTATTATTGATACATTCTTGGAGGCGTCTGCTCATTGACGCTATCAAGGTATCAATATAATTAATATTAATCGTTTCCCATGCGGTATCAATGGCTGCAATTAGTGCATTACGGTTTACTGGTATAAAATTTGGCCCTTGTTGTCTTCGGATAACAGCAAGTATTCGAGCCCAAACATTTTCGATAATGTTAAAATCTGGGCTTTTGCTGGCCAGGGTAACAGCTCAAGTTATTTTCTCGTATCCAATTGCGCACAACCCGCGAAGTATGAATAGGGGCGTTGTCCTTTAACAACAAAAACATTATGAAAATGTTAATTCAACAGATCCCGAACTATTTTTTGGAGAAAGTATAGTGAAATAAGAATACTTACTTGTTGGAAAATATAATCTTCGTCTGGATAAAACACTTCGACTGAAGGTTTCATAATAGTTTCCAAATATCTAAATACGCAGCAGAATCAAGACGTCCATCGATAGCCCAACAAACTCCTGGACCCCGCGCGCTAACCCAACCCCACACATTCACAGAAAAATAACCACTTCGTTTTTTAGGACATATGTGATTATTTTCGTAACGAGTTCCTTCCATTCTAAAAACTTTTAGTGGTCCATCGTTGCGGCTATTGAACGTTTTTCGTCGCTAAAAATCACTCGATTCCAAAATTCCAAAGGTTCGTTCACATATCGCCTTGCAAATTCCAGACGACGTCTCATATTTTCGTCACTGAGAACTTCTTTCGCAGCAGCATTATACTTCTTTATTCCCATCTCCTTTAATCTTTTTTGTGCAGTTATACGGCATCCGGGAAAATGTGTATCTGCTATAGCCCTGGAGTATGTAGCAAATGGTTGTTCTGTTACGTAATGAAACAACTCGAGATCTTGAGCACGTGTAGATACTTTAGGTCTACCACTTCCGATGGCTCTTTCCAAAGTGTGTTCAAGATTCCATTTTACTCGGTAATGCCCTACGGTGCTTTTGGTATATCTAACATACGTGAAATTTCACGCACGCTACGGCCGCCGCTAATTCCGAAACAATCCGCGCTTTCAAATCAGCACCGAGATGAGGTGGCATTTTCACAACACTTGAAATTTTAAACTAAAATGGAATTTACATTTCTTACTTTATTTATTGGTTCACACTACCCCTTCTCAAACAGTAGGTAATTGTTTATTTATTACATACTTCTAATGACCAATGTAACAACCCTTAGAGCAATATGACTCAAAGGAAGTAAATTAAACAAGCAAGGATATTCTATTGTTATTGAAACTTATTCATAAAGTAAAAGCCATTTCCTTATAATGCTAATGGACAGGATTTTCTTTTAAGTATTAAGATTACAATAGAGGACTTATAAACTTTCGAAAATATCTAATTATAAATATTTACACTGCAATTGCGCTTTTTCCTTAATAATTTCTTAGCAATAACATACACGTTCTTGGTTTTAAGTTGTCATAAATTTGATATGATATAAATTTGTGTTTCTAATATTACATCACAAACTAATCTTTATTCGCCAAAAAATTGTTGCTTAAGTTGTAAAGCTTCGTACACACCTGAACAACAAACCGAGCAACAAACATAACAACGAACCGAAAGTCAAACAGAACGACAAACGATCTTTTATGATTTCCACAATCCGAACAACAAACGGAACGTTTGTGCTGTTCCATAATTATTTTCAGTAGTTTTCAGTTCATATATATTTATTATTGAGAAGAGAAAATTGCGGAAAACAAGAAGATAGTGCCAACCAAATTTTTACGCACAAAGAAGAGTAAAAATTATAATTTACTTCGCTTTTTTTATTTTGGAAATTTCCCGCCCAAATGATGCTAATAGGGACATCATTTTTTCTTGCATTCTTAAACACTGATTAATTTAAAACATTTTTCTTCTGTCAACTCCATAATATTACCTAAAACACAACAAACCCACAAAGGGAGGACAAAAATAAATAATTTAATTCTCCCGCATAAGTTTGTTCGCCGTTTTGTTTAGATTCGTCCAAACCTGCAAACGCATTCGCGCGCATTTTCTTTGATGTCGGAGAAAAAACCGACAAGTTGCGGGAACGCCGCAAACCGTTCGTGGAACAATCAGGACTTGCGAATCTGTTCTAAAATTCGTACGTAGCACCGTCCAAATTAATGTTCCGATTGCCGTTCGGTTCGTTGTTCTGTTTGTTCCTCGGTTTGTTGTTCAGGTGTGTACGAAGCTTTACAATAAGCATATTAATATGAACTATATCTTATGAAAGGAGAGTTATGTAACTATAATTAACGACTTAACGTTACGTTAGTAGATTCCATTTACTATTTACACATATTCTTGGAACATTCGATAATTAACTATCGGGATATGATGACCCTATACTTCGCAGGTTGTGCGCAACTGGATACAAGCAAATAACTTGGAGCTGTTACCCTGGCCAGCAAAAGCCCAGATTTTAACATTATCGAAAATGTTTGGGCTCGAATACTTGCTGTTATCCGAAGACAACAAGGGCCAAATTTTATACCAGTAAACCGTAATGCACTAATTGCAGCCATTGATACCGCATGGGAAACGATTAATATTAATTATATTGATACCTTGATAGCGTCAATGAGCAGACGCCTCCAAGAATGTATCAATAATAATGGAGGTCACACCCATTATTGATTTCTTATATTTATTTATATAGTAATACCTTTATTTAAAAAAAAAGTTTTCATTTAATTTTAAACTATAACTTGGTATCTTAATTATAATTATGTAATAAATTCTTGTCAAAAACTAAATATATACGTTGACAATAAGAATTGCCTTAGTTTTTATTTTCACTTTTATATTAACTACAGAAAAAAATGAAACGTCATAAAATATACATTTTGTAAGGACTAAATATTATGAATAGAGAGTTTAATGATTTTTTTAATAACTTACAATAATTAGTAGGTTAGATTTATTTAAAAATAAGTAATAATCAGTCAACCCAAATAACCATGTTTAGTTTTTGATTTAATTTAAAAGTTATTGCTTGTAGACGTTTTTTAAATCAAAATTATTTCTAATTTTATTTTGTAAACATTTCCTAAACAAAATTTTGATTCGATAATTAATCGAGCTATGGTGTTTAATTAGCGATACCTTCAAATATATTCTTTAAAGAAAAAATTAAGTAAGCAACGTAAATTACCTATTTTCTAAAACGTGCTTAGTGTAATGATTCATTCTACAGTCCTTCTATAAGATAACCCCAGCCGAGACTACCTGCTGTTAGAATTGTAAATGATACCCTTAAGCCCGCTTCACAATGTGCAAACTTTTGTTTACAGAAATTGTGGTGTCCAAGTTTTAAATTTCAGGAGGATACATTAAGATTATAAAAGAAATAAAAATACCACGAATTTACATTATTGTACGGAGAATTAACAATAACCAGTTTAAAATATTTCCAAAATTGTAAATTTTATATGACGTCGAGAAGTGGCGTGACCTGTTGCCGACAAGTTTAAGTGTAAACGTTAATTTCCAATATAGCTCTTACCAAAACCTATTTTTCATAATGAATTATGCTAGTTATCAAAACAAAATTTTATCACAAACACAATATCGTTTTTACACAGATAACGAAGTAAACAATGGTTGTAAACTATTAAACGCAAAGTGACATCTTACGATACAGAAACACACCAATTAGCCTTTAACCCATCTTAACCTTCGTTCATTACTTTTCACTAAGGAAAAAAGTTGAGGAAAAACACGTTTCTTTGCATTCAATGTTAACTAACTATATAATGACAACTCATTTTCGGTATATCAATACAAGGTACTTTACACTATTTACAATTACATGGCGTAGGTGGTATCCTACTATTATTTTTGTCAAAATATATCACTAATTTACTGCACTAATTATAATTATATTATTTATTAACATTTAAATGCAAAAATTGTGTTTTTTAATTTTTTTTGTTCAGTAAACAGCAATGAACCAACGTTAATGGTGTAAAAAAAGTTGTAGAGAACAAAAATGTGAATAAAATGAGCTCCAATTCGACTTCGATGGGATTATAATTTTTCGAGAAAAGTGTAGAATTTTTGAATTTTTTGAAAAATTCTTATATTCGTCATTTTTTAAGACGTACGTAAATCTCTCGGTAAAGAGAAGGTAATGATACGTATTTAATGTGTGCAAAACCCTACAATTGTCGTGCAATTAGTTTATACATAATTGCGATTTAAATTTTTTAATGCAATATATGCAATCGCGGCTGAATTCTTCTGTGGTGCTCTGTTTGTCAGAAATAAAAAATTAAAAGTGAAATAGAAAGAAACAAAACGTATATTCTTATTTTTCCATGAAATGATGTTTTATTCTCCAAAAAATCATGCTAAAAAGGCTGAAATTGATCGAAAACAAGAAAGTGGTGGAGTGGTGGGGGTACGCGGCTGCTAGCGTCTTTTTTTACAGGATTGCTATAATAGCAAAATAAGTAAACACGATGTATGAAATTAAAATTGAAAATTAATGAGATTTGTGTTAATGACATTTAGTCATATATGAAAGTATGTTATGGGTGGGGCATCTACATCTACAAATAAGAAGGGACTAACAATGTATATCCACAACTATCTATTTGAGAAAAGCATCTACAAGTTTGTTTATGTGTCGAAAATTTGTTTTCAATTCACACAGTTGAAGCTTTTAAGAACAAATATTCGTTGAAATGCGTGACGAGAGAACGAGAACAATTTGGACATACTTTTGGTCATTACTGAAAGAGCAAAAGACGTTACTGCCAATTTACTTCCGAGAAATCGCAAATTTTGAATAAAAATGTTTCCAACAATTTCTCAAGTGGTGTGAAGAAAAAAGAATTAAAAATATTTCTTTTGAAGATGTTTTGCTGGTTCAATTTTCTGAAGTCTCTAAAACTTACAAAACCTCGTCACTCTGGGCATACCATTCAAAAATTAAATCAAACATACTTATTCGTCACAACTTAGACATCTGCAAATTTTAAAAGCTAATAACTTTTTTGAAACGAAATTCGGAAAAAAATAAAAAATTTTGAGCAGACATCAAGATATACAGTTTATCAAAGAAACTTCAGATAAAATGTACTTAATTGTGAAGATAAACATATTTTTAGTAAATTTAACAAAACAGTAATTATTATTTGACATTTTTTGATAGGTGGGATTAATGATGGGTGGGCATTGTAGGATTGATGAGATGCCAAGGACTCTTAAGTTTGTCAGTAGCTGATATTGAAGGAGCTGTAATAATTGTTAAAATAAAAGATAAATAACCAAGTGTTTCGATAATTTAAATCATAAGGACAAATCATCGGTGGATTTAAGGGGCTGTATGAAGTATGTATCCCTTACACCAGCACACACCAACTATAGACGCTTTTTTCTATTTTAATTCAACCAGTGGGGAAATATAATTCGGCAAAATACCTTCCATTATCGCAACCTACTTCATCAACTTTGTGGAGAGATAGTGGTGCTGATTTAACACGTGTCAAACGTCTTGGTGGTTGGAAGTCTCGAAACGTCAAATCTTCAGCTCAAAGTAAAATGCAAATTGCCGAATGAATTCTAGGTTTCTATTAATTTAAATGTTAACATTAATAAATAAAAATGACATTCAAAAATTAATCTGTATTTTTTTTTTTTATTCTCGAGAGAATAAAGTACCAGATTATTAGTCAAAAATGAGGGAATATAGTTCAACTTTATTCCCGGTTGGGAGGAAAACAATAATTTTTTTAAAACCTACACTATAGATCTCGTTGTCATAGGAACGTTATAATGGAAGCATCCAATTCCCTAAAATTAACGATGTTGACGTCTTATGAGGTGTTAAAATTCGTGCATCCGCTGTATCTAGTTAGCTATCCATATTTAGTTCGTGTGCAATTAAGAACCCTCTTCTATTAAATCAAACGTGAAAATAAAGTTATAAAGATAAAGGCTTATGACTACGGTTTGTGATTATTTTGAACGTGGGGAAATATTTATATCACAAAGCAATACATTTTTGAATGTTTATCTAAATAAATCCTCTAACTATAAAACTAAATTGCTACATGTCTTCATGCACTGCTTATTCAAATATAAAATACTGTATGCGGAATGTTATTGATGGAATATGATACATTTTTGTTAGCATAAGAATAGCTTTGACCTACTTCCTCATTTACTGAAAAGTATACTGTGTTCTCAAAGAAATTTACCGTCTTACTAAATTTGTTTTATTTATTTGTGCAGACGCACTTGCGTGCGCTTTGTACTGCATAAACGACAAAAGAATATATGCAAATTGGCACCTTAGAGCTAAAAGATGGAACAAAATGCAAGCCAGGAACGAAGAATATGGCGCATCAACGGAACCGCGGACTGCATTTATTACTTATTATTGAATTGTTTTCATAAGATTGTCTTAGAAAAGTTGGGTGATTACGTGATCGATTCAGATGCGATAGAAGATCGTTGTGGCACATGTGAAGGTGATGGCAACACAATGTGAACTAATTGATGAAGTCTATCCACGATGTACCCGGTCACGGTAATGTTTTTATACTTTTTTTTATCTTATTATTACATATAAACTTTAGGGTACGTTAAAATAACAACAATTAATAAGGGAGTCGTAACTATTTAATGTTGAAGAAAGTCAAGCGCCATGGGATAATCACCTATTGCTTATAATGCCCCGATGAAAAGATGATTTTATTTAAACGGAGATTTTGTAATATTCCCGATAATAATATTTACAAATTATATGTAATGCTCTGCACCATTTTTTATTTTAGCAAGGAACAACAGGATGGAATTCACAGTATAGGTGGAGCTGAGGGAATATATAGTCACCCAGAACCTAATAAAGAATCTTTGGTGATCTATGGCCCACTTAAAGAAGATGTTGTATTATTTGTAAGTTTTGACCGTTTTATATTTATTTTGCAAAAGAAATTTTTGTTTTCATATTTGACTTTAAAGATTTTTGTCGCGGTTGTTTTGTGTCGAAATGCACCCTTTGCGACAAGTTATTATGTTGCACAATACCACTTGCCTAAGGGCAATTAAGCAAATAAGTTAGGATTATCTAGATTATTGTAGCAAAGGAAGTGGCGAGAAAGATAAGGAGCTTTAAAAGTAAATTATGTATAAGCATACACCAACCTTCAGGGCAATGATATGTAAAGCCGTGATAGATGAAGTTAGTTAAGCTGCTATATAATACAGTTTTTTCTTTGAACTAGAATGAATCGCTTGTTCCACTATGTTGCCTACATAAAAATAAATATATTGTCGTGTCCTTGTTGACATTTTGTTACGTTCCAATTTTATTTCCGAAATATATCTACATATATATTTCGTGCGAACATTAATCGATCTAACATACTTCCAGCGCGAACTCACACAATTTTACGCCTCTGAATTTTGTTGTGAATGTTGTTCAAAACGTATGGCACGTACTATTTATAATTATATCTTTATGCCATTCTAACTTTACGCGTGTCTCCAGAAAATTTATACTGTAACAAAATTGAAGAGAATTATTTCAATTTGTGCTTGAAAACTCTCGCTTTTAAGTTGACTGTTACGCGATATCTTTTAGGTGTAGTATTTAGCAGACAATTAACATTTCTTGTTTTATTCGAGTTTAATTTGGGCATTATTTTTTGATAAAATACGAATTAAATTTACTTATTGCAAATTTATGTAAAAAGGTCTTTAAAATTTGATTTGTTAGATCATATACATCAGTTTTAGCTTAATTCTTTATAGGGTATTGGAAGAATTGGATTTAGAATAAAATATAAATTATTTAACGTGTACAATAAATCGAAATTCATTATAATATAGAAAAGATAGATAAATACCAAAAAATCCGAACAATCAAAAAGATTCTAGGCTCTAACACCTATTTTAATAATAAAAAAATTGAAATAATTAACAAACGCTATTCGGTTTCTCTATCCTTTTTCGACGTATTGAAAATTGTATTTACAGAATATGTAGGTATATTCTATTACAATGTGTCAGAATGTGTACGAATTCTAACACGTCTTTGATCAAGAATGTATTGCTTCTAAAATATGTTCGGGAAATAAATTTATTTGCAAATGGAATACATACTATCAGCAAAGAAATAAAACATGAGATTGTATTGATTAGTTTGAAGAAGAAAAACTATTTAAGCTCAACAACTTTTTAACAAACTAGACAAAAATAGCAGTATGTGTTTTTAATTATTTTGTTAAAAATTTCGTTATAAAAAATATATCAATATGCTCAATTTAAAGAAACTAATCCGAAACATTAAAGCTGAAATTTATCTCATTATGCCGACGTTTATGGAGACACAGCCATGTAGGTTAGAATAACTTACGAATAGGCGAAACAATAAAGACGTTCTTAGTGTCCTAGTGGTTTTCAATTTACGGATATTACAACAAACAGACAAACGTAACATGGTGTCAGGTTGAACAAAAGACGGTAACAACCAACAGTCGATTATCACTGAAAGTGATCGGAGTCTATGCGATAGGTTTTAGTTTTCGAAGACACATCACAAAATATAGAAAATGACCGCAGAATAGGTGCAATTGTTACATGAACAATTACAGATAATAATAGAAAACGTAATCGCTATGAGAAGTGCCAATATGTTTGGTACAAATCCATACCCTGAAGAGTTTCATACAATAAGTTTGACTGGGTTTAATAGACAAAACATACAAGAGGTATAACTTGGCCTTGAGCATCCAAACGTTAAATCAAAAACAGCAAATTAATCATCTATTGGTACACATGGGTTTAGGAGTCAATCGACTGTTAACAACATTGCAAAATAATGATGACAATTTGACGACTTATAACAATCAACTTTTGATGGTTATTTATGGTCTTACTAAATCAAGAGTAATATTTAATAAAGTAATATTTAATAAGAGAACGCAAGGTGAGTCTGAATCAGGTGAGTCATTTTCACCTGATGTAATAGAAATGACCAAAAGTGTCTGATACCAAAAATTATCGGAAATAATGCAGTTTGACAATCAAATTACAAAACAAAAGACTATTGATAAAATATTCCAAAATGAATTGGCAAAAAAATGAACAAAGAAAATCAGTTCAGAAGATCAACCAAAGATAGACGCAAAAAAACAATAGTTCTTTAGTGATTGTAGCCAGGGACGAATCAAAACCCCTGGATCCTATATGGAAGGTGGGGTAGTGGTTAGGACGATGTATAGCACCACGGAGTGAGTGCTTCTTCAAGTCAATGACTAATTAATTGATTAATTGAGTTTTTGCAATGAAGATTGTCCTAACCACTACCCGTCGATTCTTGAACTACATATTTGCACCTTCTACGAGTATAAAGAGGTCTACGGCCCTCGATACATCCCTGGCTACAATCGCTCAAATAAAGAACATGTTTTCGTTAAATGTGGAAAAGGTGAGGCACCACAACATTATAAACATGATGGAAAGCAAGGTGTGTAGAAATAGGGGAGCGTTGAAGATGAATACCGTTACAGGCAGCGATCAAGAGATCAACGAAGACGGCCTCAAGCATAAACCATGATGTACAAAAATAGAAACGGAAGATGTAAGAGCAGGTATTCATGAAAAACCTCCAATTAAATAAGAAAATCATTGTATCAAAAGTAAAATTAATGGGCACAGGTAACGATCTATTAAAAGTGATAGCGATTTCCGGCTAAAACAATTGCAGTTATGAAACATTTAAAAATGTACATTGTAGATACCAAAGAAAATTGATTAAGGAAGATTAAAGATGAGCCTGTTTGTAAACTCAATAAAATTGATATTAATGAGGATGAAGATGCTATTGATACAAGAACAATTAAAAATCTGTTTTCAGAAGAATGTGGTGGAGAACTTAAAAAATTAAAAAAAGTTTAGTATTGTATCAACATGCAAGAAGATGCAGTGCCGTAAGCTATTACAGCACCAAGGGGTGTTCAGTTTTTGCTACAAAAATCTCTAAGAAAGGAATTAAAAAAATATTTTTTTTAAAAATTTTAATTTTTTTTAAAAAATTTTATTTTTTTATCATATTTAGTGTAATTATTGTCAAAAGAGCCAATTAACAAATTAACAATTAAACAATTAAAAATTTATTTCTAGTATCAAACAAACGCTTGGGATTGTTCAATCTGAATAATTTTTTTTAAAACACAAAAATGACTCTACATTTGTTAAAGTTTGTGATCACATTAGAATTGAAAGGCCTTTAAAATTAGTCCCAGTTCTAAAACCCTACAAAAAAATAACGTAAAACCTTTCTATTGTTGAAGAGTGTGTGGAAATGGAGTTTTAACTTAAATAATCTTAGAAAACAATATTTAAGTAATTTGCAATTAGGTCATTTTAACATTATAGGAACAAAACAGAGAGCCAGAGAAAAGATTTAATTTGAAACTGTGAAACTTGTAAACCTAAAACCGAACCCATAGTTGTATCCCAAAAGTACCGTGGCGTACTATCGGGATTGATTTACTTAACTTTAAACTGAACTTTACTTAGTGGCGGTTGATTATTATTTGAAATATGTGGAAGCAAAAAACTAAACTGAATTGAAAGTAAATGCACAATATGTGTCTTAAAGGAATTTATTTGCAGAAATGTCATTCCGAAAATTGTGCCTTCTGGCAACGGCCAACAATTCGATCAGGAGAAATTTCATAAATTTTACTAGATTATAATTTTCGTTGGGTCAGCAACAACCCATATATTCCAAGTTCTAATGACCAAGCGAAAACACGGTTGAACTGCAAAGATAATTTTATGAAGTGTCCGCAGCGTAATTCCTCATAGGAAGAAGTTTGAAGAAGAATATTTACGTTAGAGAAAAATATTTGGTATTTAAATTCTCTAAACGTGCTAAAGTCCGTAAAGATCTGAGGGAGAGATGAATAAGCAAGCAAGATTCTACAATTCCATGAATAGGATTGTCAATAAACTCTATTAACTGAAAATATATGACTATACCTACAATAAATACACAGAGTAAACCTATTTTTAACATCGGAAAAAGGCAAACCTGTATGGATGGTTAATGAACGAACTAAGGAAAAAGTGTTACATCCTCACCATATTCTAAGATCCTACTTAGTATAAGCGGACGATACCACATATAGGCGCAACAGACAACACCAGTAACCTTTATAGGAAGTACAAAGTTCAACTCATGTAACCGATGCATCACAACATATAGCCTATTAGTTTTGTAAGAAATGTAGGTTTGCTGGCGTGTATGGAGACCCAGTCATGTACGTTAGGACGAATGGGCAAAACCTCTGACTAAATATAAGTACCTAGACGAGTAACGCTATATTTACTTTATACCAAAAAATGGATACGGAATGCTAGAAAGAGAGCACTGAATGACGACACTAAAATATCACGAAACGAGTGGAAATTTATAAGTGGAAGAGGAAGATGTACAAGATCTGTTATGTATTTTATGGGTTAACAGTGACAGTTGACATGTATTTGAGATTAACAGTGACAGGCCGGATCGTGAATTTAACCTTTAGATAAGCTGTCATTAAAGTAGTTTTTGTTATTTTCCCACGCGTCACGTGACAGTAGTTGCTCTGTCCTTGCACCTCTTTTTCTATCATGGCGATTTCGAAACAAAAGTGCACGTTACTTGTCTATAATAACTAGTTATATTTAGTCTAAGGACAAAATAATAAAGACGCTCCTAGTGTCTTAATCAAGAATGAGTGATTTTCAATCTATGGGTGTTACAACAAACGGACAAAGGTTACACTCATTCCACTTTGTAGAATTTATGGGCCAGTTACTTCGTATTTTACTCTACTCGTTTGTGTTTTATGAAAAGGAATTGATTTAAATCGAATGAAATAGTTGTGTCAAACAAGTTCCGTAATAGTCCATAGGCATATGTTAAAAAAAGCTTTCACGTGACAGTTTTAATGAAAGAAACATGTGTCATGGTTTTTGAAATTGTATGAACCCATGATTACAAAAATTTGTTACCAGAACCTTAGGCATGGCCGTCATCAGTTATGACGTCAACAAATATAGCGCCCGCCAAAAAAAATAGCTTTTTCTTTGTTAATATGTAACACAGCTTAATTTACTATAACTCGACACAATTATACCATTACCAAATCATTCCCAATGGTTTTTTAATTACCATATAAGGTTATGAACTAAGAAAATGTTTGTTATCCAGTACCTGGGACGTGCCAGGTACCAATTACGACGTCATTAAGTATTCCTGAAGTCAGGAAATAAAAAAATATAATTTTATACAGGGCTTTTATAAATAATTGTCTCATCAGGTGAACGTTGAAAAATTTTAAAAATGCAAATGTTGTTGATGTTATTGGTATTTTCATTAATGGAACTGGTATTACAGAACTTTAGTTCTGTCTGTACAGTGACAACACTGTAAATCAAACTCTTCAGAGAAAGAACTTTCGGCGCACATTAAAGGGTCATAGTCAAATTCTTATAGCTCTGCAAGACGTTATTTGCAGGCATCTTTTAAGCAAAACAAAACCGTTTGTGATATTATTTCAGCTAAAGTTCTCTTGGCCAGTAAGTTTCCTTTGACGTACGAGATTATCTAACAATTGATTGATCTTTTTTTCTGTATTAGCTAGAAATGGCGCCAAACCAGTTTACTTCAAAAAAGTAAACCAGTTATTTAAAAAAAGAACTCGATAGTTCATATTCCAATATGTCAATTAAGAGTGGCGTTTACCTATACAAAAAAGTTAGTACACTTTTAGACCTTTTCCGTTTTAAATATTGGAAAGCCGTTTTACCATTTTTGAACTTGAAATTTTGTAATAGTGTGTAAGAAAGTTGGAATCTAGAAGGTGACGCTTGACTTTTCTTAATTTATTATTTTTTTAGTGGTTATTAGATCTAAAAAAATCAAAATAAATGCTTAAATTTGAACAGGATTTGCATCACTATTACAACAGATAGAAAGAAAATACGAATGTGAAGGTGTAGCTGCATGTTTTATAAAACAGGTTGCCAAATTTCATTAAGATAGTTTAATAATTAAATCTAAAATATCCAAAACGGCAAGAGCATTTGCACAAAATTTTGTAACTATTTTATAATGTCCAGGGAATCATCTATTCCCAAGCCATTCGTTTGCAGTGTCATCTAGCAACGACAGAATTTCGTCGGTAGCTGTCGATTAATAGAGATTTACTTGTTTAATTTTAAAAGTTTGTATTTTTAGGGAGCGTATTTATTTTAGTTTGGGGGAATAATTGTTTTATATTACCATTAATCATATCCATGTTATGAAAGAGATAAGAAAATCGCGGAATAAAAT
The DNA here is from genome assembly GCA_030710515.1 of Abscondita cerata. Taxonomy (NCBI): domain Eukaryota; kingdom Metazoa; phylum Arthropoda; class Insecta; order Coleoptera; family Lampyridae; genus Abscondita; species Abscondita cerata. Next base: position 238,773 of record JALBCR010001367.1, on the reverse strand, counting down.
GTATTTATTACGGGCGAACCCGAATTGTTGTTGCCGTACAACTAGCTTACCGCTTTCGTCTAACCCCTCTTACGTTATGTGTGTTGTATAACTTCCAATTCTCGAGATGAAACGTTAGGTAAATGTTCTTCTTAAGGTACCCATTCACGCACAGTCGGCCGGCAGTTCCAGGACTGTACGATCTGAACTGTCGATCGAATCTGTTGTGTGCCATACACGGTTCAGTTTATAAAACGATGCGATTGCCAGTTCTAAAAACTGACAGATTTTGGACTGCCGGTTATCTCACATTTTACCATACATGCTCAGATCGAGCTAGTGTTCGAACGTTTGTCTGGTGAAAAGTCAAAAATATGTTAAAGGCTAAAAAACAAAAATTGCTGCTCTTCTAATAATTCTTTTATTACAAGAGCCTTCAATAAGAGCTAGAAAACGTTTTTGGGTGAAAGATTGGTTGTTAGAACGAGATACATTGTCTCATATGACACTTGTGCGGAAATTAAGAAAAGGCGCCAAGGAAGACCTGAAAAATTATATTAGAATGGACGATAAGTGTTTTATAAACTATTAAATTTAGTTAAGCCATTTATATCCAAGAAAAATACCGTTATGAGGAAAGCTATTTCAGCTGAAGAACGATTGATTGTTACACTGAGGTATTTGGCAACTGGGCGGAGTTTTGAAGATTTAAAGTTTTCTGCCGTTATTTCTCCTCAGGCCCTAGGAAAAATAATACCAGAAACTTGCAAATACATTTATAAGGCATTAAAAACGAATACTTAAAAGTAAGTAAAATTTTTATATAAACGCAATGACAATATTTAGGTTTTAATTATTATATAAAAGTGATATGTCAGTTAATGATGGAAGTTGATATTCGGTGTTATCCTGCCTGTTTGAGTTTTCAGTCCTAGGTATCACGACCGTGGAAGAATAACCTAGTGACGAAACAAAACTATTGTTACAATATCTCGGTGATGTATATTGGCTCAAACCTGCAATTGACGTATTTGCTACATTAGGTGGTGGGACATAGCTTCTATTTAATGAAATGTCAGTGCTTTCATTTAACATGTTCCTTAGTCCATAAAAACCACATTATTTATTAAATGTTCGGCATACTCTCTTTGATGTACGTCCATTCGACGTAATTTATGAGCAACATTGCTTCCAACCACATCGAATTCATCCTCATCAGCCGACTGTAAAGTTTTGCAAACCTTTTCAATCAAGGTGTCTCTTGATTTTGTTTTCTGTTGCTTGCTACTCCTCGAGGAACATCTACTGGGAGTGGGTGTTGGGGTGCTTCACTAGTTATTGCTTGAGAACTTGTAGATATCGGAGAATGGAGTAAAATATCGTCATCTGTATCCCGATTTGCAGCACTGTTTATTTCTTCGTCATTATCGAGCTGGAACAGTAATAAAAGTTCATGTACACGTTCTTTTTTAAGTTGGGGTATCATTCTTGTTTTGTTTTAGTTTCCCGATGGACCAATACAATGGCAAAAAATTGCAAAAGATTATGAAGCTAGATGGAATTTCCCGAACTGTGGGGGTGCGATTGATGGAAAGCATATAAGAATAATGAAGCCTGCTAATAGTGGATCGTACTACTTTAATTACAAGGAATATTTTAGTATAGTTCTAATGGCAATGGTAGATGCAAATTATGAATTTGTGTGGGTGGATGTTGGTTGCAATGGAAGAATTTCAGACGGAGGTGTAATCGAAAATACGAAGTTCTATGACAATCTACTTGAAAACAAACTTCTTACCTACAAATGACGATACAGTTAAAAACATGAATTTTACTTTTGTAGCGGATGATGCTTTTCCTTTGCACAAAAACATGTTGAAGCCATTTCCAGAAAAAATTTAAACAAAGAACAACGAATATTTAATTATCGCCTTAGTAGAGCTCGCCGGACTGTCGAAAATGCATTTGGTGTTTTGGCTAACCGATTTAGAGTGTTTCATACAGTCATTAACATGAATCCAGAAAAAGTCGACCAAATTGTATTAGCATCCGTTGTTTTACATAACTTTTGAGAAGGAATACCAACAATTTGTACATCTGCAGAAACTTGGTTGATACTGAAATTCTAGACACTGGTGACATCGTGAATGGTGATTGGAGAAATGGAATTCAACTGGACGGTTTGCAAAAAAATAATAATTGTAATTCATCTAACGAAGCTAAATTAATTCGAGATATGTATATGAATTATTTTCTTTCTGACGGAAAAGTTCCCTGGCAAGAAAAATTTGTATAATAAAATTGTACGTCAATTCCAACTAACTCCATAGCTTCACTTTTTTCTTTAATTTGTTTATTATTGGGAACATTAACAAAAATGTATGATACAAAATTCTTTTATTTATCCGTAATATACGACATTACCTACCTCACTACAGACTTCTTCGTCGCTTTGAGTATTTGAGACTGAATTTCTCGGCTCTTCTTGGTCTATGGTAAATAATAGTAAATTGAAATACCATAACTTCGGTTCATAAACACTATCAGACCCTTCACCAGAACGCTTTGATTTTCGTATTTTTTAACTCCTTCCGAAAAGTACTTCGTAAATTGTTTATTTTGTTCTTTATGGTGTCAACAGTAGCATTTTCATCTACGGTTTTATAAAACAATTTATCGTACGCTTTCTTTTTTCGTGTCTATTTGAATACGACTTTCCTTTAATTTTCCATAAGCACGGCAATTGTCGATATAATTCGATAAATTGGCTTATAAATTCAGTGTTATTAACGCGAGACGCCATGTTACGATGAAAACAAATAGGAACTGATTGCAAAATTTCAAACTAGATTGAAGATGAGGACTGACGTTCAGAACTGACGATTTTGCAACACACACTTCAGTTTATTACGAACTGCAGGTCTAGACCTGTAGATTGCCGGACGACGGCCTGTGTGTGTAGTGTGAAATATTAACTGACGATTTGCATAACTGCAGTTCCGAACTGCCGGCCGACTGTGCGTGAATGGGTACCTTTAAGCAAAGGAATAAGAAAACATGTATTACGGCTTTTCAGATGCGTCGGAGGATTGAAGACTTGCAGTAAAAAAAAGTTTCATAGCTAATGAAAACGGTGGATTAAATCCCAAAGGTGAATGGAAACCAAGCGGCGAATAAAATTTATACAACAAACAATTACACTAGCTGGAAAATACTCGGCTCAAAAATTTACTTACGATTGTCAAATGAAAATTTTTAAACAATAACATTTGTTTTTTTTATAATCTAAACTTAGTATTACGCGATTACTTGAGGCATGCAAAGAAGTCTTTATCAGTTAAATGAAATTAATTAAAAAACCCAACTTACATTAGAACAGTTCATTTACAATAATTTGCCCAAAAAAATGAAAAGCGCAAATAGTCACAAAAAAAATTGTTCTAGCTAAGCGTGATTTTTCAATTACACTAAAGAAGTTAATGGAAACCATATTATTCCATCAAATTTGTTTTCTTAAAGCAAGATATGTTAAACATGTAAATAGGGAAATGCTTCAAGGTATTACAAGAAGAGCAATCAAAGTTTAGTTGTCGTTTAAGAAAAACAAATAATTAAAATAATGCAAGATGTGGACGCAGATACGCCTAAAGGGTTACGGAGAAAACTATACGAAGTGGTGACATTTGAACTCCCATGTAGATAAGAAGAAGCGTTTTGATGTGAAATTAATCTAGTCAGATTTGAAAAAAAAACGAAAGTTCAAATAACGGATTAAAACATTTCTAGAACAGTGCAACGACGTAAGAAAAAGATTAACAATTGTAAATTATTTAAACTTAATTTAGAGAGATAACTATATGTCCAGTACGTTTATTCAAAACATTTATGAGTGAATGATCGAACTTCGATACAACAGGCAGGTTTTTTAAAGGAAAAATCGTAACTAAAACATAGAAAACTCAACTGAATGATACGAAAATAGGTCCATAGAAGAGAATACTCTTATAAAATGGAAAGAGCTATACAGTTTCAAGAAATAATATTGCAGAAAATCTTAATTTTGCTATATTAATAAAACCATCATTCAAAAATAATATAATATGAATACGAGAGTAAAATAAATATTTTTTGGCCTGTCAATAAAAAAAAAAATTATTTTATTTTCCTACAAAATATCTCTTGATTTTAACACAACAGTTGGAAGAATGAGGAATTCAAATTAGGTGATTAGGGGAGGTGCAAGAGCAAATCGAACCATAAATTGCATTAGAGTAATGTCTTTTTGCAATTCTTCTGCCTCTTTCAAGGAATCAATTAAATTGATCTTTGTGCCAGATGTTTCGCATCTTTTCCCCACAGCGCGGCGTTGGATCTTAGTTGCCACATCACATACGACAAGGACAGGGACAACAGAAATAAGATCAAAAAATTCCAATTGATATACGGAACGATTTAAGTTGGTTCAAAAACTGGCGTTTGTTGTACATTTGGTAGACAGCGTAGCATTTCTTGACCTTTGCGGAGACTAGGATTGCAGAAGCAAAATACGCTGGGCCGATTGTGTATAAAATTTTTGCGTCATTTTGCACAAAGGATAAGCAAAATCAGCCCACAAACAACAGAAACATCGGGTGCTTCGTAAAAGATGGTGCACTTCTAGAGCTTGTGGTAGACCAGGATCTGGTGCTGTTACTTAAAAACCTGCAAAGATAGTAATACGCTACTTTGCACTTGTTTCCACCTGGTTTGTACGCATTGGGAAGAAATCGCTCCGGAAGCGACAATTCGTAGATCATGAAGCACTTCTTTATCTCTGCGAACTCCAGGATGCAGCACGCATAGTGCTCCGGGGTTTGTGACTCACTTTAAGCAACTATCCAAAGCGATTCCAACGTAAAAAGGTGCTTGGCGAACTGTTTCCGTAGAGGATTACGCACTTCTTGACCTGTCTACTAGCGCAGGATCAAAACCGTGACCCTGTGGGGTCTGACGAGGTGCCAGGTAGTCTGTAATTGTTTTTTTAGACCTAAGGAACAACTTTACCAAGTGTTACTTTTTTTTCGTGGTGTACTAAAACTATTATTAAGAGAAAAAAGCAGTTACAGTTGTAAATCAGAATTGATAAAACGGAATTAAAAGATGATGAAGAATTAATATAAATCTCTTACCTGATATGGAATAGTTTCTTTGAAGATAATTTAAAAAGGTGTCTTGATAAATAAAACATCATTTAATTTTAAAAATATCTCTTCTGGCATTTTGACAACGTATCGATTTCACCTAGAATATGGATCAGTATAAATACTAATTAGTTAGTATAAAAGTTACCTGTAGATGTTTTACACTGTAATAAAACCAAAATTAAAACAAAAGTTGTATTGCACATCACGAAAGAGATAAACAAAAGTAATAGAGCATCGTAAAATTTCAACCAAAAACGTTTATTTGTTGTGAAAATGAAACGTACATCACGCGTTTGGCACATCAAGTTGTTTGTCTAGTAGTATAAAATTTACAGCGACTTTTTGAAAGAATTAAGTTATGTGAAATTTGGTCATACCTTGTTTCGTCCACAGTTCTGATTCTTGATTTTGTAATAATTTTCGATGGTTTTTGTTGGAAGGCAGGTTTTTTATCTTTTTTAATAATGATAATGGCAATACACTTTCTGAATTTTTTTAGGACCATATAACTTACAGTTTCCTCATTAATGCCATTTTCTAATTTAGACCCTAAGAAATATTCTTCATCTTCAACATTCAAAAGTGTTTTCACTCGACGGCTCAAAAGCCATGCATTGTCTACTGAGATATCAATCATTTGTGAAAAAATTGTCATATACAATTTTTAGGTTTTAAATCCAGTTCGGTAAAGCGCTACTAATACGTCGGATATTGCTTAACAATTTTGGGACAAGCGACGTCAACCTTTTTTGAATCTTTGCAATACCTCTTAGCTGTTGCAACTGGATACGCAGAAACAAATGTGGTGGCCAGAGTAACTGGTTCACTATCCTGCCATTTCACAACACAAAGTTTACTTTTATTATCAATCTTTTGTACAAAAGCACATCTGCATCTTTTTTTTCAATTTTTTATCTGTCATCAGCACACAATTTTCTAGTCTATTAGAGCTCAAAGTCTCTAAGCTCAATGTACCAAACTTTTCTCTCAATTAGTATATCAGCTCGAATGATGAAAACGAATTGTCAAAATAAACTTTTGTTAGGGGAGGATCGGGTAAACTGTTACAATGCAATTACAACTGTAGCTCCAAATCCTAAATTGTTTTCATGTTTTGTAAAATTGTGTTGTCAAAAGGTATTATGGCGACAGTACAAAATAAAATGATAGACGATTCTCAAACATTCAGATCTGACAAAATTTTTGTAACCCCATTTTTTGACTTATTTTTAATATATTGTTTTCTTGAACCTGCTTTAATGCTCTTATACGGTACCATCTATCATTTTTTGTGACTGTCTTTCTGGAGTTCTTAATACTAACAGTACAAGCGGTGCTTTTTGGTAAATTCTTTTTTGGTTGGTCTGGATAATTTCGTTTGCTCTGCAACATTTTGTTTTGATTTTCTTGTAGATTGTTTCACTTTGGCTGACTTTTGATGAGGAGACTGTCGCATTAAGAGGCGTATGCTGCAGGGCTATTTGATATTTGTGTAAACAAAGAGATTACCTCCGATTTATTCACAGATTCAGCAGTTTCTTTTAATATTAATTCTAAATTATCTGGTCTTCTGCTTTCGATGGGTGAAGGTAAAAAGTAAATTTTTTCGACGTTTCGATTTCGGATTTACAGAGAAGTGTATTGGTACAATGAAATTCCTCTGGAATACTTTCTATAGTCACTACTTTCACCTGAGTCAAGGGAACTGGATCAAATAAAGGCTCATTTGTTTCTTGAACAGATATACTAAGTGACATAGAAAGAAGAACACCTAGTAATAATGAATTTATTTGAACAATTTTTGGTGTACTAGTGTATACGAATTAGATTAGTAAACGATCACAATTTGATAAAAATTAAACTGTTAACTTCTTCAAAAAACTTAATAATGTGTTACTCCATCACGATGTCTTGTGCACTCATTAACACGTCTGGGCATACTTCTAATGAGGTGATCGATTTCTTCTTGAGGTATCTCATCCCATGCTATATGTAACTGATGCTGCAAAGCCGCTAGAGTTTGTGAAGGGTGAGGTAAATTGAGTAATCTTTTTCCCATAATATCCCAGACGTGCTCGATGGGCGAAAGATCGGGAGATCTTGGTGGCCAAGGCAACAAAGCAATTTGATTGGCTTTAAAATGAGCTAAAGAAACCCTAGCAACATGAGGTCGTGCGTTGTCTTGTTGGAATGTGCTGTTGGGGATGGTCTGAACATAAGGTACAATATTGGGGTCTACGACCTCCTGGATGTAGCGCGCAGCGGTCATGTTACCTTTAATGAAGACCAAAGGTGACCTACTTCCAATAGCGATAGCTCCCCATACCATAACTCCAAGTGTGTGGTGCACATGCCATTCACAGAAAATTGGGGATCTTATCTTTCACCGCGCCGTCTTCTCACCCTTGCACGACCGTCATGCATACCCAAACAGAATCTGGATTCATCACTAAAGACAATTGAATTCCATTCTTGGTCCCAATTTGCCCGTTCTCTACACCACACTAGACGATAACGTCGATGCTCTGGAGTCAGTGGTAGCACAAAAAGAAAAAGGGAACAATATGAAAAGAGCCCAAAGGTTCTTATCCGTTTATAAACGGTTCGCATCCCAATCGGTCTTCCATGTTCTTCAAACCACTGGTCCGTAATCGCCCGTGTAGAAGAGAAGCGGTCCCGTAAAGCCAATAGTCTAAGACGGCGATCTTCGCGTTCTGTGGTTCTTCGACGACGTCCTGTACCTCTCGCTCTTCGTGTACGGCCCACTTGGTTCCATGCCCGAACACAGACTGCCACAGTGTTTAAACTCCGTTGCGTTCTAGCGGCTATATCTCTCATAGACAAACCAGCCTCACGCAATCCCACAATTCTACCCCTATCAAACTCGCTTAATTGCCGAATATTATGGCGTCTTCGCACTAAAGGCATTGTGATTGAATTAAAGCTCCTTTGAAATGCAATTTAAATCGCTTAAATGACAACTGTACTTACAAATGCTTAATTCATTGTTTTAGGGCTACTTAATCGTAAGTGTTTTTGAATGAGGTTAACAAAACAACCGCTAGGGCAATATGGCAGAAAAACTGATCGTTTTTATCTTAATATAAACAAATATATTCCCAAAAAAAATTTACAAAATATTCATTATTACTGGGTGTTCTCATTTCTATGTCACTTAGCATATTTTAGAATGTTTACTAAAAGGTGAAATAGGAGAGGAGGCTTTCTTAACAATATTTTGTCTTCTACTAGTACACATCTAAAAAAACATTCGACATATTGTAACATTTCAATAAATACTATATAAGTACAGTTTTTGTCAAAAAAAAAAACGCATTTACAGGGTGTACTTACTCAATATTTAAAAAACGGCGTCTAACGGCAGAGTCCTTTGTAGAAAAATAAATAATCTTTATGTTTAAGTAATTAAACATAAATTGCTCAACTTGTTTCTATCAATTGGTACAAATAATTCGCAAACAAGATTGCAAACATTTACATTTAATACTTAACAGTGCATTTAGATAATTTTATAATTTGTAGCTTGCATTTTCCCAATAGGTTACTGTAACAATAAGTAAACCGCTTAATGTACTCAATTAAAATTTAAATAAAGCATTATATTATTAAACCAGTATGATCATTTAGCACCTATTGACTACTCATATCATTTCATAACAAATATAGTATCTACTCTATTTGAGTATATACTACAAAAATCACAATAATAATAATAATAATAATTAATTTACTTACCGTATGTCTGTGAAACGCGTGCATACTTGCAAACCTTTATCAACAACTGGCTGTGATATATTCTATTTGTTTGCTAGACAAAATTGGTTGTAATCATGTCTTCACGTACCATATTATCCAACTAAAAAACATGACATACACATGACCTGTAAAATTATAATAGGAATTTGCTAGACACTTTACAAGCCATGTATCTCAGGAGATTCGGTGCAAAGTAGGGGGTTAAAAAACATTCAATTTCCGTAGTGTAGGAAATAAACCACCCAGTTTATTTTCAATGATTTGACATTTCATTTCAAATTACTACAATTTTTGAAGTTTGCAATTTCTTTCGGTGTAAATAAAAAGTAATCATTGAACAAAATTAATCATGTGGTAGTGGTAATATTTGAAGTTCACCGCGTAATAGAATATGACAATAATGTCACTCAGCACAGGTTTTATTTTATTTATTCATTACCTGAATGGAACTGTACTTTATCCAAAAAAAAACATTAGAAACATTCTTCAAGCATCGCGATAAATTGATTTCATTACAATTTTGGGTCACATTTCGTTTTTAAAAGGTATTTTAAGGTATAAAAATTGAAAATGCGTAAAATTTTGCGTAAACTTAGCCGCTATCGTTCGCACAAAATAAGTTGTTACAAAGAAACGATTTCATATTTTACTTAGTTATTTATTTGAAATAATTTCAGCTCGCAAAAGTTGCTGCTCAAAATTGAAATTCTGTCTAGACATGATATTATTCATTTTTGCTAAATTGTTTACGAAATTGTAAAAAAATGTTCTAAATTAAATAAAATAATTTTGTCGTCTCGACGTTATAACTACTTTAGCATAAATTATTGATTTTATTGTGGTTGAGCAAATCAAATTTTGTAGGTGGTATTTTATGGCAACGAAAATGTTGGATACAGCTACAAATATTCCGAACCAGCATCGCAAAATTATATGCCTCAGTATCATTGGGAATTTGCAGAATGGGGAGAATGCTCAGCACGTTGTGACGGTGGAACAGAAACGTCCGACCCAGATTGTGTTGAAGCACGTGCAGGCAAAGTAACTCCGAAATTTTGTCAAGATTTGGAAAAACCTCATTCTCTAGTGCGAGAATGCAACGCAGACCCTTGTAAGACCAAGTAAGTTAAATTAGTATGTTTACATATTTTTCTTAATTTTCTAAAAGGTGGCGTGTAGGTAAGTGGAGTAACTGTACTGCGTGCAAATTCCAATCAGGTGTCCGAGTGCGAGAAGTTGAATGCATTAAAGAAGCAAAATACCCGGAGAAGATGATATATTAGAAGAAGACGATAAATGCCTATCGCCAAAACCTGGAACGCGGGAACTATGCAACTCCCGCAAAACCTGTACACAAAGTAAAAATACGAGTAAAAGCAAGAGCAAAAGAGAAAATGGATTTTCACCAAACGTAATGAGACATTTGTGGCTACAAACTATGCCAGAATACATGCACCAAAAACCAATTGTAAGGAAATCGTCATTACAAAAATTTAGTTTTAATTGTAATTTTAGAGTTACCATGAAGCAACGTCAAATCCCCATAAAATGAGAAAAATTCAAAGAGATATTATGAAATATAGAGCTCAAAAAGCTTGTACGCCGAATGCAAATTCAACTCTCAAAGTTGGAACCGTTGTAGGGGATAGAGTTCGTCCTGAAGACATTCAATTAATCGAAATACCGATTAAACAATCACATTTGTCTATTAATTTAACTGATGAAGCTTTTGAACATGTAGGAGATAAGATGGCCGACACTCTTGATGTTGACCAAGAAACTATTTATTTAGGACAAGAAGCTGTATCCAAATTAAAAGAACTGCAGCATATTAATACTACCGCTGGTGGTTAATTTTTTTACTATTAATTTTGTATAAAATAAATAAAATAATAAAGCATACAGTAGTTTATATATTGACTTATTTTAATTTGTTTTTGTACCTTAGGATTGGGAACGTCAAAACTAAACCTAAAGAAAGTTATAAAATCTAGAAACCCGAAATATTATGCAACAAATGTAATACTTAAAGTTGTCTGATAGGATACGTCTTGATTACATTGAGTTGATCGAAATACCAATTAAACAATGACACTTGGACATCAATTTAACTGATGCACACATGGGAGATACAGTTACAGACACTCTTGATGTTGAAAAAAAAACTGTTTACTGAGGTCAAGAAGCTGTATCAAAATTGAAAAAATTAATAATACCATCAATAATCAATTTATCAAATTTGTATAATTTAATATATATGACCCAGAAAAATTGATCAATTTCTACACATTAGGGCTAAATTTTTGTTTAGTCTGTCAATAAATTTCAAGGCGTTTTTGTTTCTTAATATTAGCGTTTTAGTAAAATTTAAATCTGTTCCTTGAGGAACATCGGGTGGGCGTTTTGATGTATCGTTAGTAATACGTCTTCAGGTTTTTCTTTATCAACCATTATATTGAAGCGTTTCTGCAATAAATACATCCAACATTAACACATTTTTCAATAATTACGCACTTTTTCTAAAAATTCTTTAGCATTCAAAGTAGATTTTTTTGTAGTACAATCTTGACCAAAAGTGTTTTCTGTAAAAACAATTCATTTTAAGAAATTATTTTTTTTGAATTCACCATATTTTTGTTTTATATCTTTTTCTGAACACACACAGCTTTCTCTATCTTTTGGTTTTGGTACCGTGCATCTATTGTCTGTAAGTACGTTGACTTCTGTTTCTCCGCCGCCAGTGGGAATAATGCATGCCACAATTCGACGATGTTTTCCATTTGGACAAGGCATACATTTGTCCCAATCTCCTACCATCCATCTATCTTGGGATTAAACTTTGAGTCAAAAAAATATTTCATTGTTTATTACCTAGGAACGCATGGTGCTACTTCACATGAACGGATTTTTTCTTTCGGTTTGATTATGTTTTGACAATATATTTCATCTACAGCACCAGCTATTTTTTCTGTGCAACTGGGAATTGATTCTTCAGTACCTTGACCGCAAGCAGAAGAACATTTTCCCCAATTTAAATAATCCCACTCAAACTCAGGCTTTCGATTCATTAGGTGGAATTCCGTAAGAAAACTTTATTGTAGTGTTATCTAGTAGGATAATCTGCAAAATAATAAGTAATATTTTTTTCCTTTTAATAAAGAATAAAGTCATACATTAATGGTAATATCAGATGATATATTTCCTGGTATACTTAGCGCTTGTTGTTTTTTCGAATACTCCCTAGTGATGCTGTAGTACCAGTGACATTAAATATTCCCGATTTGTCCCTGAAAATCAAAAAAATTTATAATTATTGCAGCAGACTATAATCTAAACTTACCCTTTAACAATTGTTTTATTGGTTGAATTTTCAACAACTTGCATTATAGAGTCAGACGGTTCAGTTTCTTCAATCTTAATATTGACTGAATGTTTAGGAATACTAATTAATTTGAGAGGTTCTAAGATAAAACTTTACATAGCTTTTGGTATTGTCAACAAAACTTCTTACCTTTCTTATTTTTACGTAATAAAAAACGTTTTTGCCCAGACAATACAAAGCATGATGTTCCATCACCGCGACAAATACCACACCAATCTTCAATCGCATTCGAGTCTAAATCTAAATCACATGGAATGCTCTAATTGTTATAAATTACTTTAAAATAAACAATTTAAATTTAAATTTGACGTACTCGACACATTCCATCTACACATATATCACGTGAACCTCTAATACACTTAGTTCCATCCTCTACTTGCGGTCTTAGAGATGCTACATCACCGTTATCGTTCACACAAAATAAAATACATGGGTCAGCTAATAAGTAATAATGTAATTTCAGGGTCACTTCAGTTGCTATCAATACCGTCAGTCATTAAGTAAGCTCTCCATTCATGTATTTTATTATCTTCGGGATAAATCCAGTTGTTAAACTCAGCACATTGAGCATTTCGAAATGATGGCACACCAAATTCGCAAGGCTACAATTTAGACTCCTATGGTGTTCTTATTAATTAGACAACATATATTTACTTGAGTATTACACACTTTATGTTTTTGTTAGGACCACTACAATATTTTCCACCTCCGCTTGGAGGCGGGTTAGTGCAAAAACGTTCTTGTTTTGATACTCCAGATCCGCAAGTTCTTGAACACTCGCTCCATTTTGACCAAGAATTCCAATTACCATCAATAGCTCCAGGCCGTTCTCCTATTTCCACGCATTGACCTTTAAAACACCACTAAAACAAAATGTTTCAAACAATAAATGCTACACTGTTTGTAGAGTGTACCGTAGATGGCGTTACGAGTTATGCAAAGACAAAAATAGTAACATTAACTTAATTCTAACACTTCTTTCTAAGATACATATAACTACTTTCCTACAACTAATGCACCCATTTTTTGTACTCAAAGTGGTAGTGGTTGTGGTATATGGGCAAAAATAAATTTAAAACTTCTCGTTTAGATTTATCTATGTATTGCGTAGAACAGGTCATTGAAATTTGCGGATTATCGTGGACAAAAGATAATAAATCTGTTTATGTTTTTGCGTCTGCAGATCTCCTTCGGGAAATTTTAAGGAATTTCTATCAAATATTTCTAAGGTATTAGATAAATATTTTAATGTTAAATGTGACATACTACTTGTCGGCGATTTTAATGTTAATTTTCTAAAGAATTCTCAAGAATGCAGAGACCTTTTATCCGTTCTTGCCTCATATAGACTGTACCCATGTTTAACAGATCAACTAACTAGACAATCGGGAGGAACGCAAATTGATAATATTTTCTCTACGATTTTAAACAATACTCAAGTAGATGTAAAAATCTGTCATTGTCCGATCACTCTATGCTAATATATTATTTAAGGGATAGTAATCATACAAATCAAAATCTAATAAAATATACCAAAAGACTTTTTAACAATTTCAACAAAAGTAATTTTCATAATAAGCTAACTCACGAAACTTGGGAAAGTATGTATAAAGCGGAAACACTAGATGAAAAATTTAATGCTTTTCACGAGGCTTTTTGGTTCATTACAATAATTGTTTTCCTTTTAAGAACTTTGTTGTAAATGTGAATGCAACGAAAAAAACTGGATATCAAGTGATGTTAAAAGTCTAGTAAAGATCTTCATGATTTATATATTCTTAAAAATAAATTCCCCGACCTTGAACTCACGTATTAATTCGCTTATGTGAAAACAGTAAAAAATAACTATTTCAACAAGATCATTTTTAACTCCGATATTCCTCAAAAAACATCATGGAATATTATTAACAACCTATCAAATAAAGTACATTGCGCTTCAAAAATAAAAATAAAATCAGATCACAATGAAACAATTACAAACCCTGTCAAAATAGCAAACAAATTCTCAGATTTTTTTGATAAAGTACCAAAAACTATAATGGCTAGTATAGATAAAAGCTTTCCAGATATACCAATTAGTTATTTAATTCCAAACAGTATGTATCTCGGTGAATTTTCCCCTACCGAATTGAGTAAACTAATGCTTAAACTTAAAAATAAAAATAGTCACGGCCCAGATGGTATTAACTGCAACGTAATTCGTGAGTTCAGAGAAGCACTAGCTCCTGCATTAACTTATTTAATTAATCTATCATTTAAAGAAGGAGTTTTTCCTACACTTCTGAAATCTTCGGCAATAAGACCTGTCTATAAGAAAGGGAATAAATTAGAATTAGAAAGTTATAGACCTATTTCATTAATAAATTCTTTTGCAAAAGTTTTTGAATACGCTATTCTTGATAGACTCACTAGTTTTCTTACGAAATATAGAATTTTTACCAAATCCCAGCATGGTTTCAGATCAAATAAATCAACATCAACTGCTCTCATAAGTTTTTACAATGAAGTAATAAATAACCTCGATAATAAATTTTATGCTATAGGTGTATTCTGTGATTTAAGTAGGGCCTTCGACTGTGTCCAACATGCCAAACTTTTAGATAAGCTCTACAGTTATGGAATTCGTGGTAATGCAGCTAACTTGTTGTTGTCATATCTAAGTAATAGGTCGTGCTTTGTAGAATTGACGCAATATAATAATTCGGGTACTGAAATTTTTAGATCGAACGGTCTTCCTGTAGTAGTGGGGGTGCCTCAAGGCTCAATTTTAGGTCCAACCTTATTTTCTTTATATGTAAATGATATAACGCAATTCTTATCTGAATCTACTATTGTAATGTACGCTGACGATACTTCTTTATTATGTTCTTCAGATTCACTGATTTCCGCTGAACAATCATGTAACACCGCTTTACAAAAACTACATTGGTGGTTTTCATCGAATTGTATGTATCTGAATCCTGAAAAAACAAGTGCCTTAGTTTCCACATCAAACAAAAACAAATTTATTCAAAGCCTCAGTTACGCATAGGTCAGAGTGCCATACATTGTACTGATAACGTGTCTTTTCTTGGAGTCAAACTAACTGATACTTTGGATTTTAAAGAACACTGCAATAACTTAATTGTCAAACTAAATGCCACCTGTTATAAAATTAGGGTCCTTACACATTACCTTGACATAAATATGTTGCTAAAAATATATTACGCAGACGTCCAATCTAGGCTACTGTATGGTATTTTAATATGGGGCACTTCTTCATATTTAGATTCTGTGTTTATTGTACAGAAACGGATAGTGAGGAGTTTGTTAAAGAAAAGTAGATTCGAGTCATGTAGACCTATATTTAAAAATCTTCGTATATTGTCATTACCGTGTCTTTTAATCCTTCAATTGGCTTTACATGCTTTTGATAATAAATACGCTTTAAACAATAGAGCTAAACATGATCATTCCACACGCAACTTTCATTTATTATTACCTGAGAAGGTAAATTTATCATTATCGCAAAAATCTCTGAATATAATAAGCGTCAAAATATTTAATAAAATTCCCGAAAAGTATAGAAGTATGTCACGTAATGGGTTCAAAAGTAGTCTTACAGTATTTTTGATAGATAATGCCTTTTACAGTTTGTCCGAATTCATAGAATGTACTTTTAATGTTTAATCTGTTCTCGAATTTATGTAATGTTGTTGACTTATCTTATACTTATTATAATAAGTTTTTTAGATGAATAAAGTTTATTATTATTATTAATTGGCGTTGTCACGGCACCTAATAAATTGAATCCATACTTTTGACGTATAACTTGCATTCCTAGATTTCCAACTAGGCCATCGTCAACATAAATGGCTACAAATAGTTTCTTGCCATATATAGCACTTATATTGTAGGAAGAAGGGGTTATCCTTGTGTTATGTATTTTTCCAAATATACCCTGTATGTAGTTTAACAATGTAATGTAATATTCCTAATTTTTTGATAACTCCATGCAACCACTTTTCTTTTCCAATATAATTTCTTGATAATATATTGTCTCCTACACTTAGATTTCTGAACACCGGTAAATATTTACTAGACGTATTGTTCAGTAGGTCTTATGGCATCTAATTTTGTTCGCATTTGACGATTCAAGTATAATTCTGATGGACTTTTTCCATTTTTTAATGGTGCAGCGCGAAAACAAAACATAAGTTTGCAAAGTTTATCGTTTATTGTTCTCTTTTTGTTTTCCATTGCTCTTAATTTATTTTTTATGGTTTGTACATACCTTTCTGCTTGACCGTTCGTTGCTGGATGACCAGGTGTAAAAAATTTTTGTATAATCCCATTTTCATCGCAAAATTTTTTGAAATGATTGCTAGTAAATACTGTTGCATTATCAGACACCATAATTATTGGAAACCCATGATACGAAAACATGCTTTTTAATGCTTTTACAGCAGATTCACTTGTTGGACTGGAACTTGAAACAGCTATTTTAAGCCATTTTGACATTACGTCAACAACTATTAGTATATAATATCCTTTTATTGGACCTGCGTAATCAATATGTATATGTTCAAAATTTTTTATTTAACTCGTCCCATTTATGCGTCAATATTTTCTTTGGCTCCCTTTGATTTGAGGAACATTTTTGCATTTTTTAACATACGATTCTATGTCTTTGTCAATACGATTCCACCATACATAATGTCTTGCTAAAGATTTTATTTTTGCCATACCTAGATGTGTGTGATGTAACTCATAAAGTATTTCTTCTTTCATACTTGCTGATATGACCACTTTTGTACCTTTTAATATTATTCCTTGATGAAGATGAAAATGTCATCGTTGTTATCTCCTGAAATTAGGTCTTTTTAGTTTCAATAATTCTGGATCCTTATCAGTTTCAATGATGATAGTAACATATGTACTAATTTGATTTATAGAATGTACCAACATTTTTCTGTTGCATCTGGTAGAATAGATGAATCTAGAATTGGTGCACTAGAAAAATAATCCTCATTTGTTTATTCTTATGCTTTTCTGTGTTCTAGAGTATATTGAAACTCTGCTAAAATGCTGCATAACGTAATAGCCTACTCGAAGTAAGTGATGGCAAGCTTGAATTTGGATTGAAAATGTGAGTTAATGATTTATTGTCTGTAATTTATGTAAATTTCTTTCCGTATAATTTTTTAATACACCAATAAATAGCAACTGCTTCACTGTCTAACTGACTTTAGTTTTGTTCGCTCTTTGTAAGTGTTCGAGAAATAAACGTTGCTGGTTTTTCTACTCTTTGAATAATGTGAGACGCGATACCTGCTATTCCTACTGGACTTGCGTCACATGATACCACTATCTGTAATGATTGATCAAACGGTACTAGTACTTCGTTGTTTATACATATAAATGCTGCTACATTTTGCTGTTCATTTAAACTTCTTACTTTTTAGCAGTAATAGTTGTAACGGATACGTAATTGAAGATGTGTGTTCTATAAAACGTAAATAGTAAGCCACTAGTCCCAAGAATTGTGGAACTTCTTTTGAATTTTTCCTAAGAAGTTGATTTTAGTTTGAAAAAATGTACATTTATTTTCGTTGAGATGTAAATTAAATTTATTTAAACGTTCGAAGCACGCTATTAAATTATTTTTGCACTCTTCATAAGTAGATCCTCATACTATGTCATCAAAATATGTTGAAACTCCTTGAAGACCTTCTAATATTTGATCGAGAATACGATGAAACTTGCTTGGTGCATTTTTGATGCCGAAAACTAAACGATTGAATTTGAAGGTTTCTTTATGTGTTGTTATAGTTTGAATACAAACACTTTTTTCAGCCACAGGAATGTAATGATATGCTTTATATAAATCCAGTGTACACAAATATTTTAAATTTCGTAGGTTACTTAGTACGTCTTCCAACAGTTTCCTAAGATTTCGAGATGGAATTGATTTAATAGTGAGGTGTAGTAGCACATCTAGCCCAAATGGGAAAGATATTTCTCTTTGCATAAAGAAATCTAGTCGTCTTCTGGTCTGTTATCAGATTGACATGTAAAGTTATAGTAAAATTTAAGGTCGTTGTCTTATAACACTTTTTTCAATAATGTGTTTGTTTAGCTCGGACAAAACCGTTATACATTTTATTGAAGTAAAACCACTGAATAAAAATAAAAATAAAATTATTTTCTAAGAATATATATGTTATTTATCAATGCAATCGCAATCTTTTAAACATTTATGGTTTGAGCAACAACCAATTTAAATTTCTTATTAAACTTATGATAAGTTTTTTTTTGTAAAATTATACGCTAATTTTTTCAGTGAATAGTCACAAAGACCGATTTTTAAATTTGCAATTACATTTCGTTCTGTTTGTATTTATTAACAATAACAAATACTATTACTACATAGATATAAATGTAGATTGCAGACGTCTGTAAGCGGCCATAACATTATTCAAAATTTAATTTCCGTTAGATGTATTTAATGAAGCCGCATTTACTTAAATTATTATTATGTTCATTCTACCTAAATTATTAACAATAGTTAATGGGTTACTACTAAATTGTTTTACAAATTGTTATAAAAATAAATCGTTACCTTTTTTTCTCCGCAGTTAGTTCCGGAGGCTGCCATTGTGTGAGTTTCTATGCAACCATATCCTTCAACAAAGCATATTAAGTTGTCGCACTCCTGAAAGACTTTACTTTAACAAATGCTGTAATATACAATTCCCGAAAAAGGTGGTATTAAAATTAATGTAAATTTATTACAACCATTGAGTTAAGTTAGGAATTTCTAAGACTTTTGTTATAAATGTTCTCATTTTGATATCGTAGTTATAAAATATTCAAGCAGAATAAATTGAGGCGTCATATTCGTGTATATACAATCATAAAACGCAACACCATAGTCTTGTACAAAATATCCTGGTTGATGTGTGTGAGTATATTATCAACATTACCGAGATTTAACATAAATCTGTGTAATGCATAAACTAATTCTCTAGATGCGCACTTTAAAATCCAGGGAATCTGAGAATTCAACACTTAATAGGGTTGTATTTACAATACGGCCTCGTCTCTAAATTTCAATTTGGAGCGGCGCATACTCGTGTCTCGGATAATTTAAGTGGCATTTACTTTAATGCGCTTCGTTAAAACTAAAATACGGATTTTATATGAGGTAGTGGAATGACTGTGTTGCAAACCGATATTTTACACCATAACGATACACACACCCAGTCCTTTTTAAGTTTTTATTATTTTGCAAAATTGGGTGTAATGAAGCTACGGTATGTAAATTACATATTAAGCTTTAAAAAGATATCTAAACTAATCGAAGAATTCCAATTTCCATTTACGTTTGCTATATTGCTGAAAATTTTGTTATGAAATGCTCTTTGAAGTCGTATATTCGAAGAGTCGATGAGAGAATTTTTATGATTCTGCCAATTTTATAGCCAGTTCCACAGATTGTATTGGAAAACAATAGAAAATTTATGAAAGTATTTCAGTACTTACCACTCCCACGTCACAAAGGGTTGCTGTTGGTGTGAGCAATTCTTTACATTGAAAATCAGTTCCATACATTACGCCTGGCAGGATATCCGGCATTTGAAAACCGTGATCAATTGGTGTGTCTAAGAGACAGTCAGCATATCCTTGCCTAAACTACAAATATTTACTGAAATTACTTTACGCGATTGTGGAAAACGTACTGAATAAATAGTTTCAGAAATTTCCCGCTGCACGACGACCACTGACTTGTCCGGATGTTTATTGTCGGATTCATAACGGTAGAGAGACCGTCTGGCAATGTAGCTTTACAAAGAGCCTCTTTGCTTTCGTCATGTGGTATAGCTAATCTACAAACAGTGGTTAATGCCACAGCTGTTATTAATGAGACAACAATCCATGTGGAAACATCACGCAAAAATTTCAATATGTCACAGCTGACAACATATTTAGTGAGCAAAATCAGACATTACAAAATAATAATTCTCGACACAAACAATAGCAGGAAAATATTAATTAAAATATGAATGTTGAGAAATTAATTGGCGGAATAAAAATTAAATATACCAACGTGTGCGCTATTTCATGTGCAATAATGAAGCCAAGACGTAATCCACTATCTTCACAAACAGCAGCTTGATGTTTAGGGTCACATATTCCACCCATTACCGAAGCTCCTAATATCCCGCAGTTATCATCATCTCCGCAAATATCAATTCTACAACACAAGATCATAAAATTATTAACGACGCAGTAAACGTTCTATATTAATTAAATATTAAATAAAACCTCGCAACTAAATCAATTTTCAATTACACAAATCTGTCAAATTATAAATTAAGCATGTATACATCCTAAAAGTTTGTTGCAACAACTGTATCGACTGAGCTTACTGTATTTGCATTAATTGGTTGTGTATTATCGTGCTGAAACAGCAAACGGTACTAAAGCCGAGCAATTTTTTTTAATCCGTAACAAAATAAATTTTTGATTAGAACATTTATATTTATCAGTGTTTATTATTGTAAAATGTAAATTTTTTCCTGGATTGCTCAATAACTCTGCATGATCATAACTTGCAAGCAAACGTAAATTGCGAGATTGTAAGTGCACAATAATTAGAAATATTGATACGTCGTTAAATTAGTTTAAACTCGTGTTTAAAGAATATTGTGCAAGGATACTGTTTTATTTAAAAATGACCGCTATTTTACCGAACTATAATTAATATAATTTTTAAGATTGTTAAAAAAGGAAAAAATGTCGCGGACTTTTTGTGGTTGAATAGTGTCTGTTTAGAGTATCGATATTTAAGTAATGTGTTCATAGAATCGTATAGCTGTAGAAAAAGAGAACACCAAAAACTGGACAAAGAATGTTAACTGAGTACGTGCGAGTAATTGCGATTTTAGTGAAAGGCAAGTTCACAATCACGATCAGGGAACAAATGCAACGTGCACTGAACGTGGTCAGAAAATAGTGTGTTAGGGACCAAAAAACCACTATGTGCCATTCACACTTAAAAGAAAACTAGAGGGCATATGACCACTCTTGCTTAACCTGTGTGAACTAACTAGGCCTGGGTAGGTGAAATAATTATTAACTCCAAGCTCACCTCGAACCAGCATATCGCAAACGTCATATGCAAATCGGAGATTACGCTAGCAGTAACGACTAATTTATTAAAAAAAAAGTGCTTTGATTAGATTGGCATACAAAGGTACACAAGGGTGTACAGGTCCGCCATCACTTACGCTGCTGGTGTATGGTAGCCGAAGGTCCAAAGGTTTGCCTGTCTAAGAATAACAGGGGCACTGAAAACAACTCCCTCTGCATCGTTAGAAACAATGCTAAGCCTGCTACCACTGCACATCTACATCAAAGGAAAAGCTAGACTGGCGGTTTACAGGCTGCTGATATTACTAGTCATTATTGAGCCACATATAAGACGCTTGGTAGACATTGGAGGACTCTTACTTCAAATGGGGTCTGATCATATAGTGACCAGGTGCATTCTTTAAGGCGACCATTCCAAATTGAAACGTCTGGGTAGACTTCAAAGAGAACATCCCATAATTTAGTACAATTTGGTACACGGACGGCTCTAAGTCATAGAATGGAACTGGATCAAGCATATACAATGAAAGAGAAGATGCATAGTCGACCTACTCCATGGGCAACCTAGTGTCTGTCTTTCAGCTGGACATACATGCTATTAGAAGTGTGAAAGAGCTAATATAAAAAGGACTACCGTCGTAAGCGTATCTATATTATATCAAAGAGCCAGGTAGAGCTGATAGTCCTTGAAAGCCAAAAGACCTGAACTAGGCTGGTGTTTGAATGCTTTATTGTATTCAATACCCTGTCAGATCAAAACAATATTGCCCTTGTCAAGACGGCTGGCCATTCGGGTATTGATGTGCTTGGCAAGCAGGGAGCCTGATGTAAAGTAATAATATGATAATAGAACCTTACCTAAACCAAACTGCCAAATTAATAAAGTTAAGTAGAGGATAGTTGAAGACTACGACAGGGATGCTTGCGAGACACATGGCCGTTGACAACATCTACATTGTAAAATTCGTGTTATTGTAATTGAAAGAACCATATCATGAAGGACAGGTCAAATATAACAATGCAATAAAAGATTAGTAGAACTGTTGATTTATTTTTTTTTGTTTCTGAAAGTAAACTTTTATTAGCGCTAATCATGTCCAATAAAAATGATAAACTACGTAAGTTAGTAAAAACAAGCACTCATTGCAGTTTTATCATGAGTAAAGAAAAATAAGAAACAAATCAGTCTCAGCTTCTAAAAAAAATAACCTGTTTCTACTTTAAAGTAGTATCGTCGTCTTAAAACGATATAATGTCTTAAAAATTAAAAACCTGTTTAAATGAATGGCGCAAGTTCGTAAAATCACAATTGATTGTTTTCGTTGGAGGAGGCACCAAAAAAGGTCTTAATGGTTTTTGGTGCCCTCCTCAACGAAGAACAATCCAATTAGTGATAATTTATAGGAGGTAATATTTACCTTTCATTTTCAAAAATCAATTACTTCTGCAAAACAGATTAATTATTGAATATTCTAGAAAAAATCAATATAAATAAAATAAAAAAGTATTTCTTAACCAAATGTATCAAAAAGTTTGAAAATTACTAGGACTTTTATCGCAACACTGTGCATTGTATTCTAAATATGGTTTTAAACGCGTCATAGTTATTGTCACAATGCGTTGTGGTTGTAGTATAAAACGACGACACGAATTTCGCTAGATAGACTTTTTGAGAATGCTATAACGCGTCGTGAGCTTTTTCATAACACACTAATTTTGTAATGTGGATGTTTTACAGTGACCACAACCCGCTGTGAGAGATTTTTTTGCTAAATGAGTGTTTTTGATCTTATAGTGTGCGAAGAGTGTAAAGAATGATAGAGTTATGTAAAATCGAATACGAAGGTATGGTTCGATGACGCCGAGTTCAAAATAATATTGTCTTAAGGGCATTCCGGTATAGGAGTAGCGTCAACTGTATTTTAAAGGAACCTAGTATTTTTATTTTATTTTCGGATTCTACAAAAATTAGTTAAATTGGAACCATACAAAAGAAGTTTTTCGAGTATTTATTTTAAAAAATTAAAAATCCGCTACATTGAAACCGATATCTCCATTAATAACAAAGCGGAGTAAGTAAAAAAAAGGTCCCGTAACCCATGGCCAACTCATGATAACAGAGTGTTAAACATATATACCCATAGCCAAGAAAAATAATAATTATAGGTCAAAACAGAGATATAAAACTAGACTTTTTAGGATCATTTAATTGAACCTGGGAAACACATACTAAAAATATTTGGAGCTATACAGGGTGTTAATTACGTATGGGGACCAAACTTCAAGATGGGGTTCTTTACTTAATTTTAAGACTAAAAGTTTATATAGACATAGCTCCTAAAGCTTGCTTTTATTATACGGAGTGTTAAAACAGTTTTTTAAAAAAAGTTTTTGTAAATCACTAGAAGCTCCAAATTTGCAGTTGGTTGAAACTTAGTGACAATTTTTAATGTATACAGAGGAATATTTTCAACCAGTGATTTGTATTATTTTACCAATGGCGTGTACAGAAATAGCACGCGAGGTTTATTTAAAAAAAAATATGGTTTTTATTTCTTTCACATTTGATAAAAATTTATGGTTTAGCCAATTAAAAACCATAAAAAAATTGTTTCTTTAGCTTTTTTGGTCAGATTGACTGTTTTTGATGAAAATTAAAAAATAATCATATATTACTGTATTGTTTTGAAAAATTACAAAAAATAAGAGTGCCATGTATTCTATGTTTTTAGAGTAACAAAAAACCTAAAACCAAAACTAAAAAATGCAGTAAATTTATATGCCAAAAAAAATTGAGTACTATATATTTTTTTAAATTGAACCTTGGTTGTTACTTGTGTGCATGCCTATTAGAAAATGATACAAATAACTTTTTGGTTAAAAATTGTTAAAAAATTCCTCTGTAAACGTTAAAAACTGTCACTAAGTTTCATGGTCATACAAATTTGCATATTATAGTTATTTAAATAAATTATTTATAATAAAAACAAAACCGTTTAGGACCTATGTTTATATAAAGTTTTTGCCTTAAAATTGAAAAAGGAACAACATCCTGAAGTTTGACCCCATACTTAATTAACCCCGGCTTCCCTAATTTCCATACCTGGAATCTGGAATTCCTAGATCGTCTCTAACAGTTGCGCGCTTTAAGATATACATAGACAAAACTGATATCAAATAAAAGGGAAAATTATGCACCATATGAAAAGTACTATTTAACTATTATTTCTTTACCACAGGGTTTACTTGAGTTTCTTGTTTTGTTTGCAACGGGTCAGGAGGTGACTAAATATGATTAAAAAGCAAAAATAGTTCAAAAAGTTTAGAATTAAAAATATGGTAGATGTCCTAGCGTTCGTGGTATACTTCCCCGTGGCTTAGCGTCATGCGGCATGCACCTGAAAAGATTGGGTCAATATGTTTTACAATACAAAAACAACGTAGAGCTAAGTTTTTATTAACATATAGCGATATCCAATCATAACACCACATAGAGAACACCCCACCCTCAAAAGTCCCCATTTATATCACCTCATAAAAACAACACTGAAAAAGGCCACATCGCAAACGTCTCATTCTGAAACACCCCTAATATTTATACCCACTATTAAAAACGCCACATTCTGAAAAAGCCACATTTTTTTCACATAAAATATTTCGACTATGCTTAGTCCATAATATTCTAAAATAAGCAATATTGAGCTGGAGATTTCCAGTAATGGGATAGGAAACTTCATCCTTGGAGGTAAACGGTGTTGATTGGTAGGTTACAGTTATTATAATTTCTTTCATAAAAAAATTACATTTATAATAACAATCATCCACGTTATTATCCATGTAACATTTACAGAATGTGCCATTTTAAATTGGCTTATTTCAATGGAGGACTTTTTTATAATGTGTCGTTTACAATGGGGCGTTTTCAATCAGGCGTTCACAATGAGGCATTTTGAATATGGACGTTTTGAAAGAGACGTTTTGAGTCGGGCCGTTATACACCCAAACCAACATATAGCATTGGTAATTGAAAACAAGTTAATATAGTAAGTCAAGTCAATTTGAAGTAAGGATATATTTTAAAGAACATTAGGCGTATCGTAGTCATGATTAATGTAAGAACTAATCTCGTCATCCCGAACGTGTTCCACATTTAGTTCTGCAGTCGCACTTAATCAGGAGGAGAAGAGAATCAAGCAATTGAAATGAGTTTCACAGTGTTTTCTTTGGCTTGCTAACCCCACTTACTTGGATTTAAATATTTTCTAGTCATAAAAACTATTATTTTATATATTATATTATTCACCGATGGAGGCAAAACATTAACGTCACCGTACCTGACAAGTATGTCCACTTGGATTGTTGCCGTACAGCTGCCCTTGTTGAAGATCAAACTGAAAATTAAAAAGTTTGCGGGCAGTGGTGGTTCTGTAGAGTCAATATCAGAGGTTATCAATATTTTTCAGTTGAGTGTGTCTACAGTGGTTTGACAAATGTTTTCCAATGGAGCACACTTTTTCTTGACTCGCGGGTTTTGACGGGTTAGCAGGGTGTTAGTTATAAACAGGTGTCTGTACTATTTCCAAATGCTAATCGGACAACGTACGACAAAAAAGTTAGCTTTAGGGTACGATTTGCTATTGGGATGCAGCAAATTTAATTGCCGGGACCTTAACACAGTAGTCGCAACAAAGAAAATTAGATGTCAGTACTTTCAGTGCAACAAGTTTAATAAAACTTAATTTACTTATAATTAAGAGCTGGTTATGCACAATAACTGTTACAAATCAAAAGAATATTCGGATTCAGGAGTTGTCAACGGTAATACGGCAGGTCCGGATAATTATGCGGTTTGAGAAGGCAGAGAAGTTTTTAAGTTTTAAGTTTGAACCTCAATCTTAAGTTGTTCAAATTGATGAAAACATCCGAATTTATACCTGGACTTGTATAGAGGAGACGGAGAAGTGGAAAACCACTGTCTGTACGGTTTGAAGTTTTGAAGATGCTTGAGTTTAGCATGAACACATCGACGCCTATTGAAGCCAAGAGATCCGTATTGTTTTTGATCACTGTTACAGATTTTCTCGGGCTCAGTACCTCTTATTGCAGTGCATACAATCAAAGTTTTAGATATTGTAATTAGTATTTCAATTAGTCTAAATTTATTTCTCTTGT
The DNA here is from genome assembly GCA_030710515.1 of Abscondita cerata. Classification (NCBI taxonomy): domain Eukaryota; kingdom Metazoa; phylum Arthropoda; class Insecta; order Coleoptera; family Lampyridae; genus Abscondita; species Abscondita cerata. The sequence goes on along the minus strand of JALBCR010001367.1, from coordinate 212,145 downwards.
TTGTCAAAAAATGAACCTGTGATGCTGTTGACGTAGTATTTTTGCCCAAGTCTATGTCAAAACAGATTATTTTTGCTGCGCGTCACCTTCGCTTTTTTCCTTTGGTAGTTGGCTGACTATTGTACCGGTTAAAAACAAAAATTGCAGATGGGTACCGAGTGGTAACATGTCTAACGTAAATGTCCATACGTTGCCTTACGTCCATACCCAACTAGTAACACTACTACCTAATGGCTTCTTGTTAAAAAACTGCACTCGTTTCAAACGAAAACAATTTTAAATGCTTTATAATTAGCACAATTTTATCAATCACTTCCACTCAAAACACCATGCACGCGTCTGTTGCGTATGACAGAGAGATAGAGAACGAGTGTCAGTCCCTCAATCTCCCAACAAGCGATAAGATCAAGACGCAACAATGTACTCCTGACCCGTAGCTGTATCATCCGAACTAGTAGACGTATAACATACACGTTGGTGCTTTTGAAAACGCATAGTGAACTGGTTTTTTTCGAATTTCTGCTCGCCCTTTTAAGGGACAAATATGGTTTTGGTATCAAAACGCAGCTAAAATTATTGCGTATAGCGTTCGCTATCAAAAATCAGTTGAATTACAAGGTCTTTTTGAAAATTTATTAATAAAAATTAGTAATTTTTGATGTTTATTCAATGTAACCTTTCTATTTAATTTAGTTGTAATATCATTCAAATGTGTTCAAAAAAAAAGCTTAACTTGATTTACTTATTATTTATTTCTTTCAATTTATTGTCAAAACAGTAGAAATGATGATTATTTAGGCAACCAACAAAATTTATTGTTTTCTTCTATTATTAAAACTTACTTTTTATTTTTATTGACAAGTTTTTGCCAACAACGTGAAATTCATTTGACCCCTAATAGCAACAGCTATACGGACTAATTTTAGCTTTATTTTGATACCTAAACCATTAACCTATGACCCGTTTTTAGAAGCATCTCTCTGTATATAAAAATATTTCTGTGAAGTTAAAACAGTAATCTGTGCTACAATACTTGTAGTTTTTAGTTTCCTTTTTATTTTGACCCGTTTAGACGAGCAACAAAAATTTGGACTAACTTTGTTTAAATTTCACCCGGTTTTTGATTTTAGGTAAACCCGAAAGTTGAATATTACTGCGTTAATACTACTTTTAAAATTGTGCATAATTTTTACTTTTTATTTGACACTAGTTTTGTTTATGTACACTCATGAAATTTAAAACTTGGACACCACAATTTCTGTAAACAAAAGTTTGCACATTGTGAAGCGGGCTTAAGGGTATCATTTACAATTCTAACAGCAGGTAGTCTCAGCAGGGGTTATCTTATAGAAGGACTGTAGAATGAATCATTACACTAAGCACGTTTTAGAAAATAGGTAATTTACGTTGCTTACTTAATTTTTTCTTTAAAGAATATATTTGAAGGTATCGCTAATTAAACACCATAGCTCGATTAATTATCGAATCAAAATTTTGTTTAGGAAATGTTTACAAAATAAAATTAGAAATAATTTTGATTTAAAAACGTCTACAAGCAATAACTTTTAAATTAAATCAAAAACTAAACATGGTTATTTGGGTTGACTGATTATTACTTATTTTTAAATAAATCTAACCTACTAATTATTGTAAGTTATTAAAAAAATCATTAAACTCTCTATTCATAATATTTAGTCCTTACAAAATGTATATTTTATGACGTTTCATTTTTTTCTGTAGTTAATATAAAAAGTGAAAATAAAAACTAAGGCAATTCTTATTGTCAACGTATATATTTAGTTTTTGACAAGAATTTATTACATAATTAATTAAGATACCAAGTTATAGTTTAAAATTAAATGAAAACTTTTTTTAAATAAAGGTATTACTATATAAATAAATATAAGAAATCAATAATGGGTGTGACCTCCATTATTATTGATACATTCTTGGAGGCGTCTGCTCATTGACGCTATCAAGGTATCAATATAATTAATATTAATCGTTTCCCATGCGGTATCAATGGCTGCAATTAGTGCATTACGGTTTACTGGTATAAAATTTGGCCCTTGTTGTCTTCGGATAACAGCAAGTATTCGAGCCCAAACATTTTCGATAATGTTAAAATCTGGGCTTTTGCTGGCCAGGGTAACAGCTCCAAGTTATTTTCTCGTATCCAATTGCGCACAACCCGCGAAGTATGAATAGGGCGTTGTCCTTTAACAACAAAATACATTATGAAAATGTTAATTCAACAGATCCCGAACTATTTTTGGAGAAAGTATAGTGAAATAAGAATACTTACTTGTTGGAAAATATAATCTTCGTCTGGATAAAACACTTCGACTGAAGGTTTCATAATAGTTTCCAAAATATCTAAATACGCAGCAGAATCAAGACGTCCATCGATAGCCCAACAAACTCCTGGACCCCGCGCGCTAACCCAACCCCACACATTCACAGAAAAATAACCACTTCGTTTTTAGGACATATGTGATTATTTTCGTAACGAGTTCCTTCCATTCTAAAAACTTTTAGTGGTCCATCGTTGCGGCTATTGAACGTTTTTTCGTCGCTAAAAATCACTCGATTCCAAAATTCCAAAGGTTCGTTCACATATCGCCTTGCAAATTCCAGACGACGTCTCATATTTTCGTCACTGAGAACTTCTTTCGCAGCAGCATTATACTTCTTTATTCCCATCTCCTTTAATCTTTTTGTGCAGTTATACGGCATCCGGGAAAATGTGTATCTGCTATAGCCCTGAGTATGTAGCAAATGGTTGTTCTGTTACGTAATGAAACAACTCGAGATCTTGAGCACGTGTAGATACTTTAGGTCTACCACTTCCGATGGCTCTTTCCAAAGTGTGTTCAAGATTCCATTTTACTCGGTAATGCCCTACGGTGCTGGTATATCTAACATACGTGAAATTTCACGCACGCTACGGCCCGCCGCTAATTCCGAAACAATCCGCGCTTTCAAATCAGCACCGAGATGAGGTGGCATTTTCACAACACTTGAAATTTTAAACTAAAATGGAATTTACATTTCTTACTTTATTTATTGGTTCACACTACCCCTTCTCAAACAGTAGGTAATTGTTTATTTATTACATACTTCTAATGACCAATGTAACAACCCTTAGAGCAATATGACTCAAAGGAAGTAAATTAAACAAGCAAGGATATTCTATTGTTATTGAAACTTATTCATAAAGTAAAAGCCATTTCCTTATAATGCTAATGGACAGGATTTTCTTTTAAGTATTAAGATTACAATAGAGGACTTATAAACTTTCGAAAATATCTAATTATAAATATTTACACTGCAATTGCGCTTTTTCCTTAATAATTTCTTAGCAATAACATACACGTTCTTGGTTTTAAGTTGTCATAAATTTGATATGATATAAATTTGTGTTTCTAATATTACATCACAAACTAATCTTTATTCGCCAAAAAATTGTTGCTTAAGTTGTAAAGCTTCGTACACACCTGAACAACAAACCGAGCAACAAACATAACAACGAACCGAAAGTCAAACAGAACGACAAACGATCTTTTATGATTTCCACAATCCGAACAACAAACGGAACGTTTGTGCTGTTCCCATAATTATTTTCAGTAGTTTTCAGTTCATATATATTTATTATTGAGAAGAGAAAATTGCGGAAAACAAGAAGATAGTGCCAACCAAATTTTTACGCACAAAGAAGAGTAAAAATTATAATTTACTTCGCTTTTTTTTATTTTGAAATTTCCCGCCCAAATGATGCTAATAGGGACATCATTTTTTTCTTGCATTCTTAAACACTGATTAATTTAAAACATTTTTCTTCTGTCAACTCCATAATATTACCTAAAACACAACAAACCCACAAAAGGGAGGACAAAAATAAATAATTTAATTCTCCCGCATAAGTTTGTTCGCCGTTTTGTTTAGATTCGTCCAAACCTGCAAACGCATTCGCGCACCGTCCAAATTAATGGTTCGATTGCCGTTCGGTTCGTTGTTCTGTTTGTTCCTCGGTTTGTTGTTCAGGTGTGTACGAAGCTTTACAATAAGCATATTAATATGAACTATATCTTATGAAAGGAGAGTTATGTAACTATAATTAACGACTTAACGTTACGTTAGTAGATTCCATTTACTATTTACACATATTTTCTTGGAACATTCGATAATTAACTATCGGGATATGATGACCCTATACTTCGCACGCAACTGGATACAAGCAAATAACTTGGAGCTGTTACCCTGGCCAGCAAAAAGCCCAGATTTTAACATTATCGAAAATGTTTGGGCTCGAATACTTGCTGTTATCCGAAGACAACAAGGGCCAAATTTTATACCAGTAAACCGTAATGCACTAATTGCAGCCATTGATACCGCATGGGAAACGATTAATATTAATTATATTGATACCTTGATAGCGTCAATGAGCAGACGCCTCCAAGAATGTATCAATAATAATGGAGGTCACACCCATTATTGATTTCTTATATTTATTTATATAGTAATACCTTTATTTAAAAAAAGTTTTCATTTAATTTTAAACTATAACTTGGTATCTTAATTATAATTATGTAATAAATTCTTGTCAAAAACTAAATATATACGTTGACAATAAGAATTGCCTTAGTTTTTATTTTCACTTTTTATATTAACTACAGAAAAAAATGAAACGTCATAAAATATACATTTTGTAAGGACTAAATATTATGAATAGAGAGTTTAATGATTTTTTTAATAACTTACAATAATTAGTAGGTTAGATTTATTTAAAAATAAGTAATAATCAGTCAACCCAAATAACCATGTTTAGTTTTTGATTTAATTTAAAAGTTATTGCTTGTAGACGTTTTTTAAATCAAAATTATTTCTAATTTTATTTTGTAAACATTTCCTAAACAAAATTTTGATTCGATAATTAATCGAGCTATGGTGTTTAATTAGCGATACCTTCAAATATATTCTTTAAAGAAAAAATTAAGTAAGCAACGTAAATTACCTATTTTCTAAAACGTGCTTAGTGTAATGATTCATTACAGCCCTTCAAAGAAACCTTCACAAATGTGCAAACTTTTTTACAGAAATTGTGGTGTCCAAGTTTTAAATTTCATGAGTGTACATATGTCAAAGAGTTCAGTTTTTACAAAATTTTGAAGAACTTCTGGAATTCCAGGTTTGCAGACATGGAAAGTATGGAAACCGGCACTTGTCGGTCATACTATTTTAGTATGTTGTTTCTTAGGGCCATAGAGGTTGATTCTGAAAAATTTAGTTTTATATGCCTTTTTTTGAGGCTTTAGTGGAATTTTGCCTGAATTGCCTGAGCATAACTATGTACGCGTCTTCATCTAGTATATCTAGTATACATTTTAACTTTATAGCGACACTGAGAGACTACTGTGTGTTTATTATGCTGTAATTAAATTCCATTAATTCTAGATTAAATGTGAAATTACAAGCTTTTTCTGAATTATTCAAGCGTTTTTCTCTCCAAAAACATGAGGGCTTAACAGTATGTTAAATTTTGTGCAATAGATTATGTTGGATTAAATGCATCCGTAAATTGTGCAACTTGTGAGATCATTGCAGGGAAATGACAAAATTGTAACGTGAATTCTTAAACAAGCTCGTACTTATAAATGTGTATAATGTTTTTGTTTGGAAAATAATTTAGTAAATACTATATATTATCTGATCTTAATAAATTAACTCTATCTTTATTTCTACCAACTTTTTCTTAACTTTTATTTGCTCTTTTAATCGCTTCTTCTCATCACCTCTTGCCAAAAAATATCTGTTAACAAATTTCTTGAATTTCAATATTTCATTGCTTTATATTAAAGGTTCTTTTTGAAATTATTAATTATTCAAAATAACTATTACATTTTTTATTAAAAAATGTATCAACAATGAAAAATTTTAAAATATGATTGAAAATAAAAATCAACGCGTTCGACAACTTATTTAAAATGCCTCTCTGTATACAATATATATTATTTAAATGAAATCGAAAAATATATAAAATTAAAATAATGTGTGTGCAATGGATATTATTTTATATTTTTATTACAATTTCAATAAGTCGGGGTCCCCAGCCCATAGTATGTATTGCAACGTAATCTTTCACAAGTTAAAAATAAAATTGAGAAAACACGTGTATCTAGGTGCTTCTTGTGATTCTGGAGCAGCTCGGTATATTTACACCTATCGTAATAGGGTTTTGCCTGGTTCAATGCTTCTGAGCGGGATGAGAACGTTTCGCCTAATCCAATTTTGTCCCCACCATTTTGTTCTCGCCATTTTGCTTAGCCATTTTGTTTCTGGTGTTAAATCATTCTCAACTCATTTTATCACTAAATTATGTAATATCTGTCGAAATGTTTATGGCAAAATTGAAGTTTTTAACAAATATTAATTAATAGGAAGATAATATAATTTACCTTCCTATTTGGTACAATTGATATTTTTAACGATATTGTTAAAATAATAAGTAGGTATAACTGATTTCCACATCTCCGGGTAATTAATTGTTTTTACCGGATTTTTAAGAGTTATAGTATCAGTATTTTTAATATGTTGTATTATTTTTACGGGCGATCGTTGGCGATCGGATTAGGGGCAAAACAGTGAGGTTGAGACGTCCAAAGTTGAACGTTTAAGGGTGAAATAGCGATGGCCAAACAGCGGGGGCAAAACGTCACATAATTCTTTTTAACACGGTCAAGTTGACAATGCATTCACGCATTTCAAGTAGTCAAATGTTCTCTAAAATGTACAATAACTTTTATTGTCAAAAATATTCAGTTTTGTGTGTGTACTTCTTAAAAGTATTGAGTATTCTTTACGCTGATCTCTCCCCAAAAACTTCTGTAGTAAATAATTACAAGGTGTCGATAAAAAAACAATTAGGGTAATCCGTTAAAGTAAATTGTGTTGAACTGGAAGTTTAGCCCCATCCAGGAATTTAATTAAAAGAACAATATTGAACATAAGTGAAATGCGTTTCTAACGACATCTTGTGTATAAAGAACACGTACAAATAGTATAAACTAAGAAATGCAAACAGTTCCGCCAGAAACTTTAAATCCAATAATTTTTTTTTTCACACGTCACACGTCACACGTAACGGAGAAATGTGACCCCAACCTTGGTGCTAATATGAACCAGGTCTTAAAAAGAAACAGGTACAAATACAATAACATGTGTCTTACCTGATTTGATCATGAATGCAAAATTAATAATTCCTTTTACCTTTTTTTTGAGAAATAATACAGGTTCTTAGAAATCCTGAACAAAACCCAGAAGAAACCCAATAAATCACCTGTATTTTCCACACCCAAAATGGCATCAAAATCGACTCGGCAACAACAAAAATTCAATAGGTCAAGAATTCGACCTATTTATGTGTATACCCCACCACCTACAAGGTCGTGAATATAATTTCTTGTTTCAAGAGTTCAAAATTTGAATTTATCTGTTACAACTCTAAAGCACTAATCATGTGTAACCTGAATAAATGGGAAGAGTATAGAATATCCGACGCTGGTGTCGCATTGCGTTAGGCAGTAAAGAAGCTTAAACAACCCCGAACAGAGAAATGAATCTGCTGAAACACAACGGTAGAAAATTAAAAAAAGTACTAGGCTGGAGTATTTGAGGTGAGAATCACATACTCGGAACCTATGGGCAAATTTACTGACACTGTTCAAAATAAAATATACCCGACTGAACGTTGTGTTGAGTTCAACCTGCATAGAGGGTATATGTCAGTAAATACATAGTTATCATGTCAGGCGGTTGTTATGGTGTTTAGTATTAACTTAAGCTTATGTACTGAAGGAATGTGACAAACACTCTTCAGAAAAAGGAGAATTTTTGGGAACCAATTCTGTGAACTTGAAAAACTAACTTCATTGAATCACAGGTCCACTCTACAGATAATGTCTAAATGTTTATAATTTCTGGTTGAATAGTTATCATACAAAAAAAAATAAATGCCTAGTTGAACTGCACTATGAGTATAATTAGTGGAACCATTAAATCCGCTCTTATCGATTGGCTTCCTGTACTTTGTAATATTACTCGATTCGACGAAAAGCTGCGTTAAAACGAGAATAGGATAAATGCCAACTTAACAAAAACTTACCAATTTGGAACGATATTGAAAATCTTCCAGCTAAAAGATTTAATTCTTGAAATCCTTTATGGTTGCAAGACTTTTTCTGAACTTGAAGAATGGAAAAAATTATAGTTTGGCTTTGATGTTTACAATAAACATTAGTTGATGGTCCAACAATAAAAGTTGGGCAAAAGTAAATTGCATAAGAACATGTCGTTCAAAATGGAATTCTATGTTGTTTAAATGGTGTGCGATTTCTAATTTAAATCATATCGTGGAAGGTTGTCAATTAACAAAGTTTAGAGAAAGATTTGTAAACATTCCTAACTTAACAGACGAAGGTGGGTAAAGATTGACATGTCTATGTTTTAGTGGTTTTCCTGAATCTTGAAGCAAATGCTTTGCCAAGATGAACCAATCCACAATTGCACTGCGGTTTCGTGACCACAATATACAGGTTTATACTGATCTTGTGGGCAACATAAAAACAATTATTATATCAAAATAATAAAATGTAACATACGAATAAATAAATAAATTAATTAGTTTATTATCCTTACTTAAAAATGTTTTACTTAATAATTAATAATACCCTTAAAACATATTCCCGTACAATTTATATTAATCAAACTAACACACTATTTTCATGTTAATGTAATTTTGTTTGAATCATTTATGGTTAATGACTATCTTATCAACGAAAGAATACTAAAACTGCAGTAGTTTCTAAAGTGGCTTTTTCATCAAGTATATACAAACATCAATAAAACCCAATTGCAGAAACCTTGACTAATTAGTTGTTATGTAAAGGTTTTTCTGATCGGTTAAAACTTATACTACAAATTCTCTGATTGCTTATCAAATTTTTAACAGTTTGTTAACGAATTGATTACCTTTGTGCAAGCGGGCATAAAAGTGCAATCTACTTGAATACAAATTATGCAAAATATTAAACGCAAATAACCCAAGAAAGTAAAATAAAACTAGGTTTAAAAACTTTTTGTTTAAAGTATTACATTTTCTCCCCATTCCATTCACATCGATTTCAACTATTACCGCATTGACCCTTCTATTATTTTTCTAACTATACAAATAATTCTATCAGGGCTTCAATTCAATTGTTCGCGTTTGGAATTTATACCACAAATTCCTTTAACCTCTCTAGCAAAGGATGTCTAACAAATGAAGTACCGTAGAAAGTTCAATAATTTCGTATAACTAAGAAAACCTAATACACGTGCAACCGAAAAACATAAACATAATAACAAACTATAAGAATTTTCCTACTAAATAATTAAAATGTAAACTGTTCTACAAGTAGGTTAAAGATAAACGTAATGAATAACAATTATTCATGAGTATACTACCCGATAATAAATATATATTCAAACAATAATTGAACATTGAACTACAAAGTAAAAATATTAAAATATAATTAATAATACAGGGAGTGTGCATCAGTTTCAGGATGTAGTGTCATAATAAACGTTTTATGTATAGAAGGCTCAGTTTATGTACACCATTCACATTTGCGGCAAGCTCCACCTTCTTCTTCTTCAAGTCAGAACGTTTTTGAACAATATTTACTTAAAATTTATACAAAAACTTACCAATTTAGAATGATATTGAAAATGCTCCAGCTAAAAGGCTTAAATCTCGTAGTCCTGTATGGTTACAAGACTACTTAACTACGGTTTTTCCTGAAGTTAAAAAGTTGAAAAAATTATGATCTGGTGTTGATATTTTCAATAAACATCTAGTTGATGATCCAACAATAGAAGTCCCGGGCTTTGATCAAAAAAGAAAAATTTGGCTAAAAGTAAATCGCATAAGAGCAAGCAATTCGAAACGCAACTCAATGTTGTTTAAATGAGGTGCGATTTCTAACACAAATTGTGACTGTGCAAACAAACCAGAGACCGTTGCACATACTCTGGAGGGTTGTCAATTAACAAAGTTTAAAGGAGGGTTTAAAAACATCCATAATTTGACGGACGAAGTTGTATTATGGCTTACTAATCTGAACGACATCTGAAGTTAAGCAATATTTTGTATTTTCTGTCTTGATTATCTGTTTATTCCATTATTTTGTTTGTTATTTCTTTACCTACTATTTTTTTGTCATTGTCGTGACTGGCGCTTGGACCGGTCCATTATATGTCGTCATTCAATGGCTGATCTGTTATATTTTATGTTCTTATTTACATTTTCTGTAATGTTTACACACTTAATTAATATTGTTACGTATGAATAGTAAGTAGGGTAAGGGTTTGCATGTTTAGGTTTTAGTGGTTTTCCTAAACCTTGAAGCACATGCTTTGCCAAGACAAACCCATCCACAATTGCACACGATTTTGTCATCCACCTTACAAGTTTATACTGATCTTCTGGGACACCATACATAACACTTACATCACAATACAATATTAAAAAGGTACTATACGAATCATTATATAACCTTATTTGTCAATATTTCTTTTCTTCTTTTTAAAACGAATATGATTTACACAATCAACAACAAGCGCATAACTACTAAAAAAAAAAAGCAAAAAAATGTTTACTCAATTACATTCAGCTAGAACCATCCTACAAGCCTATGTGGCTTTTTCCGTTTGTGCTATTATTTTCCACTCAAATGACATTTTTCTTGGACTATGTTTATTATACAGTGACAAGTTTTTTTGTGGTTTCTAAAAAGAAACTAAGAAAAATTAGCTAGTTTGACATTTAATACTTTGCGTATATATTTCTTCTAATCTAATGATAGCCCTACACCATTGAGGAAACTTAGAACAATCAATCCAATTAAGGAGACTACTTATAAAAAAAAACCTGTATTCACAAATGCTCAATAAATATATTGAATTTATATTCGCAACACAAACTACTAAAAATGACAGACTTAATGCAAAATTGGTGACATGAGTCAACGATATTGTACAGTATCTTGTAACGTAATTTTTACAAGTATAGTCTGTATACTATTGGCGCGGAGTAATAAACCTGTCAGAATGATCGAATCTCCCGTATTGCAGTGGCGTAGGTACCTGATACGTTTGGAAAATCTTATTTTTAGTAGGTAAACATATTATAATAGTAAAATCTACCTTCATATGAATTATTATGTAGTTATATGTTATTTATTTTATTTGTATAATAGATCACATTACAAATTTTACTTCTTACATATTATATACCATTATTTTTGTATCTTGGTATAATACCCACATCTACGGCTATGATTCTCTTTCCGTCAGTACCTGGGCTGATGGCAACGTGTCTTCACAGATTAAACCATTGTTCTCAGACTCTAGATGGGTCGATATGCTGCAAAAGCGGCACAATGATCGTATTTTGGGTAGAAATTTATTGGTTTTTACTTAACCGTAGAAGTACCGCTTTCTACAAGAAAATAAATAATTATTTCAAGCAATTATAGATTTATTACTCCGCGCCAATAGTATACAGACTTATAGTAGGTTTCGGTAGAGAGGGTGTCTGACGTTATATCGCCAATAAAATAAAAAGTAATAATAAACAAAATATAATTGATCGGAGACTGTACAAAGAGAAAAGGAAATTGAGCGTTTTGTATTTTACTTGTAGGGTCTTGCTTTTGAAACTTATAACATTTTATAGCGCAAAAAAAACACTTAGCGCCGTCGTCATCAAAACAAAGGAACTCAAATAAAAAATTGCAATAATCTTAAATCTAACAATGATTATCAAGTTCGTGTCGCGATGGACATAACAACCGATTACATTAGTAAATATATAATCTGTTTTAAATTAATATGAACCCTCTCTAACGAAGAACAATCCAATTAGTTGATAATTATAGGAGGAATATTTACCTTTCAAAATAAATAACATATAACCACATAACAATTTAAATCAAGGTAGATTTTACTATTATAATATATTTACCTACTAAAAATATGATTTTCCAAACGTATCAGGTACCTACACCACTGCAATACGGGAGATTCAATAATTCAGACAGGATGTTGTTTTTTGGTCATTTAATATTTTTAATTCAGTTGATGTGAAGGATAGCTTATCGTCACGTTCAAGCAATTAGGGTTTTGATGAAATGCCGATTTCAATAAGTTTTACACTCGATTTCTTCAATTTAAGCATCGCATGTCGCATTTTGTTTTGCTATCTCAAAGGTTTCTTTGTTTGTTCCCTGGAAAAAACAGTTCTGTGTCGGCGCCGTTATCAATTATCAATTAAATTCGAAAATTCTGAGTTGTTGGTTTTGTTTGTTACTTCTAAGAAAATGTTAGCGCAATAATTTTTGTAACGTCTTTGTGAATAAAATTATAAGAGGGAGAGCGCTTTTCCCTTACCTGATTGTTGATACTTTATAAGTCAGTCTTTAGATAGATTCGCGACGAGTTAGTAGTCTTTAAGAGCCTCTCGTAGAGTAACATGTAGTTGTTTGACATGTATCGAATAGCGGGGATTAATGTTGTTTTTAATTAAACTAAAACAACCGCCTAAGTATCGTAAGTGCCGAAAAGTGTACGTTTATGTATAACTATTGAGGCGCGAGTGCAATGATGAAATTAAGTGAATCATAAAAGGAACTTCCGTTTCGCCACTATTAAGAGTGTATCGTTCGATTTTGTTAAAATGATCGAAATAACCGCTTAGCGGATGAATTGACGTCCTCTTGAGTCAGCGAATTATTACGAGTATAATTTAATGCCGTTATGAAGCATTATATCAAGATCTTCGGTTTAGCAAAAGGTTTCGAGTGCAATAAATGGATTATCTTCCGCATTTTGGATTAGAAGAAAGAAAACCTCAACTGTAAATACTCTTTTACTTCCGAAACTCACGTGCCTGAGTGACTTTCGTGTGTGTAAGCGCGTTATAGACTTAAGTTAGATAGCGGTTAGGGTATCTTATTTCTTATGTTTAATTTATTTCAAATTACGGGTTACTTAAAATCATTGTCGATGTTAGAGAATGATCTAACCAAGTCCAGGGCATGTTACGTTCGTGTTGTTGTTACACTAAATGAATTGCGTTTATAACTAGGTTGCGGACTCGTTTCGTTTATTTACCCACATTTTTTTGTTTCTGTTAGGTTTAGGAACGCGGTAAAAAACCTCCCGTCACGCCCGGTACCGGGGTAACTTGGCCGTTTAGGCATAGTTGTTTAATGTTGTGATTTTTGTTGGTTAAGCGTCGAAAAAGAGATGTAGAATTTTAGTTTAATAGAATACCGGTCGTAATTATTTTATTCTTTTACTTCAAGTGTTTACGTTTCTCCTTTTCTTTGGTGAGCATTTGATTTAAATATTTCAAAGATTAGGGTGGCTCCTGACAATCCCGACTGTGACTTGAATTAAGGACCTTTAGTCTTCGTAAAAGTAAGTGAGAGACAAATCTAAATTTACCCCCTCGCCAACGAGTTAGCTTGAGCATTTGTTGTGCCTCGTTCATGATCTCCAAGATTCGTGGTGTAACACAAAGATATATTAATCCAAATTTATTTTATCAAATATTATTTTGTTTGACCTATACATGAAGGTAAAAAACCGAATAAGCAAAGTACAATTTGTATTTCGTATGTTGTAGATAAGTTTATTCAACAGGACCTTTAAAAACATTGTCAGGCACATATAAGGTTGGTTGCTTCAGAAGATAGTAATCATTTGATAGTCACTATCATCAATTTTAACCATAATTATGAAACAACAAAGGTATGTATTTGTTGTGTACTTTACATTGATTTCGATTGATTTTAATATGCAGTTAGACTTTTTACAACTGAAACTGAACGTAGGAAATACAGTATAGAAGTGTATAAAAGTACATGTCAATCAATGGAAAAAACCTCATTGTATACATAGAAGACTTGGATAAGGCTGCTAATATTTAAAATTACATGTTACAGACCATGTATAGGCATCTTCCTTAAAAACATAAATTAAACCTAGATGAGAAATATAAAGTTGAAAAATTTCATAAGGTTGCTGGAAATAAAAGAAAAATTAAACATGTGATGGAATTTAAGACGAATAAATCAATATTATTAAAAGATTTTTAGAAATTTGGAATATAGTAAAAGTCAAGAAACAATTCATTAAGTGAAGTGGTTGAAGTATTACAGAAAATTTATAGTAAGTTAAATTATATCACATTTAGTGCTATTATTTCACTTATATTATTTTAGTAAAAGCACAGGTAAGAGGTTGTAGCAGGATAAGCATAGTTGCATAGTGAGTGAATTTCCCACAATTCAGATTTAATTTTTTTAGTTTTTTTAGAAACTTTAGGCGGATGCTACACCCTTATCCTGCTAGAGCTTTTTAACAATAAAGTAATAGCATAAAATAATAAACTAATAGTATTAGTATTAGTTGTTATACCATTGTAATTCTTATCAGACTGTAATGGATTTACTTGTCAAATTATTATTTTCAGGCGCAGATTGCTAAATTTTGCTAAAAATTAATGTTTTCCAAAGGTATTTTTTCCAAACCGAATAAATGTGCTCTTTCTATGAAAGCATATTCAGAATTTATTGTGATTAATGCTACTTATAAATTATTGAATATTCGAACACCAGTTTATATTATATTAGTAGAAAATTCAAATGGAGCTTCAGAAATTCTTGCAGTTAACTGCAACAGTATCAAAAATAATGAAAGTGTGGGAATGGTTTATATAGATAATTTTAAGAAGAGTATTAATTTGTAGTTAAATAATTTCGTTATTATGAGTGATAAGGATCTACTTGAAAGACAAGTTTGGAAAGAAAATTTTCCTAATTCCAACGTCATAATTTCTATTTTTCATTCACATAGAACCTTTAACAGAGAAATAACGTGCAAAAGAAGAAACTACAGGACAAAGGGGTCAGTCAACCAAAAGAACTTTTTAAGCAACTTTTACTGAATGGTAAACTTATAGATATTTGTGAATTAGGTCAAAGTTGTCAGGAAAATGAAATAAATCAATTGCAAGAAAATATACACTTTGATCCATTTAATGCCGATAGTGATAGTGCGAAAAGAGCAGGCAATGAATGTTATAATGTTCACACTAGAGAAATACTTGTACCTACTAGTACAGATCGTGTTAGTTGCAATACTAATCAAATTGACTATTTAAGTGTTTACAATCCCAAAACTAGTACCAATAATAATAATACTTCCTCACAATCGAGGCATGATAAAACCGACAAACAAGAAGAATGTATGAAACTTGAAAATAATCAGACTAATGAAAATGATATTGTAAAGTTACGAATCATCACAATTACTATAAAGTTAGTAATGAACCCATTACAAAAAAATAGCTTGGACAAAATAATAATTCCAAAAGTGACAAAAATTTGAGGTCGACCTAAAGGGTGCAACAATACTGTTATTGGATTACCAAAATTTAAACCACTAAACAAGAAATCGTTTTTGAAAAGAAGAAGAAAAAGTCTGATTTGCCACATTCCTTGCTGCATGAATACGTTAACATGGGCATAACAATAGCAATAGTTCGTACACTTGTCGAAGAGTAAAAAAAGAAAGTAAAACAGTTTTTCCATAAAATTTATTTTGCTCTTTAAAAATTACATTAAAGGAAAGGAACATTAAACTGCAACGTCTATATAACAAACTGAAAAACACCAAAAACTTTATTCGGACACGTGTTTCAATAGCTAAACTATCATCATCAGCGAACTGATACTAAAATTAAAAACAATAGGAAGATTATACAGGATCCGGCACATCGAGCGTGCATTAAAAGTATATGGAGAACTAGTTCGATTCAATTTTCAAAATAGTGCTGGGCCTGTTTTTGACATCACTGAACTCAGAAAAAATATTTTCGTTTATACAACACTTCTGGTTGTACCGGAAGTAGCTGTCAACTTTCTTATTTAAAATGAAACATGATATTTTTATTTTATTTGCAGATTTAATTTAATTTAAGGTGTACTTTTAATTAATATACCATATCCAAAAATGAGTGATTTTTTAGTTAGTTATATCAATTTAAACAAAAAATTTAAATCAAGCTGAATTGTTATCGTTTATATCTCAAACTGATATCAATATTTTAGTTCCTAATTTGTTGTGGCAATTGTCGATATGTTACAGTAACTCACATATAAATGGAAACTCGAATTGCGTGTACAGGGTGATAAAAATTTTTGTGCCAATATGAACAACTTTCGACCTCAAAAACTTGCTTAATTCAAATAGGACACCCTATGTTTTTAATTATCAATCGATGTCTTTTGTTGCCCTCTTTCGACACATACTAACATGTTCTATGTTCAAATTGACGAGACACCCTGAGTTTTTAATCATCAATTTAAGCATAGGACATGTTAGTATAAATCGAAGGACAACAAAAACATCGATTGATAATTAAAAACATAGAGTGTCCCATTTGAATTAAGCAAGTTTTGAGGTTGAAAGTTGTTTATATTGGCACGAGAATTTTTATCTCTCTGTACATGCAATTCGAGTTTCCATTCATATGTGAGTTACTGTAACATATCGACAATTGCCACAACAAATTAGGATTTGAAATATTGATATTATCTTGAAATATGAACGATAACAATTCAACATGATTTTAATTTTTTTTAATAGTTATAACAAAAAAACATTTTTGGGTATGGTATAGTAATTTAACTACACCTTAAATTTTACGTAGAATCTGGTAATGAAATAAAAAATAGTATGTTTTGTTTGAAATTAGAAAGTTGACAGCTACTTCCGGCACAACCGGAAGTGCTGTATAAACGAAATTATTTTGTCTGAGTTCAGTGATGTCCAAAACAAGCGCAGCACTATTTTCAGAAAATGAATCGAATTAGTTCTCCATATACTTTTAATGCACGCCGATGTGCCGGACCCTGTATATACTATCTGCGTGTCACACATCGTTACATGTAATTGATTCTTATACAAGCTTGTAGAAATTTTAAATTTTAAATTTGAGACGATCAAGTTTACCTATGAAACAGAAGCAAACCTTAAGTTACCTTTCTTAGACACTTTAGTGACAAGAAATGACAACAAACTAGATATAGATATTTATCGTAAAGACACTAACACTATGAGGTTTATAACAAATGATTCCAATCATAGTATGCAACATAAACTTGCATTTTTCAACTTTTTGATTCACAGATTATTACATTTCCTATTGTCAAAACAAAATTTGATAAAGAACTGCGAAATATTAAGCGATCGCATCATTGAATGGTTTTCAAGAATCAATTGTCACAAACATAATTAGAAAACATAAACATAAGTTAAACATTAGAAACATTACAACGTTAGGAACTAGTAATAGCAAAATAGATAAGAAATATGTCAATTGCCAAATTACCCCACATACACAAAAGGTTTTCAATAAATGTGTGATAAATCGGGCGTATATAAAATAAATTGTAAAGTTTTTAGTTTGTTAAAAATTACATGTTTTAATATGTTTTGGGATAAACGGTTTGATCGGGGTAAACTGTGTTGGTTGGTAGGTTACAGTTATTACAAGTTTCTTTATAAAAAAATACATGTTTTCATGTGATTCGGGTTAAACGTTATTCAAAGAAGCGCATTCAGCCTGTCTATAAACTAATTCCGTACATTTGATGCACTGATAGTCGCGGTACAACCGACGTACTGCTATTATCGGTACATTCGATGTACTGCTAGTCACAACTTTTTGGTTAATTTGTTAGTCTTATATACCATTTCTTATAAATTTAAAGAGTATGTCAGAGGTTTTTTCAAGAATAAAAGATTTTTCTAAGAATAACAAAAAAATACTAAAATCAAATATTTTAAAAATTTTTTCATTTGTTTATCAGTTAGGGTTAATATTAAAAATGATGAATATACTTTGAGGAGACTTTCTTTGAAAGATAGAAGGGTATTCAGAATAAAAAATAAGTTATTTTTCGCAAATTTGCTTGCCTGCTTGTTTATCAGGATTAATTTGAAAAAAAGAATAATGAGTGTTATTTTTAATTCATGTTTGTGTATTCCTTGATTTACTAAAATAGTATCAGAAACTGTTGAATAGGTTTTGAATAGACATTCAATAGCAAATAGAAAAATTTGAAGAGGTATAATTTTTGGTATAACTACCGATATTTTGGTTTTTTCTTTATAAATGATTGTAGGTGACGCTGATAAAAACTTATAACACGTCACTACTTTTGTGACACACTCGGGTGATGTTGATGTATAAAAAAATAACGGGCCTGGTTCAAACGTGTTTATTCGTTTATTACTGGTTACGAACTAACTGCTTATTTACTAACATACAAAAATGCCTTCACTAACAAATAACATTAGTGGGGTTGTACCCTAATGATTGGTTACAATTGTTAATTGGTCTTGTGATGTGTACCTACAATGATTCTATTATATTAAGTAACATTAAAGGTTACATAAAAACAAACTGTATTTTTTGTGCCAGTGATAATAATAACAAGTTAAGTATATTTTAACTAAACTTTAGAGAGTAAAGTGGTTTTGAAAGAACTTTTGATAGGCTACTAAAGAAAACAATAATTGCCTGCTAATTGCGTGATTTCCCAGGTAGAACATTTACGTTTCTAAAACGTTCCAAGTGCGTTCCACTGAAATGTGAAACATTGTGTCCATCGTCCCAAAATTGTTACAAGGACGTCATTCAAAACGTAAATGTCCACCCTAAAAAACGTTTCATTTTAGAACGTTCCATTTCAATGTAGATGTAACGTTATTTAGACGTTTTAGAAACATACGCAAAACCAAATTTGAAACGTTTTATTTATGGTTAATATTGATAAATAAATAAAATAATTGTTTATCAAAAGATTATATCTAATTTTGTCTACATTTAAACATTCTTAGAAACATTTATAGATGCCCAGTTTAATTGCACTATGCGTATAATTAGTGGAACCATTAAATCTACTCCTCTCGATTGGCTTCCTGTTCTTTGTAATATTACTCCATCGAACATTCGACGAAAAGCTGAGTTAAAACGAGAATGGGATAAATGTCAACTAACAAGTTGCCAATTTGGAATGACATTGACAACCCTCCTGCTAAAAGACTTAAATCTCGAAGTCCTATATGGTTGAAAGA
The DNA here is from genome assembly GCA_030710515.1 of Abscondita cerata. Classification (NCBI taxonomy): domain Eukaryota; kingdom Metazoa; phylum Arthropoda; class Insecta; order Coleoptera; family Lampyridae; genus Abscondita; species Abscondita cerata. Next base: position 192,897 of record JALBCR010001367.1, on the reverse strand, counting down.
CTACTTAAGTACGGCTTTTTCTCAAGTTGAAGAGTGGAAAAAATTATGGTCTGTAGTTGATGTTTACAATAAACATCTCATTGATGATCTAACAATAAAAGTCCCGGGCTTTGATCAAAAAAAAAAATTTGGTCAAAAATAAATCGCATAAGAACAGGCCATTCAAAATGCAACTCTATGTTGTTCAAATAAAGTGCGATTTCTAATCTAAATTGTGACTGTGGAAACAAACCAGAGACCGTTACACATATTGTAGAGGATTGTCAATTAACGAAGTTTAAAGGAGGGTTTCCAAACATTCATAATTTAACGGATGAAGCAATAAATATTATGGCTTACGAATCTGAAGGATATCTAAAGTTCAGCAATATTTTGTTATCTTGTCTTGATTATCTGTTTTTTTATTATTTTGTTTTGCTATTTCTTTAACCTACTATTTTTTTGTCATTGTCGTGACTGGCGCTTGGATCGGTCCATTATATGTCGTCATGCAATGGCTGTGCTGTTATATTTTATGTTCTTATTTACCTTCTATAATGTTTACACACTTAATTAATATTATTACATGTGAATACTAGGGTGGGTAAGGGTTGGCATGTTTAGGTTTTAGTGGTTTTTTAAACCTTGAAGTAAATGCTTTTTCCGAGACGAACCAATCCACTATTTATACTGATCTTCTGGGGCTACCATACATAACACTTACATCACAATACAATATTTGTATAATGTACCATACGAATGAATAAATAAATAGAACATTTACAACAACTATAGTATTAAAACTGATAATTTATATAATTCCTGTGTGAAATTAGAAACGAGGACCGTTTACAAAGTTATTAACCACAGGTCTAATTGGGACCGTACGGTAACATTAATTTGATGCCGTATATGAATGTGTTTTAATTAATAACGATGAATTTTCAAAAAAAATTCAAATATGCAAAGTTTTTTAAATTATTTTTGTTCTTATTATTTTTAACAAACTTTTTTGATTTTTGTAACACCTATTACTTTTCCATTTTGACTTAATACGAGTTGCTCTGTATCAAATTATAATTAAATAAAATGAAATATATTGAACAGTTGGTGTTAATTTGTTTTTAATTTATAGTACTCAAGAACTCATTAAAAACAACAGTGCTTCTTAGAACCTCTATTTAATGTTAGTTGCTATTAGTATAAGGATAATCAGCTGTTACATATTTGAACGAAAATTTATGAATTTGTTGTTTTGAATTTGTAAGAATTTAGAAAGTAAAAGGCAAGTTCATCTTTTTGTTTGCATTGTGCGAGGACCATTTATGAACAGGTTTGACCCTGTTCTTTCAGATTGAAAGCGATTGTGTTTAAAATATGCCAGACTACCATACCGATAAGGTCATTTTTCCATATAGTACCGAACGTTTGTTGAAGGTAGTTTTTATTGCAATGAAATGCAGTAGGATTTACACTGTATGAAAAACAATAAATGAGACGTAATTTATGCAAACTGCACGTATTGTTTGTATTTCCTTTTTTTTAATGCGATTATCAAAATAAACACGGCATAAATGATTCATTTTATACTATAATATTTTTGTTTGATCCCCTCTCTTTGAGCATTTTAATTGTTTATCTATTTGACATATAAAAACAGTAGCACAGAATTGGTTGCATACATAGTATAATTCAAATAGGCCAACAAAATAGCATTTCTTTGTTCTACATGTTCCATTATAAACGGACGTTCCATAGTCACTTATTAAAACTCAAAAATGTTTCAAAAAACGCCAAATATAAATCTTCAATACAACGTCACTTATGTTCCATCATAGCAGTGTCTGTAACTCATTTAAAACGTTTCAAAAAAACGTCAAACTGAATTACTATGGAACGTTCTCAATCTTACGTTTTATGTCCACGTTCTATAAGCATTATTTGAAACATCCAAAGAAAACGTTCCACGCGGGTTAAATATATTCCTTAACTGAAACGTCCATTATGTTCCATAAACGTTTTGTTCTACCTGAAATAGTTTTTAACTAACTAACGCATTTAGTTTAATATGCTTCAATAACTGTCAAATTGCTTTGGCAGTTACATTAATATAAATGTTTCAACGAAGATAGCGCATTGCACTTTAACACACACATGTCGTTACAGTTAGCTGTTGGCATTTTTCTTAGTTTATACTATTCACACGTGTCAATGTTTACGAGATGTCGCAAGACACACATTTTACTTATATAAATGTTTCAAGCGCTCTGCTAAAGCAATCCGCCATTAATCAAGCGTAGTTATTTCACGCTGTAATCAAACTCTTTGATTCATGTTCAATTTGATTTAATTCAAATCGTCTTTATTAAGTTATTACAAATTACAGGTGTACCTTATAAGCAGCGATATATGAGGCAAAGTTTAGCCCAAAGCTATTCTTACACTTAACCTAAGATTAAGATTTTATACGCAACATTTAGTTTGAAACCGTAGATTTTAAATATTTGTAAATCTACTTGATTTTTGTGTGTCATGGTATATTAACATATACGTTGTGGGCACGAGCCGCCGGCGTTAAAAGTCAAGAGTTTTCACAGATGTGTTCGGCCGTTGATGTAAAGTGGATCTTAGAACGTGGGAATTTCCCACCTTTAGGCAATTTGTCAATTTGTATATTATAGTAAATTTGTAAAATAAAGCTAGTATTCAAAAGGCATTCAACACTAGTACTTATTTTGTTTAACTACCTTTCATGTAGTTACCAAGTCATTTATTATAAGAACTAATTTGAGTTCTTACTCATTCAGTCACAAAGAATGTAATAAGCTAATATTGCTAAAATTTCATAACCATTCAACAGAAAATTGAGGTTAAAACTTGAGAGCAAAATCTTTAAAGTTAATGGGTGTTATTTTGAGAGTTTTTGTCCTACTGTTCCTTCATCAGTGTACACTATTTCTTTAGAGTTAACTAGCTACCGGTGTGCTGTCAAATAACAGATGGCACATAACAATGCAAAGACAATGTTCAGCCAATTTCGAGCGCTGCAAGAAAGCGCAAAAAGTTAGCGCTTTGTAGCTATTTTTCTCTGAATGAGCCCATTAAAAAATACAAATTTAAAATGAACTCGAATAATCTATAAAAAACCATAAAGGACAAAATAAAATAAAGTATACGGAAAAAACAAACTAATAGTACCGAGAAGAGAAAATTGACTGAAAAACGAAAAAATAACGGAAACATTTAATCTCGGAGAAATTATTTGTAGTTTATTAATAGTGAGGTTATCTTAGCTTACATATTTTAATTTGATCATAATTTGTAATGTGCGTGTTTTTAATAATTTAATTTGAGGGTAGTAAACAAAATCATCAACTTATCCGCCAATGTATTTACCATGAGTAAAAAACAACCTTGTTACATTGTAATATTCACAATTGCAATTTAGACGAAAGTGTATGGATAACCGTAAGCTTATTCTTACAATCTACAATATCTTTTATCTGTCGACGCTTCTTAAGGTTGCGACCTACTTAACGTTAGCATTTTTCGTCTACTTTTCCTTGTGCAATTCAGTGGCTGTCGTAAAAGGCCTTGTATATCTTAGACTTTTAATCAACGCTCGCTATCCGCATTCCCACGTAATCAACGTGGCTCATCGCGTTTTCATACACTTTTTTGCATTCTCTTTACTTATATCGTGCAAGCTTGCAATTTATCGTAATGGATATTTAGAAAATACCTTGTAAGGAGAATTGCCAGGTCGTGATGGTTGGGATGGGTGTCGTCTCCTGGGTTCATTTTGTCCTGCCACTTTTCAAAATATTCTAAAGTTTTTTCACATTTCTATTTACTGCGAGGTTCATCTAAACACAACAAACAAATAATAGTTAGATGTTAAACAACAATTCTATTCATAACAGAAACTTCTAGTATATATTTTTGCAATATAAAAAGTCTACATCTAAAGCAAGTCATTTTAGAAACGAATGGCAGGAGTAAATATAAATTTTTATTTTACTTTATATTCTTTGAGTAATTAAAGATATTTTCCAGCAAAAAATGTGACTACCGTTTCTCGAAAATTATTAATAGCAGAAAACTGAAGAAATTACTTTATAAATAAACCATTACCTCTGCGATGGTCGCATTATTAATATAAAATGTTAACGTTTAAACAATTTATATATTTGTTGCAACTAGCAAATTTCTGTTTAGTATTAACTGGTTAAAGCACTTGCATTTGATTTATTTCGTAATTTACCTGCTTGTATCTTATGATTCATTAATAAATGTTGATTGTACGACCAGGGTCGATAAAGAAGCCCAACTCATAGGCATTTTAAAACTATACTTCTCTTCCTTTAAATGTTAACAATACTTCAGATGAATTTTGAACTACCTATTTTCATATTAATTACATTCCCAGATATAATTTGTTCACAACAGAACATTTGTATATTTTCCATGTAAAGTGCCTCCTCCCCTCGATAACATTTGGTGGAATCGAATTTTAAGATAATTCCAAAGGAGCCGTATGGAAGACAAAAAGCTACCGTTCTATTATCTTTTTATTTTTATAAAAATTTTTTGCGAAAAAGAGGTTTTTTTAACGAAAATGTGATGTGAACTACATTTTCCATTACATAGTTACCGCATTTAAGGTCTATTGTGATTTTATCTATTCATTAATTTTTAAGAAATTGATCGTAAATATTAAAAACTATAAAATTTTTGTAAAAGGTAAACAGAAACCATTAAAAACCGATTTGTTGTTAAAATAAGATAAATTAAATTACATTAAATCCACTGTGCTTTTGGCAAACATACTTCGTGGGAAACTGATGAGGAATCCGACCTAATTTTTGCCGTAATGATTTTTGCCAAAGATAAATGCATTTGAGCATTTTATTTAATAAACATATTTTTTTAATATATTTATAATTGATTTCTCGATTCCGTAAATCAATCCTAGTTTTCCTTCTCGTTGTGAAATTTTTATATGAAGCTAGAAAAACCAGAATATTTGTTAATGAATATTGAATCGCCAATCTTCACCGAGAATCAAAAAAGTTCTAACGAGCAAATTAAAACTTAAAGCAATTATGATTGTTTTTTAACATTAATCAATTGGTTTCTGAAGGTCAAACAATTAATCAACATTTATGTTCTTGCTAAACTACAGGAATATAAATAAAACGACGCGAATTGTAGAAGGGCAAGTCATTGATACTCGACCAGCCAAGTCCGCCTCATTTGCCAGGTATTGATCAGCTGTAGTTCTTTAGGAGTTAAGAGAAGAAGACTTCTAGCATTGTTTAGAACTATGGCAGGATTCCATGAAACGTTGTAGGGATAGAAGAAAGGTGCATATTAATGATGATACTAAGTAAATGTGTTTAAAATAAAAAAAAATGTAAAACGTAACGTTAGTCGCTACATTTACAATCCCACATTATGCGGAATCAATCTCTCCTTAACATTATTATGCTTGAGAGTGAAACTGTGACAATATCTAAACTCTGAATGATATAAAATATAATGAAACTTCCAAAACAGCTGCTAGTATTTTTTTTATTGAATTCGATATTTCGTTGATTAATTATCAACTTCTTCAGGAAGTCCACATAATTTAGGTGTATAGCACTTATAACTAAGAATCAAAACTTGCCTGTTTCTTTGTCCTTCTATAGACTCGCTCAGTATAGGTGCTAGGCCAAAGCTAAGTATATGGTTGGACTTAGAATGGACCATAGGGCGTGAATGGTGGGGTCTGGGTGGCGGGGGTCTACTAGGGAGGCTGGGTATAAGTGACGAAAATCATATAATTCAGATTCAAAATTTGTTTGTTTCTTTGTCCCTCTATAGACTAGGCCCGTATAGATGCTAGGCCAAAGTCGAGTATATGGTTGGACTATAAGAGGCCACGACGTGGCGGGCTGGGCATAAATGACGAAACAAATTTTTAATATGCATGTGCTATATTTTTGGATTTATCTCACTAAAATAAATTGAATGAACATAATTTTATGGGTGTGGCTTAAACCTGGTGGGCGTGGCAGCTAAAAAAGTAAATAGTTCAGAATAGCGTATGTATCGTAAGTCAGACAGGACGGGGTTTTAAAGTTAACAAATTTCTTAAAAACAAAAACCACTAATCTTCAATCGTTAGTGCCAACTAAGCGTTGACTTAAATTATAATTGTTCAATGAATACAGAACTTATTACGCAATCATTCGATTCCAGGTTAAAATCTCTAGCACAAAAATTGTTTTCTTTTGTAAAATTTAATAGAATCATAAACAAATAGAACAGCATTAAAATAAATAATTTTTCAAATTCTGTTACATGCTGAACCATTTTATTATTCCATATTTTGTTGATTAATTGTTAATATGTGAGCGGGAGTCTGCTTTAAAAAAAAGGTAAATTTGCTAAAAGTATTATTAAAATTCAAAGGATGTCCAATAACGTCTACTTTTAAAAAGCATCGGACGTGGGATTACTCATTGACCCCGGGTTTACAATACACTGTTACATTACCTTATGTTCTTCGGTCTCTAAACGAATTATTCTTACAATCGCCAGGTTTACGTTTACGCCTAAAGACAAATCGTGATAAAGTACGTGCGCCTAAAATTTATTTAAAAAATTCAGTTACGATTACGATATGAGTATAACGTACCATATTAAATACAGTAAGCACATAATTTTCTAGATCAAATTTAACGTAATAATTCAACATAGATTTGTCCAGCACTAATAATATTTCTATATCATATCGTGATGTGTTACTTGAATGCATATTTTCAACTGTCTTTCGCTTGCTCTTTTGGCCAATACTTTTACTATATTGTCATTAGTGATGCAGGCAATAATGCTTGACGAAGGATCTTCGATATGTGGATACACAAGATGAGGATGTTCTTGTCCACTTAATTCATCATAACCTTCTGCTGGTTCAATTATGAAATATCCTCTTTTACTTCGTATAAAACCTGTCTATTAAAAAATGTCAAAAAGAATAAGGCAATATAGGAATGATTAGAGATTAATAAATTACTAAAAAGAAAACAAAGTATAAAATTCTCAAAAAAGATTAGAGTTACAAAAAATTCTAAAAAACTCAATGTTTATTAACTTAAGAATGTAATGAACTTGTGTAGATATTTTCAAACTAACTTTTCAGACCAAAATAAGTGGATTTAACAAAACTTAACTTAGTAAATATTTGCTTAGTTTTGGTGCAATACGGTCATGAAGTTACAATTATGAAATCGTTTTTTTGATATAAATTTTGAAACGCTTAAGCGATTTTTCTAAAATGTGGAATGTTTGCACTGTTTTATAGGCCAGAAAATGTCACATCAAAATTCTGACGAAAATGAATGCACTGGCATTACCAAACTTTTCCATGTATTTTATATATTGTGGTAATAGTCTGTTATCACAAAAGTAATAATAAAAAAATGTGATTAATAGACAATGATAAAAGTACGATAATTAAACAACGTCGATGAATGATTTCAACTCTCAGATTAAACAATTCAAATCTATGTAGATTAATATTGTTGCTGTTTAGTATTCTATGACTTACTTCCGTCTTATCGAAATTTAAACGTCGAATGACATAGCTCGTGTAATAAGAAACAATTCGACGTAAAGAGTTCAAAAAATGTTTCTGTAAGGTAAAAAAATAAGAGTTTTCAATTTGTTGAAAATATATCGCTTATGTTCTTGTTAGACGCCAATTATGTTACGGTTCAAATCCTAGAATACTTTTTTTTAATGTTTTTTAATTTAATTATGTTTGTTTTATGTACCATCAAGGTAATTAAATTGTAAAATGCAGAATAAAAGTATAACTCATTTCATTTGTAAAAATAAACAACAAGACTTAATTGAGTTTAAAAGAAATTTAATAATAGCGTACTCGGGAATCGAACCGTAAATAGCAGTCGTATAATTGGACGCACGCGCGGACGAACTGAGCTACGGGGCGTATTGCATTAGGTCGGCGTCTAACAAGAACATAAGCGATAGATATTCAACAAACTTAAAACTCTTATTTTCTGAGCTTACAAAAATATATTATTTTGAACTATTTAAGTCGATATATTTCTTATTACACCAACTTTGCCATTCGTCGCCTAAATTTCGACAAGAAAGATAATACAATATGGGTTACTTTTTTCTGAAGTCGATCTATGTCAACATCTTTATTTATTTACAAAAACTAGAAAAAATAAAGATCCTAAAACTGATCTTTGGAGGACAATTCGCTTGATTGGTAGTGTACAGGATTTAACAGAAACTTGACAACAAGGGATTTTGTAATGTGCTGAAGTTAGCTTCAAATTAATTACGTAAGTTATTTAAGGTTAGTTTTGAATTGCTAAAATGTTTCTAGTGTCATTGTTAGTTTATAGTTATTTTAGTATGTTTATTGGTATCGTGTTTGTTAAACTGAACTATAAAATATAATATTACTAGGAGTAGAAGGCGTTTATTTTGTGTTAAGCTCAGGAGCTTGTTAGCCAAAGCAGTGTAGTCTGAACGAAACACAAATAGAGCATTCTACTGAAACTATAATATACTATTTTTTCTTTAAATTAGAAAAAGTATTACCTAGATCATACATTAATATGTGGTCTATTTTCTTACTTGTCAATTGTCACAAGTCACATTATTGTATTAATAAAATTTTATTTATTTATTTATTCGTATGGTACATTTTAAATATTGTATTGTGACGTAAGTGTTATGTATGGTGCCCCAGAAGATCAGCATAAACCTATACAAGGTGACACAGGAAAGTGGGTACAGTCAATATCTTTTTTTCTATTAAAGATAAAAATTTGAAATTTGGAGCGTTTACTAAAGACGACCTTTTGAGTTTAATGGAATAAAAATGATTTTTTGTGTCACTTTCGGTTAAACCGTATTTTAATCATATTCATATATAGTTCGAGTATCGAATTTGTGTACATCAAAAATAAAATACTGAGAAAAAAACTCGTAAACGTTTCAATTTATTAATTTTTATCTTAGGAACATAAGTGTAATGAGTAACATATTAAAAATAGGTGTAATAATAATAATAATAATATTAAGTTTAGAAACATATTTGTAAAGGTAGGTACAATTTAAAAATAGAGTTATTTATTTATGGTGCTATTATTATACACATTAACAGTGACATTGCTTGAATCCTTGGTATGAATTGTAATTCCTGGAGTATTTTGAACATTAATAACATTATTAGATACTTCCAGAAAAGAAACATTAGATATTTTTTATAGAAGTATCGATGTTGCCTTTTGCTACAGTAGAACTTTTTCACATTCCGTGCCTCTTAATGGTTATTAAATCCCCCCCTTGATTAGCTAGTTCCGTTACACTGCTTCTACGGAAACAATGGCTAGTAAACATTTGCATTTGGTAATTTTAAGAAACTTGCAATAATTTTAGGCATTTGTCCGATTTTATTTATAGGTACCTATCGGGAAATTTATGCAATAGCCATTTCTATATGTCATGAAGAACCTATCATTTTTTGTATTTGGTAATTGCAAACTGTCGTGCAATATTATTTTTGGTTTTGGAATGTTAATCAGAATAACATCGTCTTTCAAAACGACATCTTTCGTTGTCATTTTGGTAATTTCATCTCTTCTTAAAGCACCATTGTATCCAACAATGAGTACCACCTAGAAGAAATGGATGGTATAAAATGGAAAAGCTTATGACGATAAGGAAAATTATATTTAAAATGTAAAATTTATAGCTATACCTTGATTGCCAAGTGCATATTGTCATCAGCGAGTTTGATAAAATTGTTAATATTGTCAATGTCTAAGATTTGGGACTTCTTTGGTTCATAGCCTTTTGAGCAGTTTTTAAAAATGTTGTTAATTTACAGAAATTGGCAATGTTGACATTGTTGTATACATTTACGCAAGTTCGCAACATGGAATACTTCGACCATAATGACGAAGCCTTGTATTTTTTTGTAAGCAAACTGAAGTAAGCCAACATAATGTTTTCAGATATTATCAAAACATTATTCTGTTTTAGCCATTTGGAAAAAATTTGAAACTCCTTTTTGTAAATTAATCGCGATTTTTGGGGCAAAAGTGCATAATGGGACTCTTCGGCCAAAGCTCGCAATTCAGGTGGAGTACTTGAAATAGCTTTGTTACTCATAAGCAAAAGAAACAGAATGGAATTAAACAAAAAATGATTCTGAATTAACTTGAAGGAGTAAGCAAATGCATACATGTTTTAAAACTTTAAATTTTGAACCGTCAAAAATTCAATTTTTACGAACATTGTTACCAACTAAAAATGCAAATATATAAAATCCCTATATTTTGAAAATTTCGATAAAACTATGAAATATCTGTTTAAAATAAAGGCAAAATAGAAAAATAGTATATGAAATTGTAACATAATGCCTAAAAGCACGTGCTTTAAAATAAGCATTATGTTACTTATTTCATAAGATACTATTAAACACTCGGTTTTTAAACATTTCCTATCGTCTCTAAATAAATCTTGTGTCTAAAATGATGTTTTTAAAACTTGTTGCATAATATACTATTAAAATATAGATGTAATAAAAAGTTAAAAAATGTCAAATTCAAAGTTTTTAATTACAATTGAATTAAGTCGTCTTCTAACTCAAAGTATAGTTAGTTTGTACCAAATTTCCATGAAATCTGTTCCCAAACAAGATAGCTAGAATTAATAGGTACATATTAAATAACGAGTGTTTCGCACCCGTTTTAATTTTGTAAAACGACCACTTAAGACATAGTAACTTGCAAAAGATAAAGATCTTTAACTATTTCAAAACGGTAGAGTCTACTTTTTTTTTTAATTTTTTGTTACCTACCAGCAGTATCTTTTTCGTACAGTTTTAAATTGAAATGCATTATTGCTAATTATATTAAAATTTAATAAGGACATTCAATTATTTGTTCTTGTATTTGAATAATTAATATAAAGATAGCAAAACATTAAGGTTTAGTAATTGAAACATCTTCTAGAAATAATTTTTATATGTATTTGTTTTTACACATATACAGAGGGTTAACGAGATTGTCGTACATAGCAAAAAATTAAAAAAAAACATTTTTACAGGATCAATTTAGTTTGAGGCGATTACTCTACTCTGTTTTCATAATAACGCAGTCGCAAAAATATTATTTCTATTTCCAGATTAATTTTCTATTACAGAATAGTTAGATCACAAAAAACGTGCGAGAATATTCTCGCACTTGTTACGGAATGAGCACAAATACGGACATCTTGTGGCAGTTAACATAACATTGTGTTTGGGAACAACTATTGCAAAAAAATTTCATTAACAATTTACGGCAGTTTAGAAGGAATCAGCAACTTCATCAAAACAAGTCTTCAAGAATTGAAAGATCTGAAAAGACAGTTTGTCATGAAGGTAAGCGTGTTGAAATAATTCCATTGACTTCACATTCATTAGTAAAAATAACAATTTGACAAAATTTTACTAGTATCTTAATCCTTATATACTAGTGAGAGTTAATTGTATTTGCCACACTTCAAAGCTAGACAAGTAATGTCTTCTTACAGCATAGACAGAGGTATCCAAATAAAAAATTATTACTTTTAATTGCCGACTTTAAAAACTAAGATAGTTGCCTTTGAGCATGAAGCCATTATCTTTAACTTACGGAATAAAGAAGGTTTTGTACTAATTTCTTCTTAAAATTTATTAAAATGTTAATGCATAACTTAGATATGTATCACAGTGTTATTTTTTCGAAGAATTCCAGTTTTTTGTTAGATATGTGTTAATTTTAGTCATTTTATTTAAAGAAATACACTAACATACAAGGTTTTGTACAGATTTGAAATAAATTTATTTTTTTTTAAGGCAAATGTTACTGACAATTTCTTGATGAAGATTTCTGTCAATGAGTTGTTTTTTTTATTATTTAGAATTTATCGACTTTATGGAAAGCTTGACTATCCTGCGAGTAACCAACAACGTAAAGCATTTACTTCGTAAATTATGAAAAATTGCGCACCTCCTTAAGTACTTGCTTAAATACTAATAAATTGTTATTAGAAACACATAATGTATGAGACAATGTTTCAGATCTGCTAATGCATCTCGGCAGCAATGGTATCAGATGCTACTTTTTTATTTCTATAAGGTTCAATGCTTCCGAAAAAAGCAATTCAATGATTACCACCTTATTTACTGCATCATTTATCTGAAATTAGAATAAAGCTCAATAATCAGTGATAATTTTTTATTTCTAGACTTACCGAAATCTCCCAACATTAACTTTGTACACAAGTAAATTTATTTAATAAACGATCGTAATAAAATAATAACTAAAAAACTAAACCAATTAAACAATATTAGCTATGGGATTGTTAATTAATCAATCGCAAAATAAAATGCCCTACTTCTTTTTAACGTTAACCTAAATTCAAGCCAGTAACAACTGATTGAAACTACAAATAAAACCAACTTAAATTGAGAACAAAACTACCACTTGTGTAAATTGTTTAACATTTTTTTATTGATCCACACTTCCTCTGTCGTAGAAAAAGTATAGTCTGCAACGCCTTTGGAATGGCTATTCCGCACTAATGGAACCGTGTGGAATATGCTATATTCCAAACTTGAATATACTATTCTCTACGACACTTAGCGGAATAATTTTTAATAATAGAAAAAAAAATTTTGTGTATGAAATAGAATATTTATTTAAAAACACCTGGTTTTTATAGGTTTTGCATGGGTTTTCATTCAATAACAAGTAACAGAATAAATATTTTGTAATTATGCTCAACGAAATAATTAGACAGCCATGATTTTCTGAATTGTCAGTGACACATTTAAATACTTACAATGTTTTAGATGTTTTAAAGCAAGTATTAATTTTAGGTTTAGTCGTTTCGCATCTATTTAAATTTATTTGTCGATTAATCACTTTAGAAACACGACTTTCCAAAAAGTTGTGTTTCTGTATTTCTGTAGTAGTAGGGGGTTAGTTTGAGCTTTTTTAAAATTTTGTGCACTTCCATGTGACTCAATTTCATTCACCTGCTACAATTCTAACGCTAAGATTCGAATTAGCTTTAAACACTCCTAGAACCTCTAAGTCTTAGTCAAACACTCTTTCCACCGCATTTCGCGGTATTCGGCAGAAACTATTTACAGAACCCTTACTTCGAAATGCACATTTCTGTTTTGATAAAAGGCACTAAATAAATAAATGTACGATGCTGTTATTAAGAACCTGAACATGTTAAATGAAGAAAAAGAAGAATTTAAATCTGCTCAAGAGTATATAAAAGAAATTAAGATAATTTTAGAAGAAAATAAAAAATTGTTTAATGAAGAACTCACCAACCTAGAAAATATTGATGCTTTAATAAGTAAAATTGGCAAGAGTTCAATATTTAGTAAGTTATAGATTTAGGAAATTTCTTTTGGCTTATTCTTTTATCCAACGACTTTCGGAAATATACCGGATTCAGCATATATGGACATGTGTTTCAATTTAACGTAGTCCCCTTTGGTTTGTCGACTTCCTCTTCTGCATTAGTTAGGGTGCTGCAGAAAATACTAGATATAAATAGCGATTTTAGTGTGCACTATATAGACGATATTTTAATCTTCAGCAACAGTCTTGATGAACATTTCCAGCATATATAAAAAATATTAACGGCATTGAATAAAGCAGGAATTAAACTAAATTTAGAAAAATGTGAATTTATTTAAGAACAAAGTTTTTAGGTTTTTGCATTAGCACTAGAGGCGTTAGTTTAGATGAAGAAACATTAAATGAAATTAAAAGTTATCCACGGCCAAGAAATATTAAGAGTTTATGAAGTTTTTTAGGATTAGTAAACTATTATAGAAAATTTATCTCAAATTTTAGTAAAAGACGTACGGATTATTAGAGTTATTAAAGAAGGAAGAACGATGGAAATGGAAACCACATAATGAAAAGATATTTCAGAATGTTAAAAAGGAATTTTATCAACAACTAAAACAGTACATCCAAATTTTAAGACTATGTTTACACTTGCAACGGATGCGTCGGATTATGCCATAGGGGGAATTTTAACTCAAGTTAAAAATAAAAGGATGTAATGGAACAGCCGATTTATTTCGTATACAGAACGTTAAAAGAAACAGAATTGAAATATTCTATTACAGAAAAAGAAATGCTAGTAGTCGTTTATTTAATTAATAAATTTAAATATTATTTGTATGGACGAGAATTTATTCTTAAACCTGATCACTCGGCTTTGGCGTTTTTAATCAAAACTAAGATAAACAACAATCGAATCTATCGATGGATCTTATTGTTACAAGCATATAAGTTTAAAATTATACATCTCCCTGTATAATTATATATGTATAAACTAAATCGCTCTAAATCGAATGGTAGGAGAAGGGCTATTTACTGAATATAATATAATAGAGTCACAAATTAGTTGTTATTTTAGGATGTTCAACATATTCGATTATTGTTACAACCTAAAGATGAATATAAAGGATGTTATTGAAAAATCAATTTGTAATTAAAAGAATTGATGAACAGGAAGTATATGTATTGGGAACTTACTTAATGAAAAAGATAATCTTAGATCTACATATCAGATTTGGACACATTGGCATAAGAAAACATGGATGTTAATGACGGAAAGCTTTAATTGTACAAAAGATTACAACTTGGTGAAACAAATTATTAATAACTGCGTGAAGTGTTGCTTAGCAAAATACAAAAACCATAAAAGTCAAAATACAACAACAAGCATTAAAATGGATAGTCCAGGAGACCTAGTAGCTATTGACTATTTGATTAATTTGGTGCCAACAACGGATTGTTTTTCTCATATCTTGTAATTTATGCCGTATTCTCGAAATATACTAGTTATTTCCAACAAAAAAATGTACGACAGATAAAACTATTGCCTGCATTCAACAATTCATGAACAGTGAAGGGCAACTCAAACAAATCCTCGCTGATAATGCAACATATTTTAATAATAACAGATTTATAGGACACTTTGAAGAAATGAATCTAAAAATTAATTTCTGTTCAATACGCCATCCACAAGAGAACCCAGCGGAGCGTGCGATACAAGAAGTCATCAAATATTTAAGAATATTGATAAATGAAAATCATCGGTTATGGAAAGAAAATGTACCAAAAGTAGAGAACTATATAAACTGCACGCTAACACAAGAAAGGGCTATGCGCCTGTATATCTAATGAAAAATTGAAACACCAAGACTTTGAGGAATTGATGTTTAAGATAAACAATACGAACAGGAGTTAAAAAGCAAAGAAACGGATTGATATAAGTTTGAGAAGATAAGAAGAAAAAATGGATAATCCTTATATCGGACCGTAGCAATTTTAGTTTGTTAAATTTAAAAAAAGAACCATTTTAAATTTAGGGGTAGTTCATATATGCGATGTTATGGGTTTACTAGGTTAGATGAGCGGTTGCTGATATTTTGTGTTGGTAATTTTATTCTCAAAAATGGAAAGTTTTATGTTAAAAGGGGTAACATTTTGACTTTGTGTTTCTTTTATTACAATAGGTATTAAGAAATTAGTTTTAAAATGTATTTTTATATTAAATAAGTAATATTGTACATATATTTGTTTGTTGTAATAAATTATTATTCCTTCTTAATAGAGAGGGTTATTTTAAAGAAAAACGCTTATTTTTGTTCAATTTAAGCAACGTTTTGGAAGCTTTATTAATTGCTGCTTCCTTCATCAGACTCTGGAGATAATTATAAAACGAATTAACAAATGATGTACATAACTTACTACATTACAAAATTATAACTAATTAGGATAGAAAATTTCTTACTTGATTGATGTAAAATAAGGTGTGTCATGCAAGAGATACAAACAAAGGTTCATAGTACACTGTTAAAAACTTGTATATATATAATTATGAAATAACACTTATAATTACACAGAATAAATAACATTGATACATAAATAATTGTAAATAACAATAACAATATGAACTATGACAAACGTACATTGAGTAAATTTCTCAAACATTTGAATCGAATTTAATGTGAAAGTTGTATAAAATGATAAGTGATAAATAACGTCGGCGTTATTGAAACGTTAAATTTTAAACTTTAAATAAAAATTGATATCAGTAACAAAATATTATGTAAATATTATTAAAATTGTTAATGATTTAATTTTGATTTTACTAATTATATTATTATAACATGTACTCAGATTTTGGCTGTCTGTTTTGAAGTTAATATTATTTTTGTAGAGGTTTATATGTAACATTTCTGATAGAAGACGTTTATTGTAGTCTTCTTCAAAGTCCAATATTGTAGGATTCGTGAGATCAAAAATGTGACCCGTCGATAAATGATGTATTAAGAGTGCTGTATTGTCACTTTTTTCGTAGAGTCATACTTATGATTTTTCATCCTATTGATTAGTTTTTGTTTTGTTTGACCTATATAGTACTTATTGCATCTTAAACAGTAAATTTTGTAGATAACGGAAGATTTTTGTGTATAAATAGTTTTGTTTTTTAGTTTTGTGTAGCACGTATTGTATATAGTGTTTTTATTGTATAAAATTATTTTCAGTTAATTATTCTTTAATATATTAATTATTTTATAACTTAGGTGCGTTCGCATTTATTATTCGGTTGTGGAATATTATTATAGTAAATTAATTTTGTAGATAGTTTTCTTAAAAAGTTACTTTTTTGTAAAGATTGTATTCGGTAAATTTAGTAAGTTTAGTAGTAAATTAGTTGAGTACTACATAATTTTTTAATTTTGTTTTAAGAGAATTAAAGATATTAAGTTTTTGATAGTGTGGGTGTTTTGAAAAATATTTAATAATACAATTCGAAACAATCGGTTTTGTATAATAGTCAATTAATATTGTGTTATTGTCTGAATCTCTTATTAATTCTATATCTAGAAAAGGAAGTTTATGATTTTTTTCAATCAAAACAGTAAATTTAATGTGTTGGTTATAATTATTTAATATTTCTAATGTATCATTGATACTTTATGTGGAAATACATGCTATAATATCGTCAACGTAGACATAAAAGAAAATAGGAGTATAATTTAACGTTATTTTATTATAGCCTCTGTTAATAAATCATGCATCACAAGGTTGGCCATGTCGGAGATGCGGGATTACCCATAGCAGATCCGAAAAGTTGCAAGTAATACTTTCCATCATATTGAAAATAACTAGAATTGAATAAAAAATTCAATTATTTATAGAAATTTGTATAATTCTAATGTGGTATAATATTTTAACTGGTTCCAATATTTTTCAATTCATTTTATGATAAGTTCTTTAGTGAAGTAAATAAAGAAGTAACATCAAATGAATCAAGAGTATGATTTTTTATAATTTCTCCTTTTTGTTATTAATATAACTTACTAATTGAACGGAATTTTTTTACGTTACAAGTAAAAATGGGTATAAGGTTTGTAATGATCATAGAAATGAATTGTGATAAAAAACATGTGGGAGATCCTATGCAAGAAACAATGGGACGCATAGGATTGTGTTTTTTATGGATCTTAATTAAACCATTACTTTTTTTATGCGTTGCTAGTGTATGTGATTAGTTTTTTGTACATGTAAAATTGTATGGGTCATTTTTTATATAAAGTATTAAGAATATTATTATTTTTGTTTTTAAATGTATTAGTAGGATCAACAATTATTTTTTTATATACATCATCATTATTTAGTAAATTATTAGTTTTGACTATATATTCTTCTTTATTCATTAACACCGTAGAATTGTCTTTATCAGATCTGCAGATAATTATGTCATTAAATTGATTTTTAAATTTAATAATGCTTTTAATAATTTTATTTAAGAATAAATAATTATTCTTCCAATTCATTGAAAGTTTATTCATATAATTTGTAATGCAATTGACTACTTTACCTCTTAATTTTTCTTTGTTATTATCATATAAAATATGGAAAGTGATCAGTATCTTACAGTACTCCATTGTCAACAAGAAAAACATGTTGTTTCTAAGAATCACCACTTTGGTATCCGGACCTGGTCATTAAGACCCTCCCGGATAAATAAGAAAAATGTACAACACAATTTCACAAAACCCAATCACATTACACACTTAATTAATATTATTACATGTGAATACTATGGTGGGTAAGAGTTGGCATGTTTAGGTTTTAGTGGTTTTTCAAAACCTTGAAGTAAATGCTTTGCCAAGACGATCCAATCTACAATTGCACACAGTTTCGTCATCACACTGTACAGGTTTATACTGATCTTTTGGGGCACCATACATAATTTTCTATAAATTTCGCATAATAAACAAAAAATTTTTTTCACATTTGTAAAGAAAACCAGTTTATCTATTATTTTTGTAAAAACAAAGTTCAGTTATTTCAAAAACAAAGATGGCGGGGAGTGTTCAATTGTTTTTGCAATAACCTGCTTTAACTTCTTAACGGTTTTAACAAATTTGGTATCGTTGAAAAGAGCATTCCTTAAGCAATAAGAATCAACTAAAATATAGTTAATTTAGTTGAATCCTTCTTTACCAGGGAGCTAGTTTTGACACCATGACTCAAATTTAAAAAAAATCAAAAAAGTCAAGGGGAATGATATGACTTTTTCTTTATGATAAATTAACCAAATAACATTCAAATAGGCCAGTAAAAACCAATTTTCAAAATCTCGTTCCTAACTACAAATATTGGGAAAATGAGAATAATGGATGTTTGAAGAACGAGGACGGCGCGGTAAATTTTTTAAAACTATTAAAAATTTAGCACAAAATGAATAAGATGTTAAAGAGACAATTGTGAGTCAAAATAGAATTCATTTAGGTATTATTTAAAAAATATATATCATCAGAACTTTCATGTTGCTCCAAAGGACTAAACGCATTTTGAACTTATTGTCACTTTAATATTACTCTCGTAATTCTAACCTTTAATTTAAAAAGTAAGCCTAAAAATTTAAATAGGTATACTATATCCGAATTTGAATATGTTAGACTATCTATTTTGGAACCATTTACAAGGATTTTAGTAGGTATAATATAGTTACTTTACGGAATTCTTTTTATGAAATGGTCTGTGGTTCTAAAAATAACCGTTTGAATAAAACCCATAAAAGGAAAAAACAGGGATATAATGGCGACCCAGGTGTTTAATATGGCCTCCGTTATTTTGGATACACATCTGAAAACGCTGATGTGTTGAAAGAACAGCATTCTCAATTTCAGCTCTTGGGATGCCCAAGATGGCATTCCTGATTCTTGCAATCATAACCTCGCGGGAAGTTGGCCTTGTTGCTCAGACTATAACCTTAATTTTTCCCCAGAGATAAAAATCAAGGCAGGTTAAATCCGAAGACCTTGAAATATTTAATAAGTTTTAATATGTGCGCTATTATAAACAAAATAATTTTAAAATGCAACATCCAAAGATTCTTGGATTAAATACTGAAGCAATTTTACGGCGAATAACATTACAAAAACTTGCCTTGGAGGCCAAGGGAACAGGCTTCCTCTTCCGATCCAACGGTCAGGGAAGGTGGCATCTAAATACTGGCAAACAGCAAAATCATAATGGGCGGGACAACTATCATGCTGGAAAAACATATTTTATTTGGACGTCCAGCGGAATATCATCCATTAAAATTGGAAAAACATTTTCTTCTAAGAAATGTAGATATGTTCGACCATTTAATGCTCCGTCCAAAATAAACGGACCAACAACCCTCCCTCCAATTATCTCACACCAAATATTTACACTATATCTCCCTTGGTGCTAGACTTCTCCAAACCAGCGCGGATTATTTCGGGCCCAAAAGTGCGCATAATGTAAGTTCAACTGCCCATTACTACCGAAAGTGGCTTTGTCAGTCCACAAAACATTTGACGAAATTGAGGATTTTCTGCTACCATGTTTAACAGCCAGTGGCAAAAAATCCTTCAGTCGAAATCCGGAGGAGTAAGACCTTGGTGTAAGTTGATATGGTAGGGGTGTAGCTTAAAATAGCAAAAAATGTAAAAAAAACATGAGGGTTTATAATTTGAGTGTAAAATGGATTAAAACTTTATAAAAGAGGTATACCTCTTACATACCTCTGGGTTTGAATAATGCAATAAACCATACTTTAAGGAATACCCAAGTCTCGAAAAATTTCTCTACTACTAATTTGGGGATTGATTTCTATAGATGCCAGGATATTATTAACATTTTGTTCGTTATTTTGCCTATTTCTCCGATTCATGACAGGTTTACGGATGCTACCCGTTGTTAACAGGCGCTGGGCTAAACGCACAAACACGCGGCGATTGTATCGCGGTCGATTCGGATAGCGCAAATAGAAGGTGCGAGCTGCGATAATCCCATTTTGAAAACATTCAAAATAGATTGCCAGCATATTAAATGCTTCTTGGTTAGAAATCGGCATTTTAAAAAGATAACAAATTCAAAAACTGCACTTTCTGAATGTAAACACAACAAAATAATTTACAAAATTACAACTGTCATTTTATAATGCATCGTGTTCCATTTGTATAACTTTCCAAGGCCTAAAGTGTAGGGTGCTTTTACTTTACTTTAAAACCAAGCCAAGACTTACCTTGTTTTAATTATTGCGATTAAAAAGTTATACCTTATACTTTTAATGTTCAAATTATATTTTTTTGCAAAGATGAACTGAACTACCTACCTATCTTTTTTTTCCAAGACCACACACCATATTGCAAAAAAACAGCTTAAAACTTTACGCAAAGTAATAGATTTGGGGACATCAAATTTTACAAAGAATCTTTTGTAAATGGTTCCATAATATATGGTCTAACATACTCGAATTCGGATATAGTATACCTATTTAGGTTTTTAGGCTTACTTTTTTAAATTAAAGGTTAGAATTACGAGTAATATTAAAGTGACAATAAGTTCAAAATGCGTTTAGTCCTCCTTGGAGCAACATAAATGTTCTGATGATAATTTTTTTTATAGTCTGTATACTATTGGCGAGGAGTAATAAATCATAATTGCTTGAAATAATTCTTTATTTTCTAGAAAGCGGTACTTCACGGTTAAGTAAAACCAATAAATTCTAACCAAAATACGATCATTGTGCCGCTCTTAAGCATATCGACCCATCTAGGGTCTGAGAACAATAGGTTAATCTATGTAAACACGTTGCCATCAGCCCAGGTACTGACGAAACGAGAATCATAGCCATAGATTGGGTACTTATACCAAGACACAAAATAATGGTATATAATACGTAAGAAGTAAAATTTGTAATGTGATCTACTATACAAATAAAATAAATAACATATAACCACATAATAATTTATATCAAGGTAGATTTTTACTATTATAATATATTAAACCACATAATAATTATATCAAGGTAGATTTTACTATTATAATATATTTACCTACTAAAAATATGATTTTCCAAACGTATCAGGTTACCTACGCCACTGCAATACGGGAGATCTGATAATTCTGACAGGTTTATTACTCCGCGCCAATAGTATACAGACTATAAATAATACCTAAATGAATTCTATTTAGACTCATAATTCTCTCTTTAACATTTTATTCATTTTGTGCTAAATTTTTAATAGTTTTAGAAAATTTACCGCGCGGTCCTCGATCTTCAAACATCCATTATTCTCATTTTCTCAATATTTGAGGTTAGGAACGAGATTTTGAAAAATGGTTTTACTGGCCTATTTGGATGTTATTTGGCTACTTTATCATAAAGAAAAGTCATATCAATCCATTTGATTTTTTTGCTCTTTTCAACGACTTGTTAAAATCGGTCAAACCGTTAAGAAGTTAAAGCAGGTTATTGCAAAAACAATTGAACAACCCTCGCCATCTTTGTTTTTGAAATAACTGAACTTTTGTTTTTACAAAAATGATAAATAAACTGGTTCTCTTTACAAATGTGAAAAAAATTTTTTGTTTATTATGGAAAAATTTATAGAAAATGCAATTTAAAAACTTAAGATGACATGAAATCTGATGATACTTTATGCACAAAATAAGCTATTTATCAGTACACTAAATGTTATAAAAATTATTTTTTTGATGCTTACAAGAAATTAGTAGCTGGCCGGTTAAACAATAAACAAAATTTAAAAAAATGAAATTAAATATATCTTGCAGTTACATTATTTATGAGCCCACAAGAACACCGCAGTATGTATCTGCAGAACTTGATTACGATTTCAATTTATTTTTACATTTACGAGTGTTATCATACATCCGTACATCCGTAGTATGTGAAAATAATAAATAATTATACAAAACTAAGAAATAACAACAACTCCACACAAACACTTTAAAACTTTCCAGTGGAAGATTTGGAACTCTTAGTAAATGGCATAAAAAATAGGCCATTCAAAATTGTATGTTGTTTAAACGGGGTGCAATTTCTAATCCAAATTGTGACTGTGGAAACAAACCGGAGACTGTTGCATATATTGTGGAGGATTGTCTATTAACAAAGTTTAAAGTAAGATTTGTAAACATTTATAACTTAACGGACAAAGCTGTATTATAACTTATTAATTTGAAGGACATCTAAAGTTATGCGATATTTTGTATTCTGTGTCATGATTTTTTGTTTTTCCATTGTTTTGTTTGCTATTTCTTTAACCTTATATTTTGTTGTCACTATCGTGACTGGCACCTGGACTGGTCTACTATATGTCGTCATGCAATGGCTGTGTTATTATATTTTATGTTTTTATTTACCTTCTATAATGTTTACACACTTAATTAATATTATTACATATGAATACTAAGGTGGGTAAGGGTTGACGTTTTGTCACCACACTATACAAGTTTATATTGATCTTCTGGGGCACCTTACCCTTACATCACAATATAATAATAAAATTATACCATACAAATAAATAAATATAGCTAACAAAAAATCTAGTGAAAAAAGTTCAATTTTCTCAAGAACGTATTTAAAACATTTTTTTTAGTTTGATTAGATGTTGATTCTAAAAATTCTTAAAATGGTTTGACGTTTTGATATTTGATTTTTATGTTTTTTATAATTAGGAAGTATTAGGTACACAAGACAAAATTTCTAATCATGCGTTAATCTAATATTTATATTTTCTTCAACGTTCTACATTTTATAGGCGGACCTTTACTTGAAAGAATTTGGCAATTAAAAAAGCTTAGCTTTACACTAATGTCAGTTTGTTTTAAGCTTTATTAGCGTTTATAAAGCATTGTTCATCAAAATAATAAAATTTAAAAAAATTTAGGGTCGGTTTATAGAAAGTCAAATTAACTTTTAATTGCAATTAAATACTTCATTCGGTATTTCATTGACAAAACTTTCAAATTCAACCGACCCCTAAGTTGTAAACATAACAAAGTTATTATTATTAGTAATTGTTTGCACCTATTCTAAATTCAATCAAACCAAAACCGTTATTCCGATTAGTGTAGAATTAACCACTTGTTACTTAAAGCGCGTAGCCATAACTGTCAGAGTTAGTAAAGCACAAAATTCTCATGATATCTTAAAAGTGACAGTAAAGATAAAATATTGTTCATGTTTAAAGTTTCAACTAAATACAATTCGTATGTTAACAGAAGTAGAAAAGCGCGGAATATTTTTTATGGCACAGTTAGAAAAACATACAAACTTGAAACATCGTATTTAATTTATGTTAATAGAGAAAATAAAATGAATATAAAAGGCGATTGCAGCTTCTTCAACTAATGCGGACGTAAAAACGTTGTAATAAAAACTGTGAAGTTCAAAGGAAAAACGTTGGCAGAACTTTGGCAATTTTCATTAAGAGTTTTTTTGTCGTTTAAAACTAAATATCAAAACGTGCCGCTACAAAAATAAAAAAAATATTTTCGTTTTTTATTATTTTTGTTTCAATTTGTTTTGAGGGTAAGTTGTTTAAGTAATTTTTGCAATACTAACCAATCCGTAACACGTCGATACAGCTACTTGAGAGTTGTTTTCCCCTTTTATGAAGCCTGTGTAATAACATTGAGTATTTTCCAGCTTGCGTATTTTGCTATTTGATATTTTACTACCGTGGTGGTTTTCTACCACTGCTCCCGGCGATAATATGTTGTTATTAGGTGCTAATTGTAATTGGTGACTTTCTCCAAACATGCGTAAAACGTAATGTATTACATCGTCAGACCACTTATATAAGGAACTACTGTTTTTGGAGTAATTCCTATTGTAATGATGCGGAATAAAATGTGATATAAATTCTCCTTTTTCTGTAGCTTTATGCGGCACGACTAATTCGTATTTTGTAGATTGAAGACTAAATCTACCTGAAATAAAAAAAAAAGAAATTGTAATGCCTCGTTAATTTGTAGAAGAAAAGCTTTTCGGGAGCGTTAATATATTTATGCAAAAATTCTCATTACGCCATTATGCAAATTAAAATTTAAATAATGGAACTAGACAGGATGAGCTCATCTGTCATCGTAGTATACGTTCTGCCCTAGTTAATATAATTCTATATATGTCGCATACGACATTTTCTATATCTGATTCTAGTCATCGTTTTGTAATTTACCTTTTATATATTTTTCTTGAGTCTACACGTCTGTCAATATCAAATCCGCAAATAAAATAGACAACCAAACAAATCAAAATTTTTAGAGAAGAAGAAGCCATTACTTGTCTTCTTTGTTTCACATTTTGTAACATAAGTTAATATTAATTTTGGTTAGTCTGACATACGTCATTTTTGAAGTATTTTTGACAATGGAAATTATATTGTTTTTTCTTTCACAAAGGCTACAATCAACCAAATTTAAGAGTAAACCAATTTGTTTTTTTTTAGCTACTATCAGTATCAAAAATTTCGCTTAATTTTCTCATAAAAAAAAATAAATAAATTTTAAATTTAGATTTTACAAACTGCGAATTTACTATTCGTATAGCTTCAATATTTTTACTTTTAGCTATAGAACTTGGCGAGCCACTTAAAAAATTATATAACCTCGTTATATTCCGATCAAATATAGACTTTTTTTGGTGAAAAGTAAATTGGTTATTATTGTTTACTATCATTCTTACATGTAAATATAGATGTTGCAACGTTCGTTTTGTTTGTATGACCAAAATGATTAATTTTAACAATTTTTTTCCTTTGTTACCGGTTTCATTTAAATAATCGAACGAAAATATTTATTTATATATGAGCGTGGTAGGTGTATTTTATAGTGTAATAACTTGGTCTGATTGAGTTGAAACGCTTTAAAATACCTAACACGATATTTGAATTAAATTTTTTGGCCCAACAAAATCATAAAACAGTATTTAAACAATATAATGAATCACAATTTATGTCACCATAGTCTAAAAATGGTTTTATTTTAACAGTTGACAGCCTGCGTTGTGTTAGTTAGTTTGATTCGATATTGTTAACAGTTGTCAACACTTCAACAATCCAAACCAATTTTTGGTATTTTGAGCTAAAAAATATGTTGCCTAGAATTAAAACGAGAGCTACAGCGTTCATCTACGTATTCCACGTGTAATTAAAAACAAAGTAAGTTGATAAATACGCTATTAGAAAAAAATATTCTAATTAAGTATTTAATGAACTTGAATCAAACAAGAATTGTTTACATTCTACTTGTAAAAGCATATTAATTAGAATGAAGGTGCAAATTGTTCATCCATCCCCAACGTTGTCCATTTCACAAAAATTGAAGGGAAACACAGTTTGCATATTGATTCTTAATGGGCGACCGCTTACAACAAATTTTAATATCATTAAATTAGATTGAAGTTGGTACATTAAGAACTACGTAGTAGGTAAAATAAAAGGCGTGTACACATTCCTTATCCAAAAAGGAAATAATATTTTTGTTACCTACTATAGTGTCTATACCCTAGGGTATCATTTTCAAACGTAGAAGATATGCAGAAAATATTTGGGTGCGTTTAGTACTACCCTCAAAAACTTGTGCATTTTATTTGTGTGCAATGTACAGGGTGTCCTATGTTTGATGTTATTGGGGGGTTTCAAGTATTTAACAAATTGATAGGGAAAAACAGTGGTCGGGACCCTTGGCCCGATTTTTGAGACAAATTCAACGTTCTAATGCCGTTTTCTTTAAAGTTTCATAACTTTCTTGTTTGGGAATATTTTTTATTTTAACCAAAACATTTTTTGTGCATTTTTTATATGAAATTGAATGGCGTGTTCTAATTTATTGTAGCTTAATTTGTTTTCGAGTTACAGACCAAATACGCATTTTTTTAAATGGAAACTATAGTTTACTATGACTTCATTGACTAGAAATTTTTTTAGCTTTCTGAAAATATATGGTTTTATACAGGGTGATTGTTTGGAACCGTACATGAGAAGAATCTCGGGATGGGGAAATTGTATGGCTCTGAAATTTTGTTGTTGGCCGAAAATCGTTGTGATCTTTTTAATAAAATATTTTCAAGATCGCGGTACTTCCGGAAATACCGGAAGTGAACACTTAGTCTCTTATTTTAAATACGATTACATATTTTTTGTGGCTCTTTTGGTTTTAGCAGTTAATTTTAGATAAATTTTTATCAGCATTTCTTATACCTAACTGTAGCCGTTCTTCAGATATTATTTTACATTTGTAACGTCACGCTTGACGTCATATACCGTAGTTACTTTTAAAAATATAGCGTTAAAGTTGAGACGGTGCCCAGCGGAAGTATTATTTTTTTATCGCAATTACGCAAAATGATATAGCTTCTACAGGGTGCCCGAAATTTAATTTTCAAACAAGACAATTTCAAACCACAAAAACTCAATTTTTTTAAATACGATGCTCTACTCTTTTTTGTTGATTTTGATACAAAATTAAATAAAGAATCAATTATTAATAGCATTTCCTACACCTATCTGTCATCGATTTCGACTTATTAATGATCTTTATAAAAGTTGAGAATCCGTTTGGAAATAATTTAAAAGCATGCCTTGGAAAAAAATTCTCAGATTGTACGTCAAAATAAATAGTATCTGTCAATACTGCTTATCAATAATTGTCATTGTTAGATCATTTAAGATGGAAAATCAACAATATTCAAACACAGATATTTTGAATTTATTTTATATCCATCGATAATGTAATAGAATTATACAAAGAACATGCCGTACGTTCAATGAGAGATACCCTTATCTACCTGCAATAAATCAGAGAAAATTTCGCCGAATACAATTGAATTTCATAATGTATGGAAGGGTGATATCTGCTAATAGTCGTCAAAAACAAATGATGAAAATTATGAAATTAACGTATGAAGATATTTTAATGCATTTTCCCGGCATCCAATTTGAGTTGCGACAGAAGATCTGGGCATTTGAAGCGTGAAAATCTCTTCCAACGTCAATTCAGTGTTAACGTTTTCTGTCTGCTCATGATAGAAATTTAACAAGCGAAAAATCCATCAAAATTGCATTAAGAAGTGTAGTGGAAGACTTTGTACTAGAACTTCCCCGTAATACTAGGCGAGATTCCTGGTATCAGATGGGCGGAGCTCCCTCTCATTCAATCGGGATGTAGATAGGGAGCTAACACAAAATTTTGAGGATAAGTGGATTGGCCGCAACATCCCTATGCGTTTGCCACCAAGGTCACCTGATTTAGCGGGGTCTCATTAAGAACAGGGTGTATGAGGGCCCAATTCAAACCGGAGAAGAATAGGAGGAACGCGTCAGGGTAGCATTCCGTCAGTTGAATCTAGAACATATTTTCAAAGCCTGTGCAGAAGCGGTTCATACAAAGATCAACCGTTGTTTACAAGAAAATAAAGGCCATATAGAGTATTTATAGCATATTTATTTGTATATTAGCTTACCATTGATTTAGTTAATTATCCGTTTCCCTTATATTTTGTTAAAACATTATGTTTTAATAAGTTTTAGTTTTTGTAGTTACATCATTTGTTAGAGGTTTTGACATTAGCAGATTTTATTTTATTTTATTTATATTTTGACGTACAATGTGAGTTTTTTTTCTCAAGGCATGCTTTTCTATTATTTCCAAACGAATTTTCAACTTTTATAATCATCGTTAATAAGTCGAAAACCATGGCAGATAGGTATAGCAAATGCGATTAATAATAATAATAATAACATATTTATTGCCCCAACAGAAAATTTCATACATAAGGACAATTACAAGTTAATAAAATACATATTCATAAAAGTGTTAAAAAATAAAATTTGCCTTTGATAATACTATTTTTTAGGTTGTCGTTAAATATATCACATGTGTTATTTATACGATTAACATTATTGCAACTAGAAACGTTAGGTGAGCGATACATAACCGTTGTATTACAACAAGTGGTGTAAAAAAGAGTATGGCTACGAGTATTTGACCTTGGAACAAAGAAAGGGCAGCTAACATAATAAGAGTGAGCAATCAATGTTATTGTTAACCAATTCATGAATAAATGATATAGAATTAAGTGCCCTTCTTTTTTGAAGGGATAGAAAACTAAACCTACTTAGTAACAAAACATGATCAGTTCCATTCGCGGGATAATTACCATCTATTATAAAAGACAAAAATTTTAAAAATCTACGTTGTACCTTTTTGATCGTTTGAATATGACATTGACGGTGACCAAACAAGAGAGCAGTATTCTAAATTAGAACGCACTAGAGAATAATACAAGCTAACTAATGAATTGTTTACATTTTTGAAATCTCTACAATTTGTATATATAAACCCTAACGTGCAATACGCCGAGGAAACAATACGATTAATATGTGAAGTAAAGTTTAGTTTTTCGTCAAATAGAACAATATTACTACAACGTTCTAACTTTATTCCATCAATGTGATAGCAGTGTTGAATAGTGTTTCTTTTTCTACTAAAATTCATGACATTACATTTCCTATATTAAGTTGTAGATAATTTCTATTACACCACTGATGTATTAAATTAATATTACTCTGTAAAAAGTCACAGTCATTTGAAGATTGTATTTCACAATATATTTTTAAATCGTCCGCATATAAAAGTTTCTCACAAAGAATCACATTAGACAAGTCATTAATAAATACTAAAAATAATAATGGTCCAAGATTAGAGCCTTGAGGTACTCCAGAGTTTATTTCATAAAAATGTGATGTATAGTGATTGTAAGTGACTGCTTGCTTTCTATTCAGTAAATATGAATAAAGTAATTTACAAAAAGCGGATTATTGAAACCAAAGAACTTTAATTTATTAAGCAGTATATAGTATTTTAATGATTGACACTTTATTTAATATTGAATCAAAATCAACGGAGAAAAGTAGAGCATCGTATTTAAAAAAATCGAGTTTTTGTGGTTTGAAATTGTCTTGTTTGGAAATTAAATTTTGGACACCCTGTAGAAGCTATACCATTTTGCATAATTGCGATAAAAAAACAATACTTCTGCTGAGCACCGTCCCATTTTTAGCGCTATATCTGCAAATAGAGGGTATGTGTCCACTTGCGGTGTTTTCGGAAGTGCCGATATCTTGAAAATATTTTTATTAGAAAGATCACAATAATCTGCGGCCAACAACAAAATTTCAGAGCCATACAATTTTCTCATCCCTAGATTCTTCTAATGTACGGTTCCAAACAATCACCCTGTATATTTATCTTGGCACATAAGGAAATTATAAACACTTTTGATCAAAGTCACCTATGAACCATTGTTTACTGCGCGCATTTGCGTTGCTAGTTGTTTTACACTTCACGCAGTTGTTTCTTATAAATAAATGGTCAAAAAGTTATTAATTTCAGTAATTATTTACTATTTTAAGCAAAGCTTTAAAACATTAAATGTAATCACATCTATGTATGTTTCGGTCATTTATGTATAAGAAACAACTGCGTGAAGTGTCAAAAACTAGCAACGAATGCGCACAGTAAACAAAGATTCATAGGTGTCTTTGATCAAGAAGTGTTTTTCAAAAATTGTTTATAATTTCCTTATTTGCCGAGATCAATATATGAAACCATATATTTTCAGAAAGTTACAAAAAATCTCTAATCAACGGAGTCATAGCCAACTATGGTTTCTACTTAGAAAAATAATTGTTTAGTCTGTAACTCAAAAACAAGTTATAATAATAAACCTGTCAGAATTATCGAATCTCCCGTATTGCAGTGGCGTAGGTACCTGATACGTTTGGAAAATCATATTTTTAGTAGGTAAATATATTATAATAGTAAAATCTACCTTGATATGAATTATTATGTGGTTATATGTTATTTATTTTATTTGTATAGTAGATCACATTACAAATTTTACTTCTTACGTTTTATATACCATTATTTTTGTATCTTGGTATAATACCCACATCTACGGCTATGATTCTCGTTTTGTCTGTAGCTGGGCTGATGGCAACGTGTTTACACAGATTATGCTATTGTTCTCAGACCCTAGATGGGTCGATATGCTGCAAGAGCGGCACAATGATCGTATTTTGGTTAGAATTTATTGGTTATTACTTAACCATAGAAGTACCGCTTTTACAAGAAAATAAAGAATTATTTCAAGCAATTATGATTTATTACTTCGCGCCAATAGTATACAGACTTTAGAATAAATTCAAATGCGCCATTGAATTGCATATAAAAAAGTGCGCAAAAAATGTTTGGGTTAAAATAAAAAAGATATACAAACAAAAAAATTATGAAACTTTAAACATAAAACGCAAAACACTCTGTATTTTCCAAACGAGTTGAGATATCGAAGTGCTGTTTAAAGCATTGAATTTGTCTCAAAAATCGGGCCAAGAGTCTTAAAATACTTTACGCATGACTATAAATCAATTTTTTTCACTAAATCAATATAGTTATGTCGCTTACTACAATTTAATAAAGTCAAACTGCTTGACTTAGTTTTTAGCAATAATTTTAAGATAATTTTGGATTTCCAGTTATGCAGTAATCCATTGATTACTATTGATAATCATCATCCTCCTAAATCTTTCAATATTTCGGATGTTTGTTTTATTAATCAACATGAATCAACTATAAATTGGAACGATTTGTTAGAAAAGAAAATTTTAATAAATCATTAAATACTTTTTACAATGTTGTTAACAGCTGCATTGCTAAATATATACAGGGTATCCCAAACAATGCATACCTATATTTTTCCATAGTTAACTAGATATTACCATATTAAAAATAATTTTTATAAAAATAAGTAATAACTTAAACCGTTTGAAATGAGTACAGGTAATGCTTATATCAATCGATCACAAAAAAATTTCTGAATCAACCTGTTAAATAATATTTAGTAAGTTCTATTTAAAAAAATTGACTTGTTGCTATTTGAAGTTCGCTTTGAGAATTAATGGTGGACGTCCTGAATACACTGAACATATTTTGATTACAGTAATAAATAAAACTAAGCTTCTGTTATAAGAAAACCAAATATAATTTTTTTATCTTAGTAAAGTTCAAAAATATTAATTTTTAAAAAATATCTTACAAACCAATATTTTTTAAAAAATTTAACGATATTTCAAAAACTATTCGAAGTAGATATTACAAACCTTAATAAAAGTTGTTTTAAATTAGGAGCTAAATACAAAAATATCATAAAAAACATATCATTCCATTTAACATAAAGAAGTTCATGTCAACTTCCGGCACAACCGGAAGTGCAATATAAGCGAAACTATTTTACAATTAAAGATCAGTATGAATAATATATTATCACAAAGTTTCAAAATTTAAATACGATTAGTTCTCCATAAACGTCTAATAGGCCACTTTGTTTGGGACACCCTGTATATTCCCAGCCAAAAAAAATTTCCAGTTTGGTTTTCTAAAGAGTCAATAAATTTAGTTAGAGACAAAATTAATATTCTTCGTAAATCGTCGAAAAAGTACCATAATTAATTGGATTACTTAAAAAGCTGAAAGCAACATTTTTAACAATCCTACACGTTTTTGGAGTTTTATTAGATCTAAAAACCAGCAGTCAAAGATTCCTTCTCTTGTTACATTTAATAATACCACAGCTTTGCATCCTCTTGATATACCAAATTTATTCAATGATTATTTTTGATCTTTAAACTTGAATGCTTTTAATTAGTCAACTTTTAAACGAGAATTTGTACTTAACAGAAACAAATATTAATTATATTGAACTTACATAACTTGACGTTTTAGATGCATTATCACATATAAACACTAATAAGGGTCCTGGTCCAGATAGTATACCACCAGTATTTATAGAAAGCTGTGCTACATCTTTGACATTACCACTATTGTTAATTTATAATTCTTCTTTCACAACCTTTTATGTAACTCTAATTTATAAAAATGGTAACTTTTGCCGACCGGCTGATAAGAAAATTTTCCAGCTAAAGTCAAGACAAATTGTCGGAATCGGCAATCTTACATAACTAAAATCTCCAGACAAATTTACAACACAAAAATTTATCTTCAACGCATGAGTGTAAACACGGCTGTCTATACTGTAGGAAAATTTTGCTCCATAAATCAATTTTTAATTCCGAATTTTCGTTTATTTGCGAAATAATACCGTTACAAATATTAGCAATTTCTTGCTGTATGTAGATGATCTAAAAGTGTTTTGAGCCATATTTAACACACATTTTGTCAAAAAGATGATTTAAATCGGTTAACATCCTACTGCATTGAAAATGACCTCACTTTAAACGCAACTAAATGTAACACAATTACATTCGCACGTACACGTAATTATGTTTATAGTAATTACAAACTAATTAATTATACGCTAACTAAAGTTCTACACATACAAGATTTAGGCATAGTTTTAACTCCAAGCTTCTATTTGAAAGCCATGTGGATAAAATTACTAATAACGCATTTCGGTCTTTGGTTTTATATTTCGCTCTACTAAAGGTTTCCAATCTTTAAAGGCTTAGAAATCATTGTATTACGCCTATGTATTCAGTAAATTGAATTATGCTTCGTTTGTTTGGAATCCGCATTATTATATTCATCGACCAAATCGAAAAGGTAAAAAAAGTTTTTCTTAAGTTTCCATGTTACTCATTTGATTTAACTATACAAACTATATACTGGTTTGTGCTCACTTTAAATTTAGACCAATTTCATCAATCAGAATTAGAAATCACATCTTATTTTTATATAAAATTTTAAATAGTCTATATGATAACTCTAATTTGTTGTCTTCTATAGTATTTAATGTGTCTTCTCATAATACTCATATCTACTCTGTTCTCACTACCTTTCGCAGAACAAACATACTCGTATATCAATATTCGCCAATTGCTCGCTTATGTTCTACTTATAATCAAAATGTACCTATTGGAATTGAGATATTTAGTGCTAGTTACGCATCATTTAGAAAACAAATTTTCAATAATCTTTCTCTTTTTCTTTTTTTTTCTCTCTTTTTACCAACTTTCTTTGCCTTTAGTATTACTAAGCATATTATTTTTTGTTGTTAAATATGTAGATGTAAATTTTGGGTAAATCCCGTATAAACTCTTTATTCAAATAAATAAATAAATAATTAATGTTAAAAAAACGAGTGCCAACTGCAGCGAAGAAGCACAAATTGACATATAAAACCAAGGTGAGCAACTCACTGAACATCAGAAAATTGAAGTTGGTGTAAGATGCTTTTAATAAGTTAAAAATGTAAATTAACGTTAAGTAAATTTTTATCGATAATGAATTGTTTAGTAATATAAATTTTTTCAAGGTTTACAATTATATGGTTGTTATTTGAGACATGTAGAAAATTTAATTAGAAAATGGCTCGTAGCAATGACTGGTTTCAAGTAAATCATTAGCACAATTAGATTTATTAGGTTAATTATCTATTTATTCGTACAGTACATTTGTAATATTGTATTGTGATATAAGTGTTATGTATGGTGCCCTAGAAGATCAATATAAACCTGTATAATGTAGTGACAAAGCCGTGTGCAATTGTGGATTGGTTGGTCTTGGCAAAGCATTTGCTTTTAGGTTTAGGAAAACCACAAAAACCTCAACATGCCAACTTTTACCCACTTTAGTATTTGTATAAAATAATATTGATTAAGTGTGTAAACATTATAGAAGGTAAATAAAAGACATAAAATATAACAGCACAGCCATTGCATGACGACAAATAATGAACCGGTCTAAGCGCCGGTCATGACAATGACGAAAATAAAATATTAGGTAAAAGAAATAGCAAACAAAATTATGGAAAAATAGATAATCAGGACAGAGAATACAAAATATGCTTAATTTCAGATGTCCTTCAGATTAGTAAATCATACTACAGCTTCGTCTGCAAAATTATAAACATTTACAAACCCTTATTTATGCTTTGTTAATTGACAATCCTCCACAATATGCGCAACGGCCTCTAGTTTGTTCCACAGTTATAATTTGGATTACAAATTGCACCCCATTTAAACAACATGTTCTTATAGGATTTACTTTTGTCCAAATTTTTTCTTTTTGATCAAAGCCCGAAATTTCTATTGTTGAATCATCAATGAGATCTTTATTGAAAACATCAACTCCAGCCCATAGTTTTCTCCACTCTTCGACTTCAGAAAAAGCTGTCGTTAAGTAGTCTTTCAACCATACATGATTTCGAGATTTAAGTCATTTAACTGGAGGGTTCTCAAAATCATTCCAAATTGGTAAGTTTTTGTTACGTTGGCATTTATCCCATTCTTGTTTAAACGTAGCTTTTCGTCGAATGTTCAATGAAGTGACAAGAAACCAATCAAAGGAGTAGATTTAATGGTTCTACTAATTATACGCATGTGCAATTTAACTGAACATCTATTCTTTCTGAATGATAACTATCTAACCAGACAGAAGCACGATATTCTGCTGTAGAATGTCAAATGCCAATGCAACTGTACGGAAGTGTTTTGCACCTGCTTCTCCGTTAAAATTATAGTTTAACTTTTGTATTATTAAAGATAACATTAAGTTTTCTACTTTTTTCTTTATCACTTAAATGAAAACGAAAACTTCTGTCTTTTTAAAATTGGGGTGTAATCGCCATTTTTTTGAAATAATTTTTATAATACGTAAATAAATAGATACCTTTCTTTCTATTTCAAAAAATCCAAACGTTGAAATGAAATTGCCATATTATGAGCGTAAACAAATTTTTGACATTCTAAAGAACGAAGATCAGAAATATATACATTAAAAGGAATAGGTGCAATTACCCATGCCTCTGGACGACCATTATTTAAAAATCTAAATTTACTGCTTTTATCTCTAACAAAAACTCTAAATTTTCGATTAGACAACATATTCTCAATAAAAGAAATAATTTTGGAACAAGGAATAACCCTAAACAATTTAAAAAGTAAACCTTCTTTCCACACAGTATCGTGAGCAGCAGTTAAGTCCGAAAAGACAACTGCAGTTTTAAGTTTCTTCTGAAATCCAGTTTCGATATGCGTTGTGAATGCCAATACTTCATCACAACAACTTTCACCGGATCGAAATCGTTTTTGTTCAATTGGTAATTTCTCTTCAATTAATGGATTAATTCTTTGAAAAATTAATCTCTCCGAAACCTTATAAATTACATGAGTGAAATGTGTGTCTAACTACATCTTGTGTTATAAATTACACTTAACAAACTTATTGGACGATAAGTAGTGGGGTCTCTAAGAGATTTGTTTTTCCCTAAATTGCCACAACTTTACATTTTTTAAATTTGTTGGTAACTTATTTGTATTATAAATATCATTAAAAAACAGATTCTGGATGTATCCCATCAAACCCAAAAGTTTCCTTTGATTTTGTCTTTTGTAATGCATGTTTTAGCTATTCTATAGTAAAAGGTCTGGATATCTCTTTTGAGATAGGTGTACATTTTTTTTGTTTGTAGACAATTTTTCATCTTCATCAATTTCTCTATTTTTATTGATTTTGAAACATTAACCAATCAAAAAACAATAAATTTTTGTAGTTGTTTTAGCAGATTGATTTGCAGAACCTAATTTATTTCAAAGTGCTTAACTCCCACGACTTGAATGTACGAAATTAATATTTTCCTATAGTGAATTCCATTTCTCTTTTCTTTCATTATTTAGAGATTACCAACATGAAACATATGAATTGAGTTTTTATACACATTTAACAGCACCTACAAACCTAAAATTGCGTTGGAGTCTTTTTTAAATCTAGTGAGAAAGATTCTTCTAGTGGAGCTTACATAATTAAAGGTACAAGTATTGGAAGTACGCTTATATATGCCCTTATTGTCTAACAGGATAAATTTATCTGTGTTGTTTTTAATAAAGTTAGTGATATTAACATTGTATATTTTGTAAAGTGGTTTAAAACAATTACTAATATTATTAAAATAAAAAGTAACTTTGATATCATAATTGTCTTTAATGGATAAAGTTGTTGTTAAATGTAAACCTTTTTTCTTTAAAATTTTTAAAATGAGTTGACCCTTATGTTCGTTAATTGCTATAAATCTGATAAAATTGAGTTTTGGTAGTTTAAAGATGTAGTCAAAAACCTGTGGATAAAAGAGTGGAAAGTGGTTACCTTGTGGGCCCAAGAATGCTTACACTTGTAATGTACAATAGTATCCACAAAAGTTGGTTTCTTATATATTTAAATAGATGTAAGACCTTGTTGTAAAGCGATCATTAAATCCAAAAAAGGAATTTTATTGGTAACTGCTAATTCAAGAGTTGGTTGCTTTAATATTTGGCATTTTGGATGCCTGTAGAATGGACGTATTAACTAAGATGACTTTGCCAGACTTTTACTGTGCAACAACAGAGTAACTCTACTAGTTCAAATGTTGATGTTAATAATGCCAATATCAATGTTGATACCAATATTCTCTCAATATTCAACGCTTGTAATAATTGTAATATAACTCTACAGTATCCGCCAAAATAAACAGTACCGAAAATAAAAATAAATATGAACGAAAATAATGCTCTACCAAAAAACTTTTTCTTCCGTTGTTAGAACCATTTTTAAATCAAATTTAACTGCAGCGTACTATTAATATATCAACTAATGACAATTAAGTCAAATATGACAAATCCATATTACATAAACAACTCCACAGCACTTTCTGTTTCGGTACTGTTTATTTTGGCGGATACCTTATCAATATTAGAATAATCAAATTTACAAGGGTATTGTTATTTCTTCAATGTGTTAACTTCTGTAAGGAAATATACGTTTCCTTAGAGTACAAAATAATATTTCCTGACAGTAATCGTTCGTTGCCCAGAAACGCGGAATCTTGACCTTTTCCTCAAAATTCTTTCAGAAATGTCACAATTTCTACATGATTGGCGGAAAATAATATTATTAAATAAAGGATTATCATTATTAAGTATTTTGTTTTTGAGGTGATTTATAACGATTTCAGCGAGTTAAGTAGCTGAGATTAGAACCCATAGTTAAACCTGATAACTTGAGAAAAAACTTTGTTGTTAAATTTAAAGAAATTTTTTTGAAACAAATCATTGAAGGATCAACTAATAAACAAGTTTTGTCATTTTGGAGTTCAGAGTTAAAGAAATAATTTTTAATAATATTAACTAACTGGTCAATCGGTACAGAAGCAAATAAATTAGTGATATTTAAAGAAAGCAAACTAGCGTTAACAGAAAAGACATCAAATATCCTGTTTTTTTTTGATAAATTATAAGAAGTTATTATAGAAGTTGGAATTGAAAAAATGAGATTTTTAAAGTAGTATTCAACCATTATCCAACTAGGAATTAACAATTGACCGCACAGATAAAGTAGAAGTCAACATGTTGAAATTGTTAAAATCTTCGATTTTATGGATTTTAGGTAAGGTGTAAAGTCTGGGAATGGTAAAACCTGTAAGTATTAATATTTTGAGATTACCAAACTTAGCTGGAGTATTTACAAATAGCTTATTCAAGTTTTTTAACTTTGACGCTCTATACTTTGGAAACTATCAATTTTTGGACTAAGATAATTTGGGTTAAATCGGCATATTTTAGTAGCTCGAATCATCTTCTTATCACTACATTGCTTATAATCACCCACAACACCTTGGCGACCGCAGCTATCGGGTGATGCTTCGAGGCAACTACAAATTTCTATTAATATAAATTTTCGATTAAAACAAACTTAACATACTGTCAAACAGTCTATGAATAGAACTATTCACTATTGCATCACACTTACCATTACCCGTTTCTAGATTTCTAAACATTTACTATTACCGTTACCACAACCATAACATTTTTCAGTCATGCAGCTGTATTGTATTAGCAATAGTAAATTTGGATTTTTTTTTGTTTTGTTTTTTGATGAGTAACCCAATTAAGGGAATAGGTATTCAACTCAATAATTAAATGCTTTTAAAAGTATAATTTAATTAATGTGCAAATTATAACAATCTGGAACGCAGGACTAGTGGCGCTTATTTTGGTTGTCATCAACAGATTAGTATCTATGTTTTCGAAATCCTTTATAAAATCTTATGCGCTGATCTTAATTTCAAATTTCTATTTGTGTGGTTACATTAATTTATTAAATTTTTTCTAAACACGTTTTATTTTTCAAATCATGTTTAAAAAACTGTGATTATCGGTGATAATAGTGTTTTTGAGGGTACGTTCATCCATACCTTTACGCTCCTACATTACAATTTTACACTAACTTAGTATTTTATTTTGAGCATCTTCCTCTTTTGCTACCACACATCGATGACCCATTATTGAACAAGCCACAATGCTTTGTTTATTTTATTTAAAATTTTATTTAATTTAGTTGCAATTAAAGTATCCATGATAGTACGAGGTAAAAAGTTTTTATTGGTTACAAAAATAGCATTGACATTTGCATTATAATTTGCTTATTTAGAACAATATGCTTGTTGAATGTTTTGTGTTGTATATGAACTTAGGACAGTAAATTTAAATTATCATCTATTTTAAATTAATAATATAGTGTTTGAATTAAACAATATATCAATCAATAAATATAACATTTTACTTTAATCAAAATTTTCCTCATTATTTTGATATATAGAAAAAGTCTTCCTTTTAATTTAAATATAAAATTTGGAAATACTGTTACAAAATTTAGATAGATAATTGTGTTTAAAATCATCAATGTCACTGAATGGCTTGTTTAGAAATCAAATATAACAAAAATTAACACAACCTTTTAAATCGTTTTCAGAAACCTTTCGTAAATAATTAGTTACCGTTAATTCTTAAAGATAAGTAGTTAGAAATTTACGAAATTCTTCAGAAATAAAATTCAACCCTTATTAACAAGATTTAATGCGGCTACTGACCTTTTGCGGTTTAATTACTACAAGTAAATAGAAGATAATTTCTGTTACTAAGCACATTGAACCCACAGCATGTAATCAACACTTATGTAAATAGTTCATAGTAATCAGCTGTATCTGGCTATGTGATAAGCAGTTACAGAATATAGCTGCAACTGAGATTAATATTAAATACACTATTCTGCCGATATTACATTGAGTAAAATGGTACAAACAGAGTGTTACTAAAACTTTCCAAATTAGTAAACAATCCCACGAACTGATGACTTAAACTGTTACACTTTTTCATATTTATTTCGAAAATAGTTTAAATTGTATTTAGGTTTCAAATAAACTTTTAGTTAATTAAATACTACCTAACAACAATTTCATTATGTTGGTTTGTATAAAATATTACTTTTGAAACTACTTCTAGAATAAAAACTAAGAAAAGTTTGGAACAACGTTAAATGTTGTCAAGTATAAGGTTTAACAAAAATGTACTATGTACGATTTTCCTTTTATTTAAGAATAAATTCGACCTACAATAATATCTGCAATAAACGATATAAATTATTATTGGTATTTAACGATGCTGTCAAAAATGTTAATACTATTCATAAATAAATTTACATTTCTAGTCAATAACCTATACAATTAAAAATAAAATTATTGTAATTGTTAGTTAGTTAGCGTGTAACTAAACGAATAGAGCGATGCGGTTACTTTTTGTTTTAAAAACGTTTGTAATATTCCAAATCAATCAAATGAATTAACTGCACTTAAGCTGTCATCATCAGCACCAAACTGAAACATCGGTTACTAATGATGAAAGCTAAACCATTGAAACACGTGTTATATTAAAGTCTTTTGTGCTGTTTCATGTTTTGTACAGTCTAAATTGGGTTTCATAAAAACAAAATTGGAATAATTGCTGGGAAATTTGGAAAACCTAAAGTGCATTTTTTCTTATAGAGCGCATCATTTATGAACGACCCGACTAGGGCGATTATTTTTTATTTTAAAATGTTTGTATTAATTCAATCAATAGGTACCTCAGAATTCCAACAATGGATTGAGAAACTTTTTGTTCAGTTGATTTGTTATAGTTCTGGGTAAGTGACAGTGACTAATAGGCGAGAACGTAAACAATAATATTATATGAAAATAATTAAGGAACACAATTTACATTGTAAGAATTGAGGTTTCCTCGACCGAAGTCATTGTTGAGACAAAAACGTTTCTCGCCTTGATGTGGCAAAACGTTGGTTAACTATTCGGCACGGCCCAATCCCGGCAGACGTTTTTGTCTCAACAATTTACATTACATACTAAGATTGAAAAGTAAGATACCAACAACTATTACCGAGCATTTTAATACCGTAAAGGGCGTAGTGCCAAATGTAGTATTGTGTAAGGTAAGTTTATAATTCCATTGTCAACGAAAGTAAATATCATAACGCATGAGCCTTAAATAAGGCAAAATACGTGTATGTAGGTGTCGATCGTAATTCTGCATATATCACGGCTACTGTTTAATTCGATTGGAATAAACTTGAAATTTTGCGTTAAGAATATGCTACCTTTTTTGCAATTTTGAAAAGTTTACAGCCGTCATCTTACATACTGCAGATTTCTACAAACACTACATTTTAATAATTTTTTGGCACTTACTATTTCCATTCCTGCCTTGATTTTCTGATCGCTGTGTACTCCACTCCAAAATAATAGTGCACTATCCACTTTTCAAAATTTGTTTTACTTTTTCTTCATTTCACTAGTCACGAATATGTTGTTACGGTGATAAGGTAGAAATTGTGACCGTTCAGCGGTTAGTAAGGTCGGGGGTAGATTTAGACTAA
This sequence comes from Abscondita cerata, assembly GCA_030710515.1. NCBI lineage: Eukaryota > Metazoa > Arthropoda > Insecta > Coleoptera > Lampyridae > Abscondita > Abscondita cerata. The sequence continues at coordinate 151,693 of JALBCR010001367.1, read as the reverse complement.
CACAAACTGTTCCAGAGATACTAAATATTAAGGGCGCCAAGTTCTGATGGCTGAAAGAAGGAACTAACCACGAACTAATCGCTAGCAGCAATTTTACACAGCACAAGAAAAGTAATCAAGTTAGATCAGGTTTTTCTGCCAAAAAACACAGTTCACAAATAACAAGTTCTATTCATTTAGAATTTAAGATAAGAAACAATTATGATGATCACAGTAGCAATATCACACAAAAAATTAAGTGATCTGAAGTTACAAAAAATTAATGTAGTACACCACTGTTTTATTCGCGTAGTTCAAACGCACATGCACGGTACGCACCTGATTGTATGTTAACCAGAGAAATGACATACAAGTAGAAGATGCATTTATTATTTAAATACATGAGAGTAAATTGAAGTTGCCGTAAGGAGAAAGTGGGATGTTTTAAAAATTAAATATGGAATTGACTGGCAAAACGCAGCAAGTCCGGAATCGGCTATCGATTAAGAAATAAAATTCTTAAATCAATTACCATAACAAAATTTTAATTAGAGCGCAAAACAATCTTGAAAATCCTTCATGCAACGTATTTGCACCGAACAATGGGAGGATAAGAACTTTTAGTTTAAAAAGCACTTTTATTTTACTATACAATAGAGATGTTTATATTGTTTATATTTTTATTCAGTTCCAATACAAAGTAAAGAAGAAAAATCAGAAGTAAAGTCAAGATTCTGTGGATTGGGAATGACCATGAACGATTAAGATACCTTCTAAGTCGCTAAAAGCGTATTGATAACTCCAAAAAGGCAAAAAAACTTCTATACTCTTAGGTATAGTCAAGCAATAACCATACACAGAAATAAAGAAAAGTTTAAACCAAGCACAGGAAAAAAAAAGAAGGAAAAAAAGACTCTAGTATAATAATATACAAAACAAACACAAACAAAAGACAAACAGATCAAAGTATTGGCTTATCGAAAAGTTAATCTATGTTGAAACAACGTGAATAACAACCATTCCGATGTCAATTCCCAATTAAGGTAAAGGAAGGAATTTATAACGGGTTCTATGTAAAAAAAAATATTTATCTTCAAGCGGTCGAAAATGTTAATTTTGTGTATCTTTATAGAAATTATTGAAGAGACTGTTTTTTGTCGTAATTAAAATACTTCAAATCTTAAGAGTTGAAATATCCATGGTCGGCTTGACCAAGTCAAAACATACGTTCATTGAAAGCGTTATGCGTGCATACGAGTGAACGCGTTGCTGTGACGAATTAATTTCAAATTCCATTATGTCTCTACTAAGTGACGAGCAGTTCATGTCTAAAATAACTGAAAATGTGATAAACAAATTCAACTCTAAGTTTAAATCTCTTGAAAAAGAATGTGAAGAAAAAATTAATAAAATCAGAAGCATGTACGATGAAAAACTCGATAGCTTAGAGCAATACGGTAGACGTAACAATCTTCGTATTTTCGGATTGACAGAAGAAAACAACGTAAATTTAGAAGAGAAAATAATCTCAGTATGTAAAGATAAGTTGGATATTATTCTTCTACCAAGCTTCATAGATCGTTGTCACCGTATTGGTAAAAAAGAGGGAAAAATACGTCCTGTTTAATAATTTTCGACATCGCGAAAATCTATTTAATAATAAGAAAAAATTCTCTGGAACGAAAATTGTGGAAAAAGAAGACCTTACAAAAACAAGGTATGAACTTTTAAATTCCTGTGCTAATAGATACGGATATCGAAATGTCTGGTCGAATGGTGGTATTATTAAAGTAAATCGGGAAACAACGTTTGGTTAGTTAAAGATATAAAATCATTTAAAAATATTCCAATTACAAATTATCATTTTTTTTTACTATTATAAAACCAGTTGTAATAAGTCGCCTAGAAACGTGTTTGGTTTGACTTGTAATTTCTAATTTAATTCTTTTAGTAGTGAGATATGTCCTTTAGATTAAATTTATATAAAGTTATGTTTTTACACTTTCGTGTGTATATTATCGTTGATTATTTAAAACATTTTAAACAAATTCTAATGGTATTGTCATATTAATGTCCGTTCAATTTTAAGCGATTTTGATTCGTTAAAACTTCTTCTTTATGACAATATGACATTCTTGCTGTCACTGAAACTTGACTAACTTCTGAAATTAGTAATTACGCCGCACATGTAGACGGTTATATATTTTTACGGAAAGATAGGGGTTCTAGGGGCGGTGGTGTAGGTTTCTATATATCGACCTCATTGAAATACAAAGTTTTACATACAAATTCTACAATTGAGCAAATGTGGTTATCGATAAAACTAAATTTTGTAATTCTAGTTATAAGTGTAGTTTATAAACCTCTATCAAATAATTGTAAATATTTTATTGATGAATTTGAAACTTCTATTACGTATGCTATGTCTATATCGAACAACGTACTATGTCTAGGAGATTTTAATGTTGATCTATTAAAATCAACAGATCAATCGGTACAGTACCTTAATTGTATGACGGAAGCAATTAACCTGCACAAATTAATTGAACAACCCACAAGAATAACAGATACCACTTTCTCTCTTATCGATTTAATTTTTATTTCAGATAGATCACTTGTCGAACAATCAGGTGTAATGGAGGTTGACATATCGGATCACGATCTTGTGTTTTACCGTTTACGTTTAAAAAAATTAATAGTAGACATAATCCAAATTTTATACATTTTGTAGTTTTAAGTATTTTAATCATACTGAATTCCAACATGACTTAGAAAAAATGGAATGGCACAGATTATTCTCAATTCACGACGTCAACAATAAAGTTATATATTTTAGTGAAATGTTAAATGCTTTATTTGATCATCATGCGCCCATACTAACTGTTCGGCTGACAAAACCTTATCTACCGTGGGTCACAGAGAACTTAAAGCTGATGATGAGTTTACGTAACAAAGCTAAATCAAAATTTAAAAAAACATTGGACTTACTATAAGTCTTTAAGGAACTTAACTAACTTGACATTTCAAAAAGAAAAAAAAAGCTTACTTTGACTATACTTTACGTTGCTCTACATCTTCTTGGGCATTTGCAGATTTCTAAATCACGTAATAACGCCGTTCCTATTCATCTTCAAAATGCTGATGAATTAAACAACTTTTTAGCAACAATCCTTTTCAGCTTGAACCAAATCTTGACTTAATTAACTATTATAATAATCACACTGCAAACAATATTAACAATCTATTTTATTTTAAGGTTGTTACGGTTGAGATTATAACTGAAATTATAAATATAATTAAATCTACATCTCATGGACTTGATAGAATTAATATTGTAATGATAAAATTATGCTGTCCCTTTCTCCTAAAATATATAACTCATATAATTAATAGTTGCATAATAAAAAATATATTTCCTAATGCTTGGAAATATTCTTTAATAATTCCTATACCAAAGTGCTCCAGTCCCAAATCATACCTACGTTCTCTAAAATTCTTAAAAAGGTACTTAAGTTACAACTACAACTTACTACCAGATTGTCAGTCACGATTTCGTCCTGGGTACAGTACAACAACTTCCTTGCTGAGTGTCTCAGATGATGTGCTTCAATCGAGAGATTCTGGTAACCATTCTATTTTAATTTTATTAGATTTTAGCAAAGCGTTCGATACAATTAATCACTCCATTTTACTTTTAATTTTACATTATCTTGGATTAAAACCAGAAGCTATACTACTTTTAGCGAGTTACTTAAATAATCGTACTCAACGTGTCAGCTTGGGAGAGCAAACTTTGCAATGCACAATAACACGGTCTGGAGTACCTCAAGGGTCTGTGCTTGGTCCTCATTTATATACAATTTACACTTTAAGTTTTTATCTGCACGTTAAATATTGTAAAGTTTATACATATATATGCCGATGATACACAACTGTTTTACTCGTTTACAGAAAATAATCTACAATCTGCAACGAAATCTATTAATAGTGATTTAAAAACTATTTCTTTCTTTGCTGAGAAACACCGCATTGTCATAAATCCATTGAAATCCTCGGTTCTTTTATTCAGAAACAAGAAACAATTATATTTAAACGGGTCTCTGCTTCCGATAATGGATAAAGCAAAAAATTTAGGATTAATCATAGATAATACTTTTAGGTACAAAGAACAGGTTTCAAAATATATTAAAACAGCATACGCTAACCTAAAGTTGCTGTATTCACATCGACATGTATTATCTAAAAGATTGAAGATCCTACTGTGTAACTCGATTGTGCTGTCTCAATTTACGTATTGTCAATCAGTTTATGGGCCGTGCATTGATGTTTCTGACCAAAATAGAATACAAAGAGTTCAAAATGCCTCAAAGGAAAGGAACACCAACTGCAGCGTCTATTTAACCAACAGAAAACACTAAAAACTGCACCAAAAACTTTACTCGGACACGTGTATCGCTGATGATAACAGCTTAGCTGTTGAAACACGTGTCCGAGTAAAGTTTTTGGTCCAGTTTTTATGTTTTCTGTTGGTTCGAAATGCCTGTCTTAAATACATTTTTAGCATCCGCAAATATAATCGTCTCTCGCACAAACTATCTGAAGTAAATTGGTTAAATATGAAAATCGTTACTTAATTCAAAGCATTTGTCTGTTTCACAATGTCCTCCAAAATAAAAAACCTTCGTATTTATTTGAACGACTATCATTTCGAACAGACGTACATAATTTAAATATTCGAAATAGAGGACTTCTTACACCACCGGTCCATTACACTGTTCTATTTGAGAGAGGATTTAGTTACAATATATATATAAATTATATAATACTGTTCCTAAACACTTCAAGGATTTAAGTTCGTCTAGTTTTAAACGGCAAATGAAAAATTATTTACTTCAGTTAGCTGAGAAGTGAATTTTCAATTTTGGGCATAATATGTGCCACAATTTTTTTTTCCGTCATAATGTAATATTCCTTTTTTTATTGCACACTGAAATCCATTTTTTTTGTAGTATAATATGTATAAGTAGAATGTAATGTTAATTTGTTCATTATCTCTTTTAAATCAAGGTTTAAGTGGTAGATCAGATAGTGGTTATTTTTTGCCACTAAGCTGAACTTCGCCTTGAGATGAATAAAGACGTAAAAAAAAAATCCAGCTTAAAAGATAAAACAGTATATATCATTTAGTTTGTCAATCCTCTGGGCTCACCACAAAAAACCTACTTCTACTCTTAATGATATAATCTACTATTCTTTGACTATAAGTTGAAGAAAAAATAGTAAAAACCAGAAAAAAAAATCAAAACAAAGGGTTAAAAAGCGCAAGAATGTACATAAATTTGGTCAAAAGGTCAATATAAATCTAGCTAGGCGTACGTTAACGGTGTCATATAGAATCGAAGCAGTATTGAACAGTTTTCCCAATAGGATGATTAAGAGTTAACTGGAGAGAAAGCAGAGGAGCCTTTGGAATTTAAGTCCCAGCCTCAGACACTCGAAAGGATTTATTAATTACTTCACAAACATCAAGCTAGCTAACAATAAAACGTGTCTCCTCTGCCAAAATAAAGAGAAGACATCAGATCACGCTCTCTGCTATGCAAGGCTATTGCCTAACAAAAATATTGTGTTAATTCCTCGATTGCGTATGTACCTAATCCCTACCAAAGTTCTTACGTTCTTTGGCAAACTTCTTCTATCACAGTAGTGTAATAGGCTATTGCTCAATAGAAGCGCATGAGCGGTGTGAAGGCTGAGCAAAGCTTCAGTTTAAGTTAACAAAAAAATTAATTAGTATAAAACTCGGCTTGATATAAGTTGCCTAAATATTTAGTCACAAATTTAGTAAACTAAGTTGAACATTTTTACTGGTTTCATGTACTCACATTTAATAATTGTACTTGTTTACCTACCTCTACAAAAGATGTCTTGTTATAGTAAGAAGAAATAAATTGGAAATTGTGGTTTGTTTGGAGTCTGTTTGTCAGTTTAAAAATGCAGTAAATTGCAGGAAAAAAATTGATTTGGCAGACCATAGTTACAAAAGTTGTAGAAACAGTTATGTAGTGTTACTTTAAACAGTTTTATCTATATTTTATTAGCAGCTTATTTACTAAAATATTCCGAAAGTAAAATGAATGATTTTGATGTTATTCATATTCTTAAATAAATTAAATAAATTAAAACAGAACGACGTTATTAAGTCATTAGTTATTTATAGTACTCTAAGCGGCCGAAATCCAGAGCTCTATATTAAAATTTTAACAAACATTTTAATTAAAAATAAATAATAGATAATTTAATTTTTTATATTAAAATTAAGAAATAAAATAATCAACAAAAATTTAATTCAAGTTATTTATCACTTCTTGATTAAAATAGAAGACCTTGTTGTCAAAGACAAAAACATTTTTATAAAACAAACGTTTTGAATTACAAACTTTTTTTAAAAAACAATTTTAATACATTAATATAAATGAATGAACTTAAAAAACAATGTAAATTAAAGCTTCTTTGTAATGTAAAAAATTGAAGTAATTCAGTATACATCCAAGTTCTGTAAGTAACATTGTGCACATAATATTATGCTAAATAAATTACAATAAAAATATTTAATTACAATAACAAATTAATAATTTGTATAAATGGGTCAGCAACAGTTGAATGTACGTCAATTTTACGTATCTTCTTGTATCTTTAAACAACTTTTTAGTGGTGAAACATTGATATCCGTTGTCATTGTAATGCAATAAATTCTTGTCGGGCACATTCACTACGCTTTGATAAATTGTTGATATATCATAAAAAAAGCAAAACCCAAAACAAACTGACGTAATTTACTTTTACAGTTTTCTTACAATTTTATTTAAAACTAAGAATAAAATAATTTGTTGAAGTTGTTCTTCCAGAACGTTTCTAATAATTATAATATAAATACGCCGCCATGTACTAATATACATAAGTTATTGTATATTTCTTTTTGATTGAACTGCATTTTATTGATAGTATATCGTCGGCTTAATCGGCATAATACGTAACTCCATACTCAAATACTTTTCAGGAGACACAAAAAGGACTTAGAAATGACTTTACCTTTAACTGTATTAAATTTTACTACAGTTATTGCTTTGGTCGATTGGAAAATATCATAAAGGTGCTAAAAACTATACGCGTAGTTAATATTGTAACATAAATTAATTATTTTAATTAAAAAATGGAGATACGCAGTTTTGTCTTTTATATTTCACTTTAAAAATTGGAGGTACGCATTTTTCTTACCAATGAAAGTAAACAGTAAACAATGAAAAATTCAACATTAAAGCATTTTTATTTATAAAAGTGGAAAACCAGAACTTAGACTAAAAGGATTAATTAAACATGAGGTAGATTATTATAGAAGTCATGATAATCGCTTTCCATGCTTGACTTAAGTTGTTGAAGGTGCCCATATTTTTCTGCTCATTTGAGTATTTCAATGCTTTTAGGTCATTTACCAATGGTGCTCAGCGATTTTCCTGGTCTAATAGATTTAAAATACCGGAGTTCATAATATTTTTTAAAGAAGTCATGCATTAAATATTCAACTCTGTAAGGAGTTTTTGACATGCTGTTTTGCAAATAAATACGTAATCTGCGGGAATATTGATTTTCTTGTTTCGAATCTTTCTTTCAATAACAGAGTGGACGCTGTCCACTTCCATTTGTGTGTGACCCTTATGTAAATATTTTGGTTCCACAGTAACACCTTTTCCAATGCAAAATTGAATAGACCATTTGATAATGTGGTGTTTCTGTTTTGGTATCCACACCCGTCACTCCATAATATAATTTTAATGTCACTTTGGTTTTCTAACTGGTATTCTTCTACATGTCCCTTTAAAAATGAATTATTATACTTGTAAATTCGTTACTTGTTAATCGGCCTTCAGCCTCATTCCAAAGATAACAGTAGCCTTGTTTGCGCTTAAGGTCAAATAGCGTAAAATTATGAACGATCAATTTCGTCTTATAATAAAGCGAAGAAACATTAGATTTTGGAGAGAGCAAAACCGATTGAAGATCCATTGTAAAAATTTCATTTTGAGACTCCTTATCCGCACTCTTTTCATGTCTTGCTTCATTTTTTAATGTCACGTGTTCGTTGTACTTGTCTTCTGTTAAATTGCCTGTTTCATAAGCGACACAACTGTCGCATTGATCTTTTTTCGGTTTGAAAAGTGACAACCGTTTTTTTATCGAATTCTTTATGGAATGTGGCAATTGATACAGGTTTTACATTGTTTGTTTTTTTTTTTTTTTTTTTTTTTTTTTTTTATTTGTTATAAACGGCAACCGCCTTTTACAAAACATAATATAATAGGTTTTAATATAATATGGTAAGTACAACTCAAAATATATAAATCTAAGACTAATATAATTAACAATCGAAAATTTGCTGTCTACGAAAACTTACATAATTTTTTTTAGCTCTAATTTAAAAGAATACAATGATGGTGAAAATAAATTAAAATGATTATTACTTGAAAAACATTAGCTTGTCTCATCATACGTGCTATTGGAGAAAAATATCTATAATTTGTTGCATTAAAATTTAAACGAAAAATATAATGTGATCTTGTTATCGCCATATTTCTGTCAATTGTATAAAAATTCAATAAATCTGATAATATTGGACATTTAATGATTCCATTTACTAGTTTATATAAAAAAATTAAATCAATTTCACGTCTCCGTTTAGATAGGTCATCTAATTTTAATAAAGATAATATCTCATAATAACTAATATTTTGCTTTGGAATGTTTAATTTATATGCAATTAAAAAATAAATCGTTTCTGAACTTTTTCCAACATATTGATCGTATTATTATAATGTGGACTCCATAAGATGCATGCATATTCAAGTTTTGTTCGGATTAACGATGTATATAGAATTCTTAATATATTGATATTAAAATCTGATCCGACTCGCTTAATAAATCCTAATAATTTTAATGCTTCTCCTGAAATTGCTTGTATGTGTCTGTTAAAGCTGTAATTTGATACGAACGTCACTCCTAAGTCTGTAATTTTGTTTACGTTCTTTAGGGGAATACCATCAATATTATAATTATATTTACTAATATTTCGCTTTCTAGATATATTCATATGAAAACACTTTTTACATTTAATGGTAATTTGTTTGTTATACACCACTCCGACAACTTATTGATACAGCTTTGCAAACCGTAGAAATCATTATTATTATCCACAATTTTAAAAATCTTTAAATCATCAGCAAATAATAAAATCTACAATCATTCAAAACCGATTTAATATCATTAATGAATAATAAAAACAAAAGAGGTCCACAATGAGAGCCTTGGGGCACCCCTGAATATACATTAATTTTTTTAGATATGACTGGTCCTATTCTGACACGTTGTACTCGATCTGACAGATAATTATCAAGCCAGTCCACTATTTGCTTAGAGAATCCAATAAATTTCAACTTTTTATTAACAATGAATGATTTACTTTATCGAATGCTTTGGAAAAATCTGTATAAATGCAATCAATTCCCTGATGATTTTCCAATGCATCCAACACAAAATTATTGAAAACAAGTAAATTAGTGATTGCCGACCGTCCTTCAAAAAACCCATGTTGCTCCTCAATTATTAGTGAACTGCAAAATAGAGACAGGTGCGACGTTATTAACTTATCCATTAGTTTTGGAATTGCAGATTGTAAGCTTACTCCTCTATAATTACAAATATCAGTTCGTTCACCATTCTTAAAAATTGGTTGTATATAACTAGATTTCCATGATGTTGGAAATATTCCTTCAGAAAGAGATCGATTAAACAGAATGTGTAAAGGGTTAGAAATACTGTAAACACATTGTTTTAGAAATGAATTCGAAATCCCATCCGGACCGACTGAATTACTACTTTTCAAATTTTTAATTTCATTAAAAATCGTTTGCAAGGAAATGTCAAAGCTATAGTTTGAATTAAGTGATATATTCGTATCAAACTTGTTCTCATTGTAATTACAAGTTGAAACAGAAGGTGATAGATCATATATACTTTGAAAATGTTCAGCAAAATAGTTAACTATTTCATTTAAATCACTACTGTGCGAATCATTAAATGTCATATTCGATGGCAATTCATTTGATTTTTTCTTATCACTAACAAACTTCCAAAACGACTTTGGATCGTTTCGAATGTTAGATTCTATATTACCTATATAATTGTTATAAAGTTGAAGATTTAAACACTTACATTGTTCACGATAAAATGTAAAATAGTCGTAATCTGAATTACTACCGGATTGCTTAAACTTCTTATGCGCTCCTTTTTCAATTTTAACAGAAATATCAACTTCTTGTTGTACCATTTTGGATAGGAACTAGAAATGACTTTCAAAGTCGGCACATAATTATCAACAATTTGGTTCAATATATTGTAGAATAAACCTGTAGCAAAATTTAAATCACAATTTGTTAAACATTCTTTCCACTTTATACTAGATATGGCATAATTTATAGCACCATAATTGGCTTTATTAAAGTTTTTCACAAATTTAACGTATTTAATGTTATTAGAACTTAAGGAAACGTTGATTTTAGCACAATAATCTATGTGATGTGTAGAATGTAAACACAGGTTGTCTATTGCCTCACTTACATTAACATCTTCCAAGTTTGAAAACATTAGATCCAAAAAAACATTTCGTTTGTTTGGAATAAAATTTAGCTGTTTGAAATTTAAGTAACCAAAACTTTGAGCAACAATATTAGATGGATAATTTTCTATATTAGACTCTTGATAAACTCCGTAATCATCATTAAACCATCGACAAGAGGGCAGATTATAATCACCGAACAAAAAAATTGACAACTTTGGTATTTATCCATTAATTCTTCAATAGCTAATAAATGATTTTCATACTTGCAAATTTCACTATTTGGTGGTAAATAAACTCCTCCAACTATTAAGTTATAATTTTTAGATTTGATTGAAACAAAAATTTGTTCAACATCAATAATGGATATATTTGCACGATTAGCTTTAAGATATTTTTACCGCTACCAATACACCACCTCCCCGTTGTTTGTTGCTAGAATTATTTGATCTATCACATCTAAATACGTCAAAACTTTTTAAATTTAGTTCACTATCCGAGACACTGTTATCAAACCAGGTTTCTACTATTATTATAATGTCATAACACGATACATTTACATTGAAGCTAAATTGTTTGAGTTTTGTTTTGAGTCCTCCAGCGTTATGTAAATAAAGACATAGTTGGTTGCCAGTATTTACTTTTTGGGTTGCGATCAACAGTAACAATTGTAGGAATAGAATTAATAAACCTAACTGCGAGATTTGGTTCGCCATCCTTTTTCGTTTTTCCATTGTATCATACACTTTACGAAGTTCATTTCTTTGATAAATGGTGCGATCTGGTTTAAATTTCAAAGTGTTGTTATTTAAACTTCGGGATGCAATCAACACATTCTTAGCTGTAGTACTATCTGAAAATATAGCTTTTGCCATTCTAGGATTAGATGAGGGCTTTCCAATTCTAATTAATTTGTAAGGGCGATCAGTAATTTCTGAAATGTTTACAATCTTTTGCAAATTTAATTTATCATTTTCCATTTTTTCAGTTGCAGAATTTCCTAACGGTTCAGGTAAATTGTGAATAACTACGTTTTTAGCACGCACTTGTCGTTCATCTACTTCAGACATAATTTCGGAATAACTTAAAGAATTTTGTGTTTTAGTGTTTAATTTACATATCTCGTCTCTCAACATTTGCAGTAATCGTTTTGATAGATTTTATATAAATGGGCTTTAGAATTCCAAATAGGTTCTAAATAGAGCTTAGCAGTGGAAGGCCGACAGTAATGTGACTCTAACTTTGGTAGAACGTCGAAAAAATTATGCAGCAAACGAACAGGAGTATTAATTTTATCAGGTACTTCAGTCTGGTCTAGATGGATTTTGTCACCTTTGTCGCTGTTTTCTAGACTATTTTTTGCCCGTTCTTTTATGACCCACTCTTTCACCCCTAAAGTATTAAGAAACATTTTTTTAAACACTCTTAGTCTGGTCTTCCCTAAATAAAACTTATTGGAATATGATCTTCTGAAAACTTCCCTATTTCCCCTTTTTCTGCTAGTGGTTTCTACAATCACGTGGTTTTTACGAACATCTTTTTCTGCCCAAGTGAACTTTTTCCAGAATTGCTTAAAAATTATTTCTCTCTCATTTTCCGCTATCTGTCTACATTTCAAAATAGATGTTTGATTTGCGCTTAATTTACAGTGACAGGCCTCTTTTAGCGATCTTGGTTCTTGAACAATATCATACCTCCATTTTCCATTTTCTTTTTTTTCCTACATAGGATTGTCCTTTTTCTCTATTGACTCTGTTTTTGTTTTCATGCCAATTATTTCTTTTTATTTCGTACTTTGTTGAACGTTTTCGTTTTGGAGTTTCTTCCAATATGTTGTCCGGCAACTTAATTACAGCTGCAGTAGTGTCACTTTCTGAGTCAGAGCAGCTATCACACTCTTCTAAAATTGGGTTAAAGTCTGGATCGTTGATATCAATTCTGTATAGATGTTCTCTTCAATCGGTGCCTGAATATCGAAAGTTACCTTAATTTCATTAGACTGGACTGATGAACAGGAAGGCATTTCATCAAATAACTGGTTAACTTCCATACTGAAGTTATTTGAAGCCATTGTTTTTTCTAAAAAGAAATTGCATGGTCAGACGAGAATTTTAAAAATATTGTGCCTACCTCTTTTTTTCCATGACTTAAACTACTTGTTCTATTGGATTCAGCAACCACAATTTCGATACTTTGCACACCCTTAAATTGTCTATTACATGGCATACCAATTTGCGTTCCTATTAGACTTGCATTTCCAATAACATCATTTATTTTATCTGAAAGAAGAAGTAGAGTAAGATACAAAAATACACTAGACTAAAGAAGAAAGAAGGAAATTGTAAAATATTATATAGCTACCTACATAGAATTTTTATTACTTACCACCATCGTTTAAAAACACGACTTCGGCTTCTTCTATAGATCTTAATAGATCTGAGTTAAAGCTGTCACAATGTTTTAAAGTTGGATTAAAGTCTGGATCGTCGCTAACTGATTTTTATAGACGCTTTTATTAACTGGGGTTTCGTTAATATCGTTTTTACTAACTTCCAATAGTTCCAATGCTTTGAAGATCTTATCAATTCGTCTCGCCATGATCTAGAATTAAAAAAAACGTGGAGAAAAGTACGTATGTCTCCGTAGCAAATATAATTATTATTAAAAATATGACACGAGAAAACTGCGTAACTCCATTACGTACAATATTTCATCTTTACTTCCAGTATAATTATTATTAACTCTAAAAAGTATTTTCCCTAATAAATAAATAGTTACTCTTACCTTTTAACAACTAGTAATTTAAATCCAGATATTATTATGACTGTAACTATGCTAATAATCACTACACATGTCGTCACCTTGAAATACCATACCAAACTAATGGATTTACGGATTTTGCCGACTGAAATTGGCGGTAAAGGAGATACGACGTTTTCCACTTTAGACATTTCAAAGAACCCCATTTAATTTTGGATATACGGATTTTTCTAGTCGGTGCGTTGTAATATTTTCTAACAGATGGCACCAAAAAGTCATTTTGTCAAAAATGTGGAGTTACGCACTTTGCCGATTAAGCCGACGATATGTAATAACTTGAATAGGATGCTGTAGTTAATAACATAAACATAACATACACAATGTATATTTTTCTACCACAACTTTTTTATATAAATCTGAATACATGTGTTTTGAGATCTAGGCTCTCATCTTCTATCGAAGACTGTCTAGTATTAGTCTTCTGCTAAAGATGAATTCATGTGTTTAGATTTAAATAAACAAGTTGTGATAGAAAAAATATACAGTTTTTAGTGCATGTAATGTACGTAATTATTTTTAAGGGTGTAGGTCAAGGTAAGAAACTTTATGTTTCTTAAACGCTATCTTCTTATCGTTATGAAATGGGAAGGAATGAAGGTATTTGATTGTCATTCAATAACTTGGTATTTAAGATACTGTTATTATGGATTCTTAATCTATCATTCTTTTTGTTGTCAATTAAAAAGTTTTCTCTAATACATAACAATAAATTAGTGTGTAAGTGAACATTTACAACTTGGTGAACGCTGGGTCACTTTTTTATTCCACGTCGGTTATAAAGTTATTGACTACCTGAAATTCCATGAATACGAAATTTTTATATGACCATAATCGACTACTTTAATAAAATATTTTCAAAACTTCCGAAAAACCGGAAATTAATGAAATATTTGTTTTTTTAATAGAATAAGCCTATTTTGACACCATATCTGAATTCTACATTAAATTTATGATCAGCGCCATCATATTGTCAAGACATGTATCATATTTTTGACATGTAGTACGTATTGCGTATATACAAATGCATCTCTTTCTGGCTGAAGTACCTCCGTAATGCTAAAGTAATTTGCCGTTTGGGAGAGGGGAAGCAAACGTTTCTGTTTCTCTCCTCATTGAGGAAAATAAAACGCACATGTTTTACTTCTTTAAAATTGTTCAAAATGAAAAAAGTGTCTCAATTGACACTGTTTGAGATGGAAAAGACACATCAGATCACTGTAACTGTGGTGACGTTACAGATATTCTGTAGTAGCCAAAACAACCTCCGACGGGTAAAATTGTCGAGGATAAACAAACTTTTATGAAGCGCATTGGATAACGGTAGTCTTGTTTTATTTTAAACATTTTTTATTTTGACCAATTGTAGAGTTCTATATTCACTCTGTAAATAATGTTTTTGTTACCCATTAACTGTGTTAAAAAGTATCGCCGGTAAACATTATTCTTATTATTTGACTAAAATTGAGCGTTGCTTATTTATTTTCAAAATTAAAAATATGTTCGGTAGAGATGCATTTTAAAATTTTGTCTGCAAAGTTTATCTTGAACATGGTTATTGTGAAGATCTTTCCTACACAGAATGACGATTTATTAATTTACTTGATATAATAATAACATGATAATTAAACTCTCAAGACTCAAGAAAATTAAAATTGTGTGTGATTTCAATGTCAAATTTAATAATCAAAGAATGGTAGAAGGCTAACTTGTGTGAATTTTTTACTTCTTATGGCTTTTGTCATACTGTTTATTCAGTTACTAGACTAAAAAATTGTTTCAATAATATTTTCATAAACTTTTATTTTAATCCTTTAAATTATCAATACGTCATGACACAACTCTGTCAGATCGTTTTATCAGCAATTTCTTTTTAAACTTCTAGTATTTAACTACTAAACAAAATTATTACACCAGTTACAATTAGGGGTTGTTGTTCTCTATTCTACACACTTAACAATTGCGATTGAAATTATGTACACTTAGAAAATCTTAATTTTGAAACTAAATGTAACATATATTTATTAAATTTGTTTAGGGTTTTTGCGGCCTGTTGGTGAACTAGTGTTGTATACATTAGGATCTAGAGACTGTCGTTGATTGGAATACAAATAGCCAGTTTCTTCAAAGGTTCTTTCATCTCCGAATTTCGATGTGAACTGATGATTTTTAATTTTATAATGGTTTAAAGGAAGCGGGGATTACCTTGAAACTGTCAAACTTAGGTGTTTGTAAGGTGCCGTTTGTGTTTCTAGATCTGATTTAGTCTCAGAGTTGCTTTTTTTTAATTGAAGTTTTCTGGAGGTTTAGGGATCTCGATGATCTCTTTAACTAATCTGTTGTGATAAACGTTTTTCTAAACACACATCCTGCTGCAGCTGACTTCTCGGTGTGTCCCAGACAAGAGTTTGCTGAATGTTTTTCAATTCTAGTATGTGGTAAACTCCTGTTGGTGAGAGAGGGTCTCGTTTGTCTTTTGGGAATCTGATGGTTTTGCTGAATTTTTGTTAGATTAAGGTTTACCGAAAACCTACACACATTGACACTTATCTGCATGTCATATCAAATCATCAACCATGTTAAGAGTACGGAATCATCAAGACCCTGATGGAACGAGCTCAAACGATTTGTGAAAGAGATAGATAATTTTAAAAGAAACCGGAAAACTTCTTTATGCATACAAAGAGAAGTAATTCTGTTTAATCACAATTTTTACTAAATATGTAATGATTTGTGATTTCATGGAGCGCGATAGTTAGGTAAACGCTGTTACAACTAGTTTCAAAACGAATCAATTGCCTAAAATTATGAAAACTATTGCTTTGATGAATAATTTTGGTTTATTTAGCAAAGGACTACGCACACTTATGCATTTTGGAAGACCACACAATTTTTTTAATATTAGTCGATGCGTCTTAAATTAACAAATATTTCATACCTTAGCGTCAAAACTTCAAGTCTGTAAATAAATTAGCTATGAATATTTAAATCCAAACGGGCTAACGATGTGTTGTTTATTTATTTATTCCTATGGTACATTTTAAATCTTGTATGTATTGTGATATAAGTGTTATGTATAGTACCCCAAAAGATCAGTTTAACCCTTCGGTAAGCGCGGTTCAAGTTGCACTCTAGGACGCGCGATGTATCTGCGAGATACGTTGCACTTTATATTAACTTATAAGCTAAAATATAGCAATTATTACTAGGGAGTATGAATAAAGTATTTTTGTTTCGCTTTTGCAAAAATTTTGCAATTTTTATAAGTACAAAATAAATATTTAATATTACTTTTCAATGAATTTAAAATAGGTACTCTTCAGATTAATCAAGGAAAATATGACAAATATTTTCTTAGAGAAATATGATTGTTATGTTATAACATATCGTAACCAAAGTGATAATAATCAATATTGTGTCAGTCAGAAGAAAATACTTTTGGTAACTGTTATCTAAATGATTACCTAATAATAAAGTAATAATTCTGTAAAAAAATTTATTTATAACAACAAAATATATTCAAAATAGTTTCATAAACAGTTTTACTGTAACTGAATGGAACGTTAAATGTAATATAAAATATTTTTGCAATTGCTGCATGTCATATTGCAATGTTTAAGGCAAGAAAATCTTTGGCATTTTTTACATGAATATTTAGTAAATCGGTTTTTTTTATTTTTTTGACATGGTTGGCATCTCTTTCGATTTTGAGCAAAACCCTGACAATTATGTTCTATGTTTTTATTATAGCTATGTACATCACTAGCGTTGAGGTTTCTCGCAAGATTATCTATTTTTGCTTTTAGCGGTAAGTGTATTCCTGAGGTGCTTGAAGATCTTTGTTGAACGTGTCCAGCCATATTCAAAATTAAATAAAACAATACCATAGGCCAACGTTTAGTGTTTCGAGCAACGCTGTAGGTTTTACAAAGCTCGTCATTTGTATCAACGCCACCTTTCGTTTTGTTGTAATACGTGATTATTTCAGGTTTGCATTTATCACCTGTTGTGTCATTGATTGATGCATTGTTATGCATGCTTGTACAAGAATAACATTTCGCTTAGGTTTAGGGACGTAAGAAACTAGGGTACATTTTATTCTAAAACCAAAAATGCTCGAAGAAACTGACGCCTTTTTGTTTCCTTAAATTCTTCGGGAATTTCTAATTTATTTTTTTTTTAATTTCCTACATAGCTCAACCCTTTACCGCATAGTTCTTCTACTAATTTAACATCCGAAAACCAGTTATCGGCTGTTGTATTTCTCCCAGAGCCAAATATTGGAGATGCTAAACGTTTTACAACATCAACGGGTTTATTGCTAATAGCAAATGGGGATCCCTCTGGTTGCATTCCGGCATACACTTCCAAATTAACTACATACCAAATTTCACTGTCTACCATAGCACACATTTTTATTCCGTACTTTCGATAGTATGTACTGTTTGAATATACAGGGACCTCTAAAACCTTCGAGTTTTTCGTCTATGGTTACATTTTTGCCTACTGAATAGTTTTTCTTACAATTCTCCGTAAATGTGTCAAGTATATCTTTGATAGGGGCTAACTTATCAAGGGACTTACGTTCGACTCTTGTTTTACTGTCATCAAATCTTAAGCTTTTCAGTAGGAATTAAAAACGCTTTCTGCTCATAGTTGATCTAAATATCTCAACACCATGTCCAGTAGAGTCCCATAAATCAAGTGTGTTTAATGTTTGTGCGCGGTATCGACCAGCCAGATATAACAATCCAATCAAAGCACGAATTTCAACTGCAGAAGTTGGCCTAACATCTCTTTCACGAGAAAATTTTATCTTCTCTTTTCTATATATTGATTTGTATACTTTACTATAATATCAATCATTGATTTATTTACAAAACATCCCCAGGCTTTTTTGACAGTTTCTGGCTTTACATGACCAACACTTGTCTTGCAGTTTATTATATTATGACGTCTTCTTCTTACAGCATAACTAGTTTTCTTCCATTTCCAACATGTCATGTCGTGTTTTTGCTTTTTCTTTGCAATGAAAAACTCTTTGTCACTACATAAAATATTTTTGTCCTCACCATCATTACATTTATTTGTGTCAGAACTATCCCCCGTTTCCTCTACTGCTGTAATGTTTATTTCATCATTTCCTTCATTCACACTTGCGCTCTCTGCTTCATTTAGTCTGTCATCGCTTGACTCGCTCTCATTTATTTCATTGTCGTTATCTTGAAGATACCATCTAAGTTCTTCAACATCATTTGGGTTGTTAAGGTTATACAATTCTTTTGTAAGAGGCATATTGCTGATAAAGAAAAAAAATCAGTATTTGCATTGCATAGAACAAACAAGATTTTATATTGGGCTCAACTATTTTTAATCGTCATTACAAATCATACTATTCATATAATAATATATTTTAAGAGCAAAATAGACATGGTGCGTTAAGAATAAATAAAAAAATTTAAAATGGTTAACATACGTAAGGACGCGCAATGTATCTCACCGATACAAAATGGTCGTACAAAAGTAACGGTTCTTTGTGGAATCAAATAACAAACTAACATGATTCAGCATAATATTTTAGAAAGCTATTTAGCCTCCATCCTTATGCACGCAAGGGTATATGAATAAAATACAACTCAGTTCATGCGATGTACCTGTTAGATACCGCGTGTACCCAAGAGATAAACATGTATAGTGTGGTGACAAAACCGTGTGCAATTGTGGATTGGTTTGTCTTGGCAAAGCATTTGCTTCAAGGTTTAGGAAAACCACTAAAACCTAAACATGCCAAACCTTAAACACGTTAGTATTCATATGTAACTGTAAACATTACAGAAGATAAATAAGAACATAAAATATAACAGCACAGCCATTGAATGACGACATATAATGGACCGGTCTAAGCGCCAGTCATGACAATGACAAAAAAAATAGTAGGTTAAAGAAATAGCAAAACAAAATAACTGTAAAACAGATAATCAGGACAAGAATACCAAATATTGCTAAACTTCAGATGTCCTTCAGGTCTGTAAGCCATAATATAGCTTCATTCGTTACATTATAAATGTTCGGAAACCCTCCTTTAAACTTTGTTAATTAAAAATCCTCTACAATATGTGTAACGGTCTCCGGTTTGTTTCCACAGTCACAATTTGAATTAGAAATCGCACCTCATTTAAACAACATAGATTTGCATTTTAATTGTCCGGTTCTTATGCGATTTACTTTTGAACAAAATTCTTCTTTTTTGATTAAGGCCCGGGTCTTCTATTGTTAGATCATCTATGAGATGTTTATTGAAAACATCAACCCCAGACCATAATCTTCTCCATTCCTCAACTTTAGAAAAAGGCGTACTTAAGTAGTCTTGCAACCATATAGGACTTCAAAATTTATGTCTTTTAGCTAGAGGGTTGTCAATGTCATTCCAAATTGGTAAGTTTTCGTTAAGTTGGCATTTATTCCATTTTGGTTTTAACGCAGGTTTTCGTCGAATGTTCGATGGAATAATATTACAAAGAACAGGAAACCAGTCGAGAAAAGTAGATTTAATGGTTCCACTAATTATACGGATAGTGCAATTCAACTGGGCATCTATCTTTTTTGTATGATAACTGTTCAACCAGACAGGAGTCCAATGTTTTGCTGTATAATAATCTAATGCCAATTCAGCTGTACGAAGTGTCTTAACATTAAGTTTCCTACTTTTTTCTTTTTTACTTAAATGAAAACAAGAAACTTCTGTCTTTTTAAGATTGGGGCATAATCGTCATTTGTTGAAATAATTTTACATAATATGCAAATCATCAGATAGTTTATTTTTAATTTCGAAAAAAACCGAATGTTGAAATGAAATTGCCATATCACCGGCGTAGACGAATTTTCGACATTGTAAAGAAGGAAGATAAGAAATATATACATTAAAAATAATAAGTGCAAGAACCGATCCCTGTAGAAGACCATTATTTAAAAATCTATTTTTACTGCTTTTATCTCCAACAAAAACTTTCGATTAGAGAACATATTTTCAATAGAAGAAATAATTTTGGAACAAGGAATAATGTTAAACAATTTAAAAATAAACCTTCTTTCCACACGGTATCGTATGCAGTAGTTAAATCTAAAAAGACAACTCCAGTTTTAAGTTTTTTTAAATCCAGCTTTGATATGTGTTGTTAATGCCAATGCTTTATCACAACAACTTCTACCGGATCAAAATCCTGCTTGTTCAATTGGTAATTTTTCTTCTATTAACGGATTAATTCTTTAAAAAATTAATCTTTCCAAAACCTTATAAATTACACTTAACAAACTTATTGGACGATAAGAAGTTAAGTCTCTAGGAGATTTATTTTTCTTTAAAATTGCCACGACATTACATTTTTTTAAATCTGTTGGTAATTTACCTGAATAATATATATTATTGAGAAACATAAGTAACCACTTCAAAAAGTAATTTCTCAAATTTTTCAGAAATTATGGATGTATTCCATTAAACTCAGCAGTTTTCTTTGATTTGGTCTTTTTTAACGCATGTTTTAGCTCTTCTACAGTGAAAGGTCAGGGTACATCTTTTAAGATTTTTTTCTTTTGTAGACACTTTTTCGTCTTTGTGATAATCGATTTCTTCACTTTTACTGAGTTTAAAACATTAACCAACCGAGAACCAATAAAATTTGGAGAAATTTTTGTATTTGTTTTAGAAGATTAATTTGTAAAACCTAATTTATTTAAAAGTGCCTAGCTTTTACGAGTTGAATGTACGAAATCCATATTTTCCATTAAAGAATTTCATTTCTCTTTTCTTCCATTATTTAGAGATGACAGTACATGTGTTAAGAGAGAGATAATCAAATGCGATAGAAGGCTCGGTGAGCAGTCCATAAATCCTGAGATTAGGCGTAAAGTCACTTTTAACACTAAGATAGTTAAAAGGGATTGGACCGTTAAATGTAGTTCTTCTAAGAATTCGTAGAAGAGTAATAAGAATCCTTTTCAAAGCTAGACTAAAAACGATAAAATAAAAATATTAATTGGTTTATTTAAACATAGATCAGAAATGAGAGATGATGATGATGATTTATTATGATTATCACAAAGAAAAAGTTCAGATATAGTTTCACAAAAACGAAAGATATCACTACAGTAAACAAAATAGAAATATGCAAAATTGCAACAATAAAATTAAACCAGAAAAGCAAAGTACTTATCGAAACAAATAAACTAAAACTACATAATATTTCTAAAGTGGCAAAACTCGCTCTGCGGCACCTATCACAGAATGTAACATTAGGTGGAAATTTGAAATTTTGTTTGAGTCTTGCATATCCTAAAAGCTATGTAGATACACAGGACGCATGCGCAGAAATACCCACAGTTCTTGAACCAGATTTGCAAATGCAATAATATCTATGTATTTTTCTTCTTCCGAGGGCTCATCCTGATTTTCATCGTTTTCTAAAAGGGGTCGAAATGTAATCCATAATAAATGTCTCGAAGCATATCTATAAATAAATTCTTGTCTTAAAAAACCTGTTTTATGTAACAATGGTGAAAAAACAAAATCGACGCTGTAGTCGGAGGAAGACTGTTCAAATCTTGCAAACGGCGAAAACCTCCAGGACGAACTTTCCGATTACACACAAAACACGTTTCTATTTTAAGAACAGTTTTTGTGGATTTAGAAATTAACACTGTTAAAAAAAAACTAACACAAGTTTCTACGACAAAGGACTAAGTAAGAATGGTTATATTTCGGAGAGACCAAAGCAATTAAGTCTCAAACAAAATTCAATTTTACGTGGCATGAATATGGGGGTTGTATTGTACAGTATTAACAGATAGTTTTATGGACTGCCGTGACAGAAGTCAAGTATATTTAAATTCAATTTTGTGTCGTTAGTAGTGCAGATACAGATTTGACGCAATGAGATGAAATATTCGTTTATTCAATACCCATCAATTGATATCAAAAATCAAAATTTGAGTAGTTTTCCAAAATGCATAAGAAGTGTGCGTAGTCCTTTATAGGTATACTAGGTTAAAAGCCGGTCTACAGACCGACGGACGACTTGATTGAGAACCCATATAGCACTGTTAACAAAAATATCCTTCCATATAAATAAGTATATGAAAAGTTAGAGGCGTCTGCTGAATTAAGTCATATCCACCCAAGCAGGGGAACCTTTTTAGGTATTTTTGAAAAAAAAATTGTTATGCATATTTGAAACCGTCTTGGTCAGCCCGTCATTTTAAGGTATCCTCCAGGCCTCACCCACATGAGTGGGGAAAAGTGTTTTTTTATTAGACGTCGTTTGGCCTAGGGGCATGCCCAAGAAATCTAGCTATCACAATTTGAGAACAGGCACACCCACGATGTCTATAGAAGGAGAACACCAGGAGAATTAACTCAATTATGAATTGTGAGATAAAATTTTGTTATGCATATTTGAAACCGTCTTGGTGAGCCCGTCATTATAAAGTATCACCCCAGATAAGTACAGGTAATGCTTATATCAATTGATCACATAAAAATTTCTGAATCAACCTGTTAAATAATATTTAGTATGTTCCATTTAAAAAAATTGACTTGTTGCTATTTGAAGTTAGCTTACTTTGAGAATCAATGGTGGACATCCTGAATACACTGAACATATTTTGATCACAGTAAAAATAAAACTAAGCTTTTGTTATAAAGAAACCAAATATAATTTTTTATCTAACCAAAGTTCAAAATATAAATTTTTAAAAATATCTTACAAACCAATATTTTTTTTTTAATTTAACGATATTTGAAAAACTATGCAACGTAAATATTACAAACCATAATAAAAGTTGTTTTAAACTAGGAGCTAAATACAAAAATATCATAAAACACATATCATTCTATTTAACATAAAGAAGTTGATGTCAACTTCCGGCACAACCGGAAGTGCAATTAAGCGAAACTATTTTAAAATTAAAGATCAGTATAAATAATATATTATCACAAATTTTCAAAACTTAAATACGATTAGTTCTTTATAAACGTCTAATAGTCCACTTTGTTTGGGACACCCTGTATATTGAATACATAATACATACATTTACATGATATGAACCTATTTTCTAATTGCTTGTTATACTTATTACAATAATTAATTACATACATCTACATACCATTAAATTACATTTTTGTGAAATATTTTTGTATTGAGGTTGAGTACTTCTACCGCTAGTTCACTCTTATCATTAAAAAATAGAAAACTTTACACATCTCTTAGTTTTTCACACACTTCACTCATATCTTTAATGTTTGACGTAAAAACTTCGGATTCTTCTGCACCACTTTAATTGTTTCAATCACAGCCTTCACTATAGTGTAATTCACTGATTATATCTTGAATAATTAAATTGGGGCTTTGGTCAAAATATCACAATCAATAGATGCATAACTTTTAATGCTTACACGTTGATTACCTTCTAATAATACAGGAAAAATCTGAGGTAGTGAAATTTCGTCTTCTTCATCGAAATCTTCTTGCAGGACCTTTTCGAGAATCTTGCTTTCGTAAAACATTTAGCAATTGTAATAGGCAAAACGTTTCTCCAGGCTACTGATATCCAAACTAAAGAGCTGGTTAAATTGATATTTTTTTTTGCATCTTTAAAAGGACGTTCGGTGTTTGTGAATGTTAGCAGCCTTTTGATTAAAAACTTCCTATAGGCCATCTTAAAGTTTTGGCTCATTCTTAGATCCAGTGGCTGGCAATAGAATGTGGTGTTTGGAGGTAGAAAGACAATGTTCACATTTTCAAGAGTCACTTTGGGATGAGACGTGGCATTATCCAGAAATAATAAGCCTTTTTTATTTTTACTTTTTATTTTTTCATCAAATTTTTTTAACCAGGTTATAATCTCTACCGTCATCCAAGTTTCTTTATTAGATACTCATTCTAAGGGCTATTTGTTGATATGAGAGCCTTTAAAGCATCTTGGGTGTTTACCTTTTCCAATGATTAACGGATTTTCCTTATCACCCCATATTTGTACAAAATAAAATTGTCAATCTTTGTTTTGCAGCTTTTTTATCACTACATTTATCATTTTTTAAAGAGAACGTTGTGTTTGGCATCGCAAGGTAGAAAAGTCCGGTCTTGTCAGCATTGTACACATTTTTGGGTGAATACTCCTTTAATATTACTGACGGTTTTGCTTTCCAAGCTTTAACAGTGTCCAGGTTAATATCAGCTGACTCCACGAAAATTGTTTTAAAGGTTATGTTATGTCTTTGATAAAATTTCTCAAGCCACACATTTGAAGCTTTAAAATCCGTCATTTTTAAGTTTTCCGCAACTTCCAATGCTATCACTCTTATTAAAGATCCAGATATAGGGATATTTTCATTCTTAGCTTTACAAAACCAATTGTAAACTACTCGGTCAATTTCTAAACCGTCAGATCTAGGAAATTTTCTCTTCTGCTCTGTATTAGAACCTTCTTCAAATAGCTTTTTTAAATCACATTTGTTTTTTAAATTATTGTTAATTTGTGTTCTTCCAACACTAAATTTTTAGCCAACTTTCTAGCACTGGTATTGAACTTTTCACAATTATATCAATTTTCTCTTCAAGAGACAAACGTTTTCTTTTTAGTGACATTGTAATTTTTCTGTCTATATGTAACAGCACTGTTGAACATACTAACTCAAACTATGTACGCAAAATACGATTTTTGGGGTGAGAATAATGAGCCTTTTAATTGTACTTTCTCTGTAATGACTGTCTATTAAAAATTAAACAAATTATTTAAATCCGTTTGTAAATACCGGTAATTACTTAAGCCTCACACAATGAAGCAAATATATATTATGCAGAACTTGAACGCTAAGCTGTTGTCTACTAATGACATTACTTAAGAATGGCTGAAAATGGAAGATAGAATTACATGTATTTTTCCAAGAAAGTTTACAAATAAGTGGTCGTGGCCGTTATCGAGAGATGGTCGTTATTAGGAGGATCATTAATATGGATATTTACGTGTAATTGATTTTTGACTTGGTTTTAGAGGTGGCCGCTTTTAATAGGTGGGCGAAAATAAAGGTTTTACTGTATAAACATATCAATTTGAATACCGTCTAAAAATATTTTCATAAACATTAATATTCGTATTTTTAGTCGAGCAAAAAGTTAAGACTTAAACTGGGCTCAAAGGATTAGAATTATTTTCATTCTTCGCAACCATTTCCGAAAATGTTGTTGATTTTGTAAACTCAGGTACTACTATAGGTAAACACTGCGAAACTAAAAATCACCCTTATTAACGACAAAATCGTAGCTTATCACCCATACAGGTTTTCATTAATTGAAAAGCAGAAAATCCGAGACATTATTGCAGACTTAAGTACTCAAAAATTGCATTATTCGCAAAAGCACATCCCATTATGCGAGTTCACTTGTCCTTGTTAAAACAAAAGATGTGACCGATAGGATGTGTGTTGATTATCGAACCCTAAATTGTTTGGCTATAAGGGGGACAAGTTTCTTTTTTTTCTTTTCCTTTTTTACAACTTTAGACATGGCATTTGGATTATATATATTTTAATTTACCTCAATGATCTACTTAAACTTTCTTCCACCATTAGTAAAAAATTTAAAAAATTGGAACAGGCGTTAGAAGCTTTGCAAAACGCGGGGTTCTCTCTTAATATTAAAAAATGTAAACTTTTTAAAACTAGTGTTTATTACTTAGGTCAAAGCATTTCAGCTGATGGCATCAGACTTGGAAAAAGTAAAGTACAAGTTCTTTTAAATTTATCTGTTCCGGCTTCAGTAAAACAGATCCGTCAATTCATGGGATTGGCCAGGTATTTACGCAAGTTCGTATCCGAGTTTGCTTCTTGCATTCATTCTATTACAAACCTTACAAAAAAAACACCATATTTCATTGGGGTCTTGTACAAGACGAGGCTAGAAAGTATGTCATTGAATGCCTTACTAGTCGTCCCTTGCTAGTTGTCTTTAACCCTACATTAGAAACTGAACTTCACACTGATGGTAGAGGTTACGGTGCTATTCTATTCCAAGGACATAAATAACTCTTGTTTGAAGGTAGTTGCTTATTACAGTCGACGTACCACATCTTACGAATCTCATTATCATTTGTATGAGGTCCCGCCATTGTAAACACCTTAAAACACTTCCGTGTTTACCTTATATGCATTTATTTCGAATGCTATTAATCAACAAGGGAACAAGGAAATTGCCAGAATGGACGAGCTTTCTTCCCAAAATTCAATTATATCTTAATACGACATTAAAAAATTAACAGGTTTTACCCCGTTGCGATTGCTAGTGGGTAAAAATGCAAATATTGTATCCATTCACAATGTTGTTGTTGAGGTAAATAACGATAATAATAATTTTGAAATCAATGTATCTTCCGACAAAAAGTTTTACTGTAGTGGATCGCTGTGTTAGAGAATCAGTTATGTTAGCAAATACTAAACCACCTTTTAACGCTAGGGTGGACCTATCTCTTAAAATATTTTGGACTTATCTTGTCCAGGCATGTGTTGCCAATCATATTTTGGACTTGTATTGTCCAGGATATTGCCCGTGTTATTTTGGGGATGAGTTGTCTAAGATATCTTAGTCTACATTTGTAGAACATGTTATGTGTAGATGAATGTAGAATGATTTCATGTGGAAAGTTGAGAACAAATGCTGTCAATTGATAGGTAGAGAGAATTTGATAGTACGTTGAGTGTTAAATATAATTTACTAATTTAAGTGTTTTTTACAATAGTTTTGGTAGACGAGGAAGATCCTCACGTGAGAAAGCGCTCTATACCACAGGAGCGGAAGAATGCACCGCAATCTGAAGAACCAGAAGAAGTGCTCCAATTCCTAGAAGAAGCACCCCAGAACGTTCCGCTTTTCAGTCTAGCCGTATTAGAGACGAGCCACCGATGATGTACCGTAAAGAGTCGTGTCGTCGAAACGGACACTATACTCGTGACCACGGTCCGAACAAGTCGCGTTAATCGGTCGAATCTAAACAATATACTAAAATTTATTGTAATTGTTTTTTTTAGGGAAGAACGTGCAAAGTTATTGCACGTTGACCCTCAACTTCTCTTACTTTAATTACATAAAAAAATGCTGGTCACTTGACGGATGCAATACGTGCTGAGAAATGGTAGAAAATTCTACAACCGTTTTAAAATAAAATAGTTATGGGGAATTTATCAATTTTTTGCCTACATTCAAATATTCCGTTTGCAAATGTTAGATTAGGTTATGCGATACTTTTTTACAACATCGTAAAATCTTACAATTGTTTATATATCTGTTCTCACATTGCTGGTGATTTAAAAACAGAAACTTTTTTTCATTACTAGTAAAGAATTTTATTATTATTAATTTATTTTTGATCGACTTCTGATGGTGCTTTTTTTCTCCTAGTGGTCAATAATTTTTCATTATTAACTACAGTGAATAACGAAAACATTTTTTAATGGTTATGACAATTATGTTTTATTGCTACAAAATTTTTATGGGTATTTGTAAAGAACATCTCTAAACTTTGTTATTTTACTTAAGCAGAATTATTTCATCTACAGTATTAAAAGTGCCATGAAGATCCCACTTTTTTGAACAAAGAATGGTTTTTACGAACTAAGTTTAAGATGTTTTTCCTACATGAGAGCATTTGTACTACATTGTTTGTATTGAGCAAATATTTCCAAAAAAACAGAAACAACCATTTTATATTAATGTCAAACTTTGACATTTTACAACTAGTGGTGGTTTGTGGGTCAAAACACTAGAAGATCAAATATGAATATAAAGAAAAATTTTGAGAACGAATTTTAGCATTAAACTAGTTTAAATTCCAATTCAATCCTCCGATCTTTAATTATTCTTTGCAAATAATTTTGATGGAATTTAACGAAACAAAACCAAAACGTGTATTCCTTTGCTCTGTAACGACCAAAAATCAATAACCCCTAAACTACCACCATTCTATGTTCATGGAGTAATTAATTACGACAAGATGATTGAAAGCATCACCAAAGTACTTGAGAAAGAACAATATTATACGACTGCGATGTCCAAAGATACAATTAAGATCAATTCTCTAACCCCAGACTCATATAGAGAACTAACAAAACATCTAAAGGACGGAAATATTACACACCACACCTATCAACTCAGAGAGGAAAGAGCATATAGTTGCTATACGTAACTTTCATTACTCTGTTCACCATTGCCTGTGGAGGTGGGACGAGTGTGCATTTATAACGTAAGAAGGTGGAATGGGTGTTTGATTGTGAGTTGCATATGGGAATTGCATATTAGATTTGTTGAGGTGATAGATGTAGTAGTATCTTTGAGCGCTAGGAAAATGAAATATTAAGCCGTAATTTTTCGGTGTAGCAAAATTGAGGTTAAGCGTTGGATTTTCATTTTTATTAGTTGAATCTACCTGATTTCTGCTGTCACCTACAAATATCTCTGCTTCCAAATTAATAATAAAATTCACTTAATTTAAATAAAAAAAAAGGCGAAGAATGCAAGTTGCAAGCACAACAAACTTAAATAGGTACATTTACAAAAAACTGGGCATACCACTTTTTATCAACTCTAAAGATATATCACTTTGGTAATAAATATTTAACAATTTACATGCCTTTTGAACAATGAAAATACATGTTAAAGTTTCAAAATCGAAATTAACAAATTAATAATAAATTGTGTTGCGCCACAAATTTCAAAATCATCTACTCAGCGTAACAAATGTCAAACTAGCTCAACGGCAAGGGGTAGGTTTACGAAATGTTTCTCACTTACCTTTACGGAACACTAAAGGTCTTTAATACGAGTCACAGTCGGGGTTGCTAGGCGCCACTCTAATCTGTTAAATATACAACAAATGCTCACTAAAGAATAGGAAAAACGTAAACACTTAAAGGACACGTTCTGTAAAAAATAAAAAACAAGCATTACGTTCAGTTTTGTATTGAAATTCAAAATATCAAGCTATACAGATATTACACCACGGTCGTGTATTATTTCAACATTAAAAACGCGTCCGCTTTTTCACGTAGTTCTTGAACGAAATGAGACTGTGGTTTTGTCGAATAAACAAAATAACTAATTTAGCATCAGATTGGAAAATAACGCGCCCAGTCGCAGTTTAATCATTTTGAACTACACAACATCTATACACATAAAATTATGGCCCGGTTTGTCTGTCAGTTTGTTTGTCTGTCTGTTCGTCTTCTCCTCCGAAACGGCTAAACCGATACGTAAAATTGTTCAGAAGGTCCAAGCGCTAACCTTAGGCGGGGTCACAAGTTGACCTGACCTTTGACTTCTGACCTGGAGCGGTGACATAGGCATGATATATATCAAAGCGTTTAGGATGTCAAGGGGAATGTTCAAGTTGACCTGACCTTTGACCTCTGACCTGGAGCGGTGACCTCACGTCTTTAATTTCAGGTTTGTCTAGATTAGGCTCATTTTTAAATGGGTTTGGTTACTAGTCATCTAATTAATATAATAATAGGAATACAATAAGACGCTGCCTAATTTAATTCGAATATGCGTACTCGAACAGAGTACTTACAGTTGGTTTTATAAGTCGATGAGACGAAGGGTAATCCAATCCAGGGTATTCACTAATAGTTCTAATGACTATCTTGTAGTTACACAAAGTTTATTTAATCAGTTTTTATTAACCCGAAATTATCGTAGGAAATGCATATTTACGATATTGCATTTTCTATAACAACTTTGCAGTTTAGAAAAGTTAATCAATAATTAATTATGGTATACGTAGCACTAAGCACTCTTGACAGTTACGCGGAAAACGTACACTTTCATTATACTTGGCAGTTGTTACCACTTGTGAAAAACTCAACCTAAAATTATTAACAATAAAAAGGTTCGAGGGTCTCCCTTCTTATCATTTTCTACAGAAAAAACTTAAAAAAAATTAATGCGCTACAATTTTCTCAGAAAGAATAAACAAAAACTGCCTGTTCAGAATTTCGATTGTGTCAAAAAGTATCCAATTTAATTCATAAAGCCAACAACTACCAAGCTGTTTTCCAGGGAACAAACAAAGAAACTTTTGCGATTGCAAAACGGCGACATGTGTTGTTTAAATTCGAAGAAATCTTGTATGAAACTATTGAAATAAGCATTTCGTAAAAGCCCTAATTGTGTGAACATGAAGATAACGCAATTCTCTACACCAACTAATTTAAAAAAATATCAAATGACAAAGAAAACAATTAATTATTCTTGCAAAATGACTATGAAAACATAGGTGCATTGTAACGTAAAAAAAATAATTCGAAACTATAGTGCATCCCATCTCAAATGAGCACTTAAACAAGCCAAGATCAGTCGCGCGTAAAAAAACAATTTTTACCCAAATTGAGGTGACAATTGTTCGTCATGACAATTGAACTGAAAAAAAATTGCCTTTTATTACGGATATTTTTCTTGTAAAGTGTAAAAACGTAACTACAATAGTTATTTACATTAGAATGTGGTAAGTAGGATTTTACGGCGCAACAGCTTTGATGGAACGCCGTAAAATCACTTTACACACAAAATTTGTATAATATTTTTGGCCGACGATCATTATCAAAAAGTAAAAAAAAACAAAATTATTTTTATTAATTTTAAAGTAGGCTTGGCTGTTAAACTATTTCGACATACTCCACCTAATATGTGTCAGTTCATTGGTTTAACTGACGTATAGATAGCGACATCAATATCATCGTCAATAAAAACATTAAATGTACCCTCATTCTGTATATTATCGTATCAAGTATGGTGTAAAGTAAATTTTAAAAAATCAATTTCTCGGATTTTATACTTAGTTTATTTTTAAAACGTTTCCAAATAGCAGATGAATCAGCCACTACTTTACCGCATCGAAACCGTTCTTCACCGCATGGTAGCCGTACTTTACTGCGTAGTAGCCGTACTTTACCGCATTGTGTGTAAAAATTTAGTTGCAAGACAAGTATGAACTACTGAAAAATGTGCTTTGTAGTTCAGGAGGCCAAAATAGTTATTTACGTGACATGTGCGTAAACAGATTCTTTCGGGAATGAGTGCTGGTCCTTCAGATCTGTAATAATTGATATGTAATTGAAAATTCCAATTGACGAACGACAGCTTGTATAACATTTGTCACTTTTATGTAAGTAGAAATACTAGCGTGCGTTGTACAGACAAGTTGTTAATATACTTACATTGTTCGTTATTTAGAATACAATTTACGCACCTTGTATTTTTTGTAAATGCCGAAAAACAATTCAAATCTTCAAATAAAAGTTTGACAATTAAATAAGTTAACTGGATGACAAATGTTTGCATTATGTGCATTTGCGTTATAGTCACAGCTTACTAATTAATTTTTGTGGTTTGAATCTCATATCATAATATCAGAAATTTGAAAGTGTGAATTTAGAAAAATATCGTGCAAAAAATAGCATACGTAACTTGTGCGTAAACAGGGACTCATTCTCAAAGAATCATTCATGTGCTACCCCTACCTTAATAAGTAAAAGTTTGAAAAACAAAGTTATATTTAATATATCTCACTTTTTGTAAACTATAATTCTATTAATTTCAAACATAGTTTTATAGTTAACATTCCAAAAACTGTTACAGCGACATCCCACTCGAATACCGCTTTAACTTTTACGACAAACTTTAAAATTTTTTTATTAAAGCACATTTATCTAAAAAAAATCAGAAAATACATTAAAATTTTGTACTTGAAAAGTTTGAGAAAGATAATAATAACTGAGTAATGTTATAGAAAGGAGTAGAATATAAGTATAGTACAATTAAGCAGTTTTTCAGGAAATTGGCGCGGCCTGAGCCATACTGATAAGAAATAACGCAAACCTTAAGAACACGTCACATTTTAAACTTATTACCATTTTTACATATTTCCTAATTTATATTTCAGTACTTACTTTTATATTTAAAAAGTTTGGGCGTTTAACTCTCGTTCTGCAAATATAAAGAACAAAATTTTCAATCTACTTGTACTAGTTTTGCAGTAGTTTGCGTTTATTTAATACGGTGAAAATATAGTCGTTTTAATGAAATTGATTTTTATTCGTTTAATATTATTACTTCTATTATTATTTTGTTAAAAACAGTAGCACGACACTTACAATTTAGTTTAAAAACTGTTGTAAGCATTCTTAATTACATTAATTACTTTTATATGTTACATTATCATTTACAAAATAGAATCTGAGCAAGTTCAGTTAAGTCAAAATAATACTTTAATGCAAGTTGCTGGAAAATAATATATATTGTGAACACGAAAAGATGTACAAAAAAGCATTTTCTTATTCAATATAATAACAATGTAAACGAAACTAAGTATATTGCAAAAAGTGATTTATTTTTCACAGAAATATACGATCATATTGATATATTGGATTTGTTTTGTTAACAACACATTCTTAGTTGATTTTACAAATTCTGAAAGACAGAAAGTTACCATTCAATTCAATAAATAATATTCTAATGATAATTTTATAAATTTATTTAATATAAATTAAGCATGAATGTGTACTACAAATATAATACCTTCATTATTTATTAAAAATTTTAGTAAAACGACAAATTACTAAAAAAATTATGGAATGAATGCTCTGAATACAAATTTTTTGACGTACTTACAAGTGCCTGATCCAATTTTTATGCAAATTTACACAATGATAGAAAAAGTTGTGTACAACAACATATCAAAAAAACAAATTGTAACCATTTTTAAGAAAAAGTTATTTAGCTTCAAGTTACTCAAGATACGTGTGGAACGCGATAGAAAAACCGCTACGTTTGGAAGTATTTTTAATTGACAGTTCATTAATCAATTTTTATGCAAATTTACGCAATGATAGAAAAAGTTGTGTACAACAACATATCAAAAAAACAAATTGTAACCATTTTAAAAAAAAAGTTTATTTTATGATTGCCACAAACTGATTAGATTTTTTCGAGCGAAAGAAATACAATAACTTATTAGAACAGTCATTTTACTTTCTTCAACTAATTTTAAAAATTGATTTGAACTGTTTAGCATTCACATGACTTTCATTTAACATTAAGAATAACTCCTTTCTTTCGAACATCTGCAGTTGTCACATTTCCTCCAGTTTTTAGAAAACCATTTCTTACATTAGAAAACTTAACCATTGTTTATTTTAATAGTTTAAGTAATAGTTAAAAACAGTTATTGCTATGGTTTCGACAATTATATCTACGGTTTTAAGTTGATTCTTTCCTTCGACTGTCAAATTTATCAAGGTTTTGTTATGTTACCGTTGATGCAATGGCACAGGTAATTTGCAACTATTTTTTTTAGATTTTTACACAATGAACTAAAATAAATAAACAAAATTTGGTGGGATTTAGAAACTTTAATAATTGTAATACGTAATATCAATAATAACAGTACCACTATTAATGTTAGTGGTGCTTATAAAAATACATATGTGTACAGAGGTAAATTGTTTACAATATTTTTTTAACACCTGTGTTATTAAATATTTATTGTTGTATAATAACATTAAAATACAAACGTCAGACTTCATTCTTTACTTTCATATTGTTAATCCTTAACTACCTATTGTACACATTTCACAAGTATACGGATTGAATAAAATTTGACGAAAATCGCATTGCTTGTGAAATTTTCGTTTGCAACTAATACATGTCGTATCACCATTTGAATTTCCGCAGTATAGACATGTCTCAGATGTGATCGAATATTTTAGAATTTCAGTTTTTAAATATGACCGGAATTGTATGGGGTCAAAGTCAGTTTCCCATTGAGTATTCTGTATTACACTTTAGGCATAATACAAAATGTAAACACCACAATTCCAAAAGTCCTGTTGCGTTGGACAACTTTTACAATTTTCAACGTTGAATTCCGTTTTTCCTCCAGAGTAACTTTTAAGAAGGGCAATAATTTAGACAAATAAGTTTTTCCTTTTCTACTTTGTATTGAAAGAGAATCGAAAAAGGTTCCTTTACTTTTTTGTATATCAATGATTAAAAGCATTGTAACAGTTTACTTAATTCAGTGTAAATATTCCTTAACTATTTTTTTAAATTTCGTATTCGTTGTATATAGTTTCTTGTTTACTGAAATGTATTGCGTGTTGCCTCTTCATTTCTATTTCTTTCAAATTTGTATTTATTCTTATGATTGCTTATCACTCCTTGTACTTTGGTCGGGCAGACATTTTGAGCTCATTTTTCGTTTGGCGTTCGTTTGGGCAATGTTGAGTGGTATGAATTTAATTAGTCCTAAAAATAATTATAAAGGGATCAACCACCAACAGGCAAAAATATAACTTCCATAAGTTTAGTTGGTGAAGTATATTAAACCTTGTTAAAGGGATATAATCCAATTCGAACGAACAAAAGTTAAAGCACACTCTTTCCAAAGGCGAACAACGGGTAAGCTTAACTGTCCTGATCATCCTCTTATCTAAGTCCACTTCGTTTGTAGCCTTTTATTTAGGGGTCACACTCTCACTTTGTCTACAACTGATGTGTTCGATGAATTAGAGGCAATAGCCAGGCTGAACTGCATACTTACATCGCCCCAGCCGAGCCTTCCTGGTCGCCGCAGTCAAACTACGGTCTCTGGTCTCTTCGATCCAGCATCTGCGGAGGGTTTGATTCTTCCTGTTTGTGATTGTCCTTGTTCATATTGATAATTGAACTCAGTAATTGTTGCTATACCGAGCCATGTAAATATTCATATCTATGGGTTTAATTTAGTACTTGGTGTATAATTAATTGTTGAAATACCTGTACATATTTGTCTGCGTTTCCTTTGTTGTCGAATTCGATTAACTTCACATACACAAATCAATTTAATCTGTACACGCTACGGTCGCAAGGAAATATAGAAAACTAAAAATATATCCTAATAAATTAAATTAAAACAGACCCTAAAAATTAAAAGAAAAAAAAAACACAATAATCAATTCAGAATCAGGTTATGTACAAGCGCTTGCGACAGCTCCTGCAACTAACGACACATTTATATACATACAGGGTGATTCTTTACGAACCAAGCGTAAATTTTCTTAATCTTATAAATACATTTTCTTATTAAATTAATTATATGCGTTTAAAAATTAAATTCGATTTATCTTGGGAATTCGCAACATTTATACATACAAAAATATTATTCATTATTTTGTTTTGCTCAAATTGATCTTACTGGCTTTGTTTATAGTTATTTGGGGTTATATTTTTTTGTATCGTATCTGGATTTATACGTATATCTACGTTTTGATTAAACGAATAAATTTCTGTCTACTTTCAAATATTTCGTTTTATTTTTACGTTTTGGGGTTATTGACATTTTGTTACGAGTGCCACTGGGATGAGGCTATCCAGTGGGTCTGCTGGATGTAATACATAGCCGTGACCTGGCGCCCAGATTATTCGGAAGTTTCCTTTTGAAATCGAACTCCCCCATTTGCCAAGGAGCTAGTTGGCAACCCTGCTACAATCCCGGTGTGCCGCAACCACGGCCAACGTAGCAATTTTGGCGCCCAACGTGGGGCCTAGCATTTTATTCCCTGCACTGGTTTGCCTTTGCTTTTACGTACCCCATTTTTTTCATTTTGTCCAATCAATTTTGTTTTGGGTTTCGAGATTTTTTTTTTCCTTTCATTTCTGGTTTCATGTAAATAGATAACTATTAGTTGGATTGTGACTATTATTAATTTCCCATATTTACCTGTTAGTGGTAGTTAGTTATTTTGTTTTTTTGTGAAAACTTTAGTTGTTGTTCGACATGGCGGAATCTAAAAGATTTAATATTAATTATTTAAAGAAGGACGAGTTAGAATATGAGTTATTAGTTAGAGGTGTATCCGGCATAGAGAATAAGTCAGTGGAGGAACTACGAGCTCGACTAAGGCCCGTATTAAAACTGGAAAAATTAGGTAGTCCCTTAAAAGAAAATTTAGAATTTATAATGGTAGATACGGAACTAGCTACGTTGCAAACTAAACTTAAAATTTTAAATGAATCAATTATTAAATTACGTCCAGGGGAATCAAGAACTGAAAGCGTGCAAGCCCGTGTTTTGCATTTATTAAAAAGAATAGATAGGTTAAAGTCTCTCCCTTTAAGTGCTGAGCAGGAAGCCTTACGATCCACCTGTCTTGAAGAAGTTTTTCGATCTTCTGAAAGGCTAGATAGATTTGAAACGTCATTGCTCGATATAGGTTCCTTACATTTAATTGACATTGAATCTAGCGACTCTGACACTGCTAGTCCACGAAAAAGCGCACCTGATAAGGCCCATTGTAGTCGTTCTGTCCCCGTACAAAAATGGAACTTAAAATTTACCGGAAATCCAAAAGACATGTCACTACACAATTTTCTTGAACGCGTCTCTGAGCTTAGTGTTGCCCGAAATGTCTCAGAGCAAGAACTTTTCTCCTCGGCAATTGATTTATTTGAAGGCCAAGCTTTATTGTGGTTCAGGTCAAATAAAACAAGATTTACTGATTGGTTAGGTCTAACCGACTTACTCCGCCGTCATTTTGAACCCCCAGATTATAGACCCAGATTGTTCCAGGAAATATTAACAAGAACTCAAGATCCTTCCGAGTCGTTTGTGAGTTATCTTTCTTGTATGACTTCTATGTTCCGGAGGTATGGCAACATGCCCGAGGATATTCAACTCGATATACTGACGCGAAATTTATCTCCGTTTTATACGATGCAGTTACCTCCCGTGCACTCATTGGCTGAACTGGAAGAAGCTTGTTTACTAATAGAAACTAAACGATTTCGTAGCGAAAATTACGTTCCTCCAACTCATAAT
Organism: Abscondita cerata; assembly: GCA_030710515.1. NCBI lineage: Eukaryota > Metazoa > Arthropoda > Insecta > Coleoptera > Lampyridae > Abscondita > Abscondita cerata. The sequence goes on along the minus strand of JALBCR010001367.1, from coordinate 114,333 downwards.
AAAAATTGCGTAGAGCCAGATTTTGCTTTCGTTAACGCTAACCCAGGGCCAAGTAGTACTAATGTTATTACTACCCCTTCATCGTCCTTAGAAATTGCCCCTGTTAGCAATATTAAATGCTGGAATTGTAAACAAGATGGTCATCATTCCCGCTTATGTACTCAGCCTCGTAATAAGTACTGTTATAGATGTGGATGTCCTGAAGTTACAGTAAGGACATGTTTGCGTTGCAATTCAAATCAGGGAAACTTCGACAGAAGGACCTAAGTGATCGGTTATGCCCTTCATCCAATACAAACCCGGTCGATGATTATTCTACTCTAAAATATAAGGTCTTACTCGATTATATTCTTACTCATGTCGATGGTGATAAACGACCATATTTAAATATATCGATTTTGGTAGAACATTTTATGGACTCCTAGATTCTGGAGCCACTCATTCAATTATTGGCAGTTATGCCTGGAAACAACTGCAACCCCTCAATATTCCGCTTGAAATTCCTGATAGCTCTCATTGTACTGTTGCCAATGGAGGCAAATGTGCAATACAGGGTTCAATCACTGTCCCCGTCCGACTAATAGATAAGGTAAAGTTAATTAAATTTTTAGTTGTCCCTGAAATATCTCACTCCGTGATACTTGGTTTTGATTTTTGGAAAACTATGGATATAGTTCCAAATTTAAATGGTGACGTTTGGCATTTTTCTTCTTCTAATGCGGATGTAGCAGCAACTGAGTTTCTAAATAACTCAACTGATCTTACTGCTGATCAATTACAGATTTTGAATTCCGTAGTGTTGGGAAAATTTAAACAAATGGGTACTGGTATAGGAACCACACATTTAGTAGAGCATGAAATTATTACAGACTCACCTCCAATTAAGCAGAGATATTACCCTGTGTCTCCAATAATTCAGAAACATATCGATTCCGAAGTTTCTAAGCTGCTTAAGGATGATATCATTGAAGCATCATCTAGTTCGTGGTCGTCCCCTATTCTACTTGTTCCAAAGAAAGATGGTACTTATAGGTTCGTGGTAGATTTTAGGAAATTGAATAGCGTGTGTAAGAACGACGCTTATCCCTCCCCTACGTATCTGCTATCCTCGATCGCTTAAAAGAAGCAAAATACTTGAGTTCCCTAGATATAAAATCAGCTTTTCATCAAATACCTCTCAAGGAATCGAGCAGAGAATATACAGCTTTCACTATACCAGGAAGAGGTTTATTTCATTTTAAGAAACTGCCCTTCGGCTTATCGAACAGTCCCGCCACTTGGCAACGGCTTATTGACAAGGTTCTTGGTGCTGATTTAGAGCCCTTCTGTTTTGTCTATATGGATGATATAATTATCATTTCTCCCGATTTCGAAACACATGTAGAAATTCTTACTAAAGTATTTGACAGATTAATTGCTGCTGGACTCACTGTGTCCAGAGATAAATGTGAATTTTGCAAGCCTGAAATGAAATACTTGGGATTTGTTATCGACAAAAATGGTCTTAGGGTAGATCCTGAGAAAGTCCAAGCCATTCTAAATATTTCGGTACCTGCTAAAATAGATGAAGTTAGACGATTTATAGGCATGGCGAGTTGGTATCGCCGTTTTATACCAAATTTTTCGGACGTAATCAGTCCCCTGACCAACTTGTTAAAGAAAAATCAAAATGGATATGGACACAGGTTTGCGAAAAATCATTTCGTCATATTCAAGAACGTCTCGTTAGTGCACCAATCCTGAGTTGCCCGGACTTTTCAAAACCATTCTATATCCAATGTGACGCCAGTTCTTATGGATTAGGTTCCGTCTTGTCTCAAAAGTACCCCGATGGCGAGCGCGTTATTTGCTATAATAGCCGCACCCTTACTAAACAGGAAAGAAACTTCACCACGACCGAACGAGAATGTTTAAGTGTGATATGGAGTTTGGAACGGCTTCGAATGTATATAGAAGGACACCCAGAAGTCTATGTGATTACCGATCATCACTCCCTCCTATGGTTGAACAATCTCAAAAATCCCAGTGGTCGTCTAAATCGATGGGCTCTTCGCGTTCAGCAATATAATTTTCAGATCATCCACCGTAAGGGCAAAGACCATCTAGTGCCCGATTGTTTGTCTCGTTCTGTTCCTGTAATTGACGAAATTAGTTCTCATAGTTCCGCATTAGAATTTAATAGTGACGAAATTATGGATAAATGGTATAAAGGGATGTTGAGTAAAGTTGGTAAAAATGCGTCGAAATTTTCTGCGTGGCGTATTGATAATTTTAAGTTGTATAAATTTGTAGTTAGTAAGTTACCTGAGTTGTTTGAAGATTCGTATAATTGGAAACTTGTTGTTCCGAAAGAATTGCGCAAACAATTGGTTATTAATGTACATAGTTGTTCTACTTCTGGTCATCCTGGCATCTTCAAAACCCATCAAAAGTTGCTCGGAAAATTTTACTGGCCCAAGATGAAGGCCGATGTGGCGAGTATTATCAAAAGTTGCACAGTTTGTTTAGCAACCAAGGTTGAGCAAAGACGTCCTGCCGGATTAATGGGATCACGGCCATCGGTGAATAAACCATTTCAGATGCTGTCCACTGATATTATTGGCCCCTTACCCAGAAGTACCAAAGGATATTGTTATATATTAGTTATTACCGATTATTTTAGTAAATTTGTTCTAACCTGCCCTCTTCGCAAAGCTACCGCTAAAGCTGTCTGTACATATATGGAAGATCATGTGTTTCTTTTATTTGGAGTCCCAGAATTTATCATATGCGACAATGGTGTTCAGTACAAAAGCAAAGAATTCCAAAGTCTTTGCAAAAATTACAACGTCACAATTATGTACAATGCTTTGTACCATCCTCAAAATAACCCGACCGAAAGAGTTAACAGGGTTATAAAAACAATGTTATCCTCCTATGTGGGAGACAACCATCGTACCTGGGATAAGCATTTAAGTGCAATCAGTTGTGCCATTCGGACTTTGGTGCATGAAACCACTGGATACACTCCATATCTTATTACGTTTGGCAGAGAACATGTTGTCAATGGAAATTACTTCAAAGATCTTCGTTTAGCCAACGATTCCACGATAAATTATGATAGAGACGCTGAAGTACGAAAAATAGGTCTAGACAAATTGTTTGAAGACGTGAAAATTAGATTGAGAAGGGCATATTGCCATCGCAAACATACCTATGACTTACGTAGAAGACCGATTGAGTATATGGTTGGTCAATCAGTATGGCGTAGAAATTTTGCTCTGTCCAATGCTCTTGATTATTTTAATTCTAAATTGGCTGCGAAATATGTTGGACCCTTTGAAGTAAGGAGAAAATTAGGTCAATGTACCTATGAATTAATGGATCCAGTCACTAAAGTTACAAAAGGATCTTGGCATGTTAAGGATCTTCGACCAAGTCCTGACGAACTTGAAATTTAGTGAGGGGGGGATTGTAACAGTTTACTTAATTCAGTGTAAATATTCCTTAACTATTTTTTAAATTTCGTATTCGTTGTATATAGTTTCTTGTTTACTGAAATGTATTGCGTGTTGCCTCTTCATTTCTATTTCTTTCAAATTTGTATTTATTCTTATGATTGCTTATCACTCCTTGTACTTTTGGTCGGGCAGACATTTTGAGCTCATTTTTCGTTTGGCGTTCGTTTGGGCAATGTTGAGTGGTATGAATTTAATTAGTCCTAAAAATAATTATAAAGGGATCAACCACCAACAGGCAAAAATATAACTTCCATAAGTTTAGTTGGTGAAGTATATTAAACCTTGTTAAAGGGATATAATCCAATTCGAACGAACAAAAGTTAAAGCACACTCTTTCCAAAGGCGAACAACGGGTAAGCTTAACTGTCCTGATCATCCTCTTATCTAAGTCCACTTCGTTTGTAGCCTTTTATTTAGGGGTCACACTCTCACTTTGTCTACAACTGATGTGTTCGATGAATTAGAGGCAATAGCCAGGCTGAACTGCATACTTACATCGCCCCAGCCGAGCCTTCCTGGTCGCCGCAGTCAAACTACGGTCTCTGGTCTCTTCGATCCAGCATCTGCGGAGGGTTTGATTCTTCCTGTTTGTGATTGTCCTTGTTCATATTGATAATTGAACTCAGTAATTGTTGCTATACCGAGCCATGTAAATATTCATATCTATGGGTTTAATTTAGTACTTGGTGTATAATTAATTGTTGAAATACCTGTACATATTTGTCTGCGTTTCCTTTGTTGTCGAATTCGATTAACTTCACATACACAAATCAATTTAATCTGTACACGCTACGGTCGCAAGGAAATATAGAAAACTAAAAATATATCCTAATAAATTAAATTAAAACAGACCCTAAAAATTAAAAGAAAAAAAAAAACAATAATCAATTCAGAATCAGGTTATGTACAAGCGCTTGCGACAGCTCCTGCAACTAACGACACATTTATATACATACAGGGTGATTCTTTACGAACCAAGCGTAAATTTTCTTAATCTTATAAATACATTTTCTTATTAAATTAATTATATGCGTTTAAAAATTAAATTCGATTTATCTTGGGAATTCGCAACATTTATACATACAAAAATATTATTCATTATTTTGTTTTGCTCAAATTGATCTTACTGGCTTTGTTTATAGTTATTTGGGGTTATATTTTTTTGTATCGTATCTGGATTTATACGTATATCTACGTTTTGATTAAACGAATAAATTTCTGTCTACTTTCAAATATTTCGTTTTATTTTTACGTTTTGGGGTTATTGACATTTTGTTACGAGTGCCACTGGGATGAGGCTATCCAGTGGGTCTGCTGGATGTAATACATAGCCGTGACCTGGCGCCCAGATTATTCGGAAGTTTCCTTTTGAAATCGAACTCCCCATTTGCCAAGGAGCTAGTTGGCAACCCTGCTACAATCCCGGTGTGCCGCAACCACGGTCAACGTAGCAAGCACCATTTTTTTTTTTGGTTAATTGGAAAATTAAATTTTTTTTTTTATTGTCATGTGTATGTTTTTTTTTATCTTCTACATTGTTCATTATGTTTTGAACCTCATATACCATGAATGATTTGAATTGGGTTTTTTCCGTTAATATCTTTAAATAAAAATCTATTAAGAAGTTATCTAACCACGTATGATTTGTATCTTTGTTGATACTTACATAATTAAAACTAGAAAAGTATAGTTTCTCTTCATTAAATTTGGCAACTACGTAATCGTTTGATAATTTCTTAATATTGGTTTCTTGGGATCCTTTATAGTGTACTTTTTTTTTGTAAATTATGTTTCTCGTTTAATTTTTTGAGTTTCGTAATTGTATGTTTTTTAAAGTAACTATGTTTAGATTTTATTCTTTTTCCCCACATTTCTTCTTCTACATTGTTTAATTGTCGCTTAGATGCGCATCTTTCCTTTTTAATATCATACTTCAATTCACGATGTAAGAACAATACATGTTCTCTAATTTTTCTTATAAATCTAGAGCACTTTTGGCGCAATTCTCCTTGTAAAATATTATTTTTCACAACTCCGAACCAATTTTCCACTAATGCATTGGAAGATCTTACATTATTTGTATCAAACAAACAAGTCCAGAGCGGTAAGAAAGGTATATATTGTTGCAATATAGTGTTTGAAAAATTAATATTATAAAATGGATTTAAAGTGCTTTTAGATTGTTTATTTTTGTTAATTTCATTTTTTGTTTCATCAAAAAGTTCGCGAAAATGTTCATAAAACTTATTCTTTTCAATATATTCCACTTCCATTTGTAGATCTATTGTATTCTCGTCATCATTAGTCGAGTGTTTTTTTGCAATATTATCTACAAGATTTTGTTTATATTTTAATAATTCATCACTTTCATATTTACACGATGTTAAAAAAACAAACTTCTAATTATAAATTTAATTTTTTAAAGTCCGATTCATCAAACAAGGACGCAATCATTTCTTTTAAAAATGTTTTAGTTTTAAAATCTTCGTAATGCTTATTAATTGTTTTCGCCATTAATTTAAATGTATGCGCACAGCACAATTTTAAAGTTATAAGTTGTGATATGTCTATACTAGAATCATAGATCTTATCAAACACCAAGTTGCAGTAACCATGAATTGATAGATTATTCCAAGATTCACATACTGCTTTAATAAGAGCTATACTAAAGTCTGTAGTAACAGAACCGAATAAAGGCTAATTTAAATAATTTTTTATTGAATAATATTTAAACGTCAATAACCAAGATGCTAAGGTACCTGTATCGTGTCGAACTGAAATCATTTCACAAACTGGCAGTATTCTACCAGTTGTGTGTTGAATAACACCAGCATAATATAAAACTTTTTTGATGCTAATGTAGGTTTTCTTACCACAGTTCCAGTAGCATCTAAATATAATTTTGACAATTTACCATCAGATTTTTTCGGGATATAAATTGTAATTGTTCTTTGCTGAAAATGTGCACTATCAGAGGTTCTGATACACTATGTATATAATGAGAATTCTCCCGTTGCATTAACATAACATCATAAACATCATCTGTGGCTCTATCCCGAGCAGCTGAAGCTTCTGTTTTATTCTCCGATACACGCTAGCGGATTTAATTTTAACTAAATTGTTTGTTTTTGTTAAGTTTTTAGACTAGTCTTAACATCTTCTTTTTGTATGCTTAAAGGATTAGATTGCTTTAAACGATTACCCAATATGATCCTTTCAATTCCCCGAACTTGATGAGACAATTGTGACTCATGAAAGAAATCTAGAGATGTACTGTAAACATCTACACTGATTGTATCATTTAAAAGGCGCTTACAAATTAATTTAAATTTTTACAATTAATGTGACTGCAATATCCATAAACTACAATATGTTTTTAAGGTAGTTGCATGATTTTATGTTTAACAGACAAGAGTTGTTAACGGTTTCAATCTTTCTTTTAAATACAAAATTTGAAGTCTCACTTATAAATTGGTTTTTATATTTGTCAAAGATGACCTGTACTTCATCTTTTGTTAATAAAAATTGTCCTTCAAAAACGCAGTACGATTTTCTCACTAACGGAGCAGGATAAATATTTTTGAATGATTTGGCACCACTCCCATTGGTACAGACGTATTACAAAATTTTCTCCAAAACACAATCAATTGGATCCAGATTTATGGTTACTTCAAAAGTGTTGTTTAAACTGCTACTTAATCTAATGTTTTCAATCGAACTTGTGTTTGTATATTGTTCCCCTCTCGGTTCCTCTTCTATATCAAAATCTAAATCATTATTCAATAATCCATTCGGAGTTTTGACTAATTCACTCTCTTCACTTTCTTTAATAACTTCAAGCAGAGGAAATCTTTGGGGATCCTTATTCTTCAAACTGTTACGATTTCTATTTACAATGTTTATGATGTTTAATTTGTTCAGTTTATCATCATTCTTAAAAATCTCTAAACATGCTTCTTTCACTATATTATTATTATATTTAAGATTTCTTAATTGCTGCACAGAGAATTTACGTAAACGAAAAAAGTTTATTACTTTTGTTGCTATATCTAATTCGGCCATTTCTCATAATCTACAAGAAGGAATAATAACGTAAGATAATATAATACTCACGGAAAGTGTATAACTTACCTACGTATACAGATGGATACAAAATCACATACAACAACACTTTATAATAGAGTATTAATGACACGATAATTAATTGTTTATTATACTTTTTACACTTATCGTTGCACAAATATATGCTTACTTTCAAACTGCAAGTAAAACTGCAATACTCCCGAAAGCTAGAGTAATACAATGGTAATACCAAAATAGGTAATTTGAGTAGTTACCACCTCTTTTCCTAAAAACCTAATGAAAGGTAAAAATATTTTAAGTACATATTTAATCATAGAGCTTTATCAGTAAAACTGCCATAAGAGATTCTTCAATTTCTAAGAGTTCTGTTGTATGCAATAGTAGTGCAACGAAATCTGCGATTAAGAAAACAAAGGACAATTGTAACAAAATAAATGAAACAGTAACACGAATACAATACAATAATTTCATTTACGACAAAACAAAACAAAATTAGCCAAATATTCAAATATCGTATGTTTCAAGTAGAATTATGTTTCTGGGATTAGCGCTAAACCATTTGTCTTCTATCTCTGCAGTTATATTTCAATCATAACAGAAACATACTAAAACCGACAATAGGCAAAACACAAAAAAAATAAAATAATATATAATAATTGATTTGTGAATTAAAAATACTTCCAAACGTAGCGGTTTTTCTATCGCGTTCCACACGTATCTTGAGTAACTTGAAGCTAAATAACTTTTTCTTAAAAAATGGTTACAATTTGTTTTTTGATATGTTGTTGTACACAACTTTTTCTATCATTGCGTAAATTTGCATAAAAATTGATTAATGAACTGTCAATTAAAAATACTTCCAAACGTAGCGGTTTTTCTATCGCGTTCCACACGTATCTTGAGTAACTTGAAGCTAAATAACTTTTTCTTAAAAATGGTTACAATTTGTTTTTTGATATGTTGTTGTACACAACTTTTTCTATCATTGCGTAAATTTGCATAAAAATTGATTAATGAACTGTCAATTAAAAATACTTCCAAACGTAGCGGTTTTTCTATCGCGTTCCACACGTATCTTGAGTAACTTGAAGCTAAATAACTTTTTCTTAAAAAATGGTTACAATTTGTTTTTTTGATATGTTGTTGTACACAACTTTTTCTATCATTGTGTAAATTTGCATAAAAATTGGATCAGGCACTTGTAATTACGTCGAAAAATTTGTATTCAGAGCATTCATTCCATAATTTTTTTAGTAATTTGTCGTTTTACTAAAATTCTTAATAAATAATGAAGGTATTATATTTGTAGTACACATTCATGCTTAATTTATATTAAATAAATTTATAAAAGTATCATTATGTAGCATAAATTCATATATTTTTTTTATGGCTAGAGTTATGGGTAACTTCACGTTGGTCATTATCATTTACAAAATAGAATCTGAGTAAGTTCAGTTAAGTCAAAATAATACTTTAATGCAAGTTGCTGGAAAATAATATATATTGTGAACACGAAAAGATGTACAAAAAGCATTTTCTTATTCAATATAATAACAATGTAAACGAAACTAAGTATATTGCAAAAAGTGATTTATTTTTCACAGAAATATACGATCATATTGATATATTGGATTTGTTTTGTTAACAACACATATCTTAGTTAATTGATTTTACAAATTCTGAAAGACAGAAAGTTACCATTCAATTCAATAAATAATATTCTAAGCTTTTCTGTTATGCATTATATTTTTACATAATTAGTTTCAGCAAAAAAAATAATAAAACTTTGTAAAGAACAATATGGGTCTAGATCTTTTCGTTTCGTCGTTATTCAATTTTTCCAACAAACTCGATACAAAATTTTTTTTAGCAGAACTAGGAATTTTAATAAATACTCAAATTTTTATGTACATATTATACAGAGTACGCAAAAACGCAAAAAGTAAAATAACTCCTTTTTTATAAATGATCCGTTGTATTAGTTATAATTTTTGTAAATCCTATGTTTTTGTTATAAAGAATGATTATTATTATTATTTTCTAAAAAAATATATTTTAACATGAAGAAGTTGTTTTCTAAATAGGCTGCCTCAACAAATGTCCTAAGTGAAATGACATTTCAAGCATGATTTCAGATAAATTATTTCTGTTTTGAATATCTTTGTCATTTATTCTTGATGTAAGTCTACGTGATGCGAATGAAATTTGTGCATTACTATTATTCTGTTGACGAAACTCTTTAAAATCTCAATTTCAGCTATAATTCCTTGTCTGCTTATACTTGGGTTTTTGTAACATAAGTAAAACATCCAATTGAGTTTCTTTATCAATCTTTTTCTCTCAGTATTTCCCTTTTTTCATATTTAATTTTCTTCGAGTTGGTATCTAAGATTTTAAAAAGAAATGACTTGGGTTACTCAGCTTTCGCTTCTGGATACTTTTGATGGTATATTCTGCTGGCTAACCAAATATTTCGATTGGTTTTACCAATATACTAAACCATATTGACTACTTCTTGATGTCTAAAATTCATTTTACGTCGAGCAAAGTTATACAAAAATAGCGATGTAAGTAATTACACTGTTATCAAAATTAATTGTCATTTGACAAGAGCCTACTTGCAAAAATATACAACGCCATAATAAAATAATTAATTTGGAAAATGTCATTAACGATCCAGAAGTCACCATATAAACTGGATATCAGTGGAAAGCTTATGAAACACTTAGTTGACTTGTGAACAGAAGTACATAGTGTTCCATTTATAAAAAAAGAGTTATTTAATTTTTTGAGTTTCAGCACAACCTGTATATTGTGTGCACTTGTGAATCAAAATTCGATTATTTAGTAAAACTCCAAGTTATTTTAAAATTGTCTGTGGTTAGTTTGTCGGAAAATATCCAGTGATCTATCAAATGTGAGCCTTTTTTGTAACAAAAAGTTTAATAACACTGAAACAAAAAGAGCTAGACCCATACTATTCTATACAAAATCTTATTAATTTTTTGTGTTAAAACTAATTATGTAAAATATACAGAACGTTTCATCTAAATAAAACATAACTTTGGTTTACCACCCTGTATAGGAATACTCTGAATACCGGGTGTCTCAAATAGCATTATATACATGGGGATCTCGCTTATTATAAGAGATACAGTTTTGGTTAAATTGGATGAATTATTCTTCGATATTAGAAAAGTTTAAAGCTGTTTTGAAATTTACAAATTTCTATCTAGTTCAAGAGTTATAACAAAAATACGAAAAAGCGCTAATTTCCTTTTTCCACATAACTAATTGTCTTAAACGAAACATTATTTTTATTGGCACTCTCTTAGGGCACTATTTTGCGTAGAATTTAAATATTCTTATAGATTTTGTTTTTCCTTTCTGTTTTTGAGTTAGAACTATTAAATATAGTTTTTCTTATAGAACGTCAAGTTGGCTTTGCAACAAATCTATGCGGTTTTTTCTCTTTCCAATGATATAAGATATGTCATATTTATTTTGAAAAATGAGATCGAAAAATTAAAAAACCTATTTAACGCAATTTGAATTAATTGGCAGCAAGTAATAAATTGTTTATCAATTTATGGTAACCGACAGTATCAAGTTAACTCATAGAAAACAAAAGCGAACCGACCTGTCAGCAAAATTATTTATTAAACTAGAGTATGTTTACGTTTCGTGATAAGTATCTTTAAAATCATGAATTCATATAGCAATAATAAAAATTTGACATGTTGAGTTGCTACATTGTTTGTCACAAGAACTCTACTGAAGCTGAACGATTGTATCTGAGATTGTATCCTGAACGAAGACAACCCAGCGTTTGTACGTATAGAAATCTGGCAATGAACTTGAAACAATATGGTTCGTTTTCTAAACCTTCTAGAAACTTAAAATTAGTGGACGAATAAGTACAATTAAACGTTTTGCAATGTGTGACTAAAAATCCTTCTACGTTCCTAAGAGAAATAGAACGGAATACAGGCATTTCAAAAGCGACTGCACAAAAAATTTTAAGACGTCATAAATATCATCCTTATAAGTATAACATTTTGCAAGGACTTAGAGTTGCTGATTATGATAGAAGAATGCAATTTTATCAGTGGTATATCAACCAGTGCGAAAATAATGCAAATATTCCAGCTAAGGTTTTATGGACCGATGAAATCAGGTTTACAAACAACGGTATGTTCAACAGGCACAATTGCCATATTTGGGAAACTGAAAACCCTCACGCTGTTAGGCAAAACCGTTTTCAAGTTAGATTTGGTTATACTTTTTGATATATTGGACCTATACTTTTTGACGATACATTAAACAGTGCAAGGTATTTGAATTTATTACAAACGGATCTGGAAAATAGAATTGATGAAAATGACTGTTGATCGAATCTGTAGGTATTCGGTTTCAACAAGACGGCGGTCCACCGCATAATTCTAACATAGTCACCGAATATCTTAACACTCGATTTTCTAATTCGTGGATTGGTAATCGTGGTTATGTCTTATGACCAGCAAGATCTCCGGACCTAACTCCGTTAGACTTTTTCTTTGGGGTTATGTTAAAATGAAGTTTACACTGAAACATATGAAAATGTTGCAGACCTTCGTGAAGCAGTTCTTGCATAATTTTGCAGTATTTCACGTCGTAAGTTACGGAATGCCGTTATGTCAACAGTGCGGAGATCACGGCTATGTTTAAATAATAATGGTCAATTATTTGAGAATTTTTGTAAATAGTTGGTGATTAATTTAATTAGTTCTTAATTTTTGTAGTTTATCAAACATTTTGTTATTAACAACAATGTATTTGTTTTTCATAGCCAACTTATTAATTTAAATAAAATTAAAAACGTTTTTTAGTTTTACAATTTATTTTTAAAATAAATATTACATATCTTATATCATTGGAAAGAAGAAAAAAAACCGCATCGAACTATTCCAAAGCCTACTTGACGTTCCATAAGAAAAACGTAATTTAATAGTTATAACGCAAAAACGAAAAGTGAAAAACAAAATCTAAAAAATATTTAAATTCTACGCTAATAAGTGCCCTAAGAAAGTGCCAATAAAAATAATGTTTTGATTAAGACAATTAGTTATGTGGAAAAAAAGAAATTAGCGCTTTTTCGTATTTTTGTAAATTTATAAACTTCTCTAATACCAAAGAATAATTCGTCTTATTTAACCAAATCTGTATCTGTTATAATAAGCAAGATCCCCATGCATATAGTGATATCTGAGACATCCTGTATAATAAAAATATTTTAAAATGTGTAGCATAAGTGTGCTTACTGGGTGATGAAACCCGCAAGTCGATATCTTTAATAACAAAAAAGTAATAGACCAATTACACATCCCTGGGTCACTCTGTATAGTTGTTGAAAATAAGGATACAATTTACTATATACAATAAATCCATTCCATAGATGTTTTCTTCTCTTCTATTTCGATTTGAAACCAGCAACAGTATCTCCGAACTACTGCATGCACTATTCGGTATCGTAAGCAGGGTTGTCAAATATATGTTGTCTTTTAATTAGTAAATATTTAACACCCATTTTCACGTTTAATTTACTAGTATATTTTAATTAACTACTGAAAGATTGATAAGTTTTATCATTGCCTAAAATTAGTGATTTAAAAGATTATTGTTTAAACCTATAATTATTCTTCTGTCTCCTAAGTATTGGAAAAAGTTATGACTGAACATTTTAATTGTTGCGACATGTTAGTGTTGACTCGTGTAACGTAACACGTAAGAAAATGCAATTTGCATTAAGGCAACTTGTCGACAGATGTGTTCATTTAACCACACTCTTTTTTAGTTTAAAAATTGGAAAATTCAGGATTAGTATGGTTGAAACGATCTCGAATAGAATTGTAATTTATTTAAAACAATTCACAGTAACTAAAAGGTATTGTATGGTTTCGGATGGTAGCATAATATAACTTAAAGTAATTCTCAATCAAAAAGTTATATAGTTAGTTACAAAAAGTTAACAAATGTAAATATGTGTGAATAAATGTTTGTAGCATTCAGCCCCTCGAAACATATCAAATATCAAAGAAATCGATTTCTGAAAAGCACATACATACACAGTACAACTGAATTTTTTAAACTAAATTTTTTTTAAGTAGTAAAATTATTTTGATAAAGAAATAATCTTAGATTAATTCTAATTAAATTGAAAGCCAAATAATTAACATTAAATATATTAATACACAATAAACAATTAGACGAAGAAAATTAATGCAATAAATTTAAGAAACATAAACAATACTAAAAATGTTAAAGAAAGATGTATGAGAATTAATTAATATACGGATTGTAGCAATACCTACAAAGAAAGCAAAATTATAAATTAAGAAGAAAATGTTAAAAAAGCTCTCGACCCTTGTTTGGATTAAGTGTCAACTGAAGTTCCAATTTGTTAAGTGGGCAGGTTAGTAAAGCGACATCACATTTACACTTTAATTGTCTGATTAAGAGTTTTAGCAAGCGTTACTTTTAATAATAAATGTTACAATAAAGTTACAATTTTTACACCACACTAGAATTAGCATGTTTTTTATACCGCACAATTGCTTCTAATTCAGGTTTGATTTAATCTTTTTTATTTTTATAATTAAGAGTGTATTTTTCATTTACGTTTACATTTTTAATTAGATACTTTTTTTTTATTAGTATACCTACTTATTAATTAATTTATACAATAATTAAAACTTTTTAAGTATTCATTGATGAAACACGGAGTGCTTTTTTCTATATACGTTAGTGTTTTATTCGTAGATAATATTCATATTATATGGAAAAAATTGGTAGATTTCATAATCCTAGAATAATTTGTATGGAATGTAGCTGATGATAATCAAAAGTACGTGCAATTTTTGGTAAACTTAGTTCCAAAAGTTAATTTTACTTTGCGTGATTTGCATAGTGGTAGTTTTTAAGTATATCGTTAAACACAGAAACGCGTTATGCAGATTAAAGCGTTATATCTCCGTGCTTATTTTGGTAAATAAAACTTTTGATCTGCATGATTAGTTTTTATCTCAAAAATGACGTAGTTTTCAACCACCAAAATTGTAATGCTATTTATGTTGTTTTTGAAACAATTTTTAATGTAGCAAAGCTAGGATCAAAATGTTTTATAAGCCGATAAAAACATTAGAATATTTATTAGTTGTTATTTAATAGAAAAATTGTTATGGTACTTCAATATGTCTCGGGAAATTGATCGTTTTTATGTCTCGTATAATATGTAGGATGAAACACTTATTCATGCAACTCTGTTACTAACTGAAAGTTTTTTTCTACATTTTTTTTTAATGCAGAGGGCAGTTAAAAACAAATAGGAAAAATAATTGTTTAATTTCTTAAATACAAAATAACACGACTGAGTAAATTTAACATCCGTCAGTAGTAATTAAATTTTGTATTGAAAATACTAGGAGAATATTTGTTAAATAATATTTATTCAAAATTATTCACATTTTTGCGTTAAACACTTTAAACAGTTAATACATTAATAATGCATTATGACTAATACATTTCTAATTTCTATAAATCTTAACATTAACGGTACCATTCGTGTTGTTAATGTACAGTTTTTTATTAGCACTAAAAGCTACTTCTTTGTTCTATTCCACAATGGCGATTTCATGATTACAACTTGTAAAACTGCTACTCTCATCTCCACGAATTACATTTTTAGCAGTGAAAGCTACTGCCTTGTTATGTTCTACAACCGCAATTTTATGGTTTACATTTATAGAACTGCTACATCCATCTCCAAGAATTTTTTTTGCAATACTAACTTTATTCTGCAGAGAATCCTCTACATATCCTTCAACGACAGCAACACTCTTCCAGCCACAGAATCATTTTAAAGTTCTTACATTGAAACCCGTGTTCGGTATACAATTCAAAGTTTTTTAACTTAAGAAATTTTGCTATCAATTGTGGCATCTATCTAAAACTGCCAATGGGCTGTATGGTATACATTTTCCATTTCGGTATAAATTAATAAGATTAGTTCCAAATCTAGTGGATAACATAGTAAAAGACCGTTTCTTATGGGTTTTGGTGTAAGAAACATGAACCAGGAGAAGATCGCCTTTGTGTTCTTTATTGGTCATACACTTTTACTAATAAAAACTTGTCATTAAACTTGTTAAGAGGAAACTAATCAATTTCATTCATTTATAAACTGGTCGCCATTTTTGAAGTTTTCTACATTTTTATAAAAAAACTGTAGTGCCTGCTATATTTGTAGCAAATATCCCACCGTTGATGAAATGCTTGTTGGGTTTCGTGGTACGTGTAAGTTCAGATAGTACACAAAAAGTAAACCATGGAAGTACGGAATTAAAATTATGTGCCTTTGTAATGCACATAATCATTATTTGCTTAATGCTTTTGTGTATCTTGAGAGAGAAATTAACGATACTTTTTCAAAGAATCTTTCTGTTCCAACATGCAACATTCTAAGACTAGTGAATCCCATTTAAAAAACCAAGCGAAATATTACTATTGGGGACTATTGGTTCACGTCTACTGAACTTTATAAAAAATAGTTTGACATACTTTGGTACTATGGGCAAAACAAGACCAAAATACCACCTCAGTTTTTACCAAATAAACACAGACCTGAAAGATCCGCAGAATTTCGAATTACTAGAGACAAATGCCAAAAAATAGAAGTGTGGTATTGATTACTTTCATGTACCACTAAACATCGATTGATTGTAATAGTGGTAAACCAGAAATTATAGAATTATATATTTTAACAAAGTTTGGAGTAGACTCTCTGTATCAAAAATGCACAACATATACTTGTCAACGACAAACTCGACGATAACCGCTACCAATCTTTTTACATGTGCGAACCCAAACCACCAATACCTTTAAAAAAACATATAAACACTTACAAAGAAGAAAACAAACAAAAGAAATTTTTAAGGAGCTCAAAATAATTATAAGTAACGTACTTGGAGAAAACTTTACGAACGTACTTCCAACTCCTGTTGCTAAAACAACTGTTGCAAAACAAACAAGATGTAATTTTTGCCCAAGAAAAAAAATAGGAAAGTGAAAACATTTTGCCAAGAATGTCAAAAATCAATTTATAAAGAACATTCTGCAATAAAAACATTATGCCAAAATTGTTACGAAAGGTAAGGCAATTAACATTTAGTAAAATTACATGTTTTAGTCACTACCAATAGTTGCCTGTTAAAAATGTTATGTAGTCAGTAATTTCCTTTTTTTTGTTATATTATTTTATAATATGTATTGAAACTTTGAAATGTATATTATAATACACTAATTTTTAAATAATTTTAGTCTTTAAGTTTGCCAATAAAAAATATTTTTAAAAATTAAATAAATATTTGGGGCTATTAATCTTTTTAAGTAATAGAAACACTGCCTTCGACTGTATGCTATTAAGTATTTTCATTAAATATGTATATTATAACTCAGCAGTATCCCACTATACCAGTTCAGAGTTAAAACTTTGTATGTTTTGTAAATTTCTTTAAAATTTTAACAAATTGTAGATGTTCTTGTCAATTTTACTTTTAGGGTGTATTGACAAAGAGTGTAGAATTTGATTTGTTTTCCTGCTTAACAAAGTAACCTTTAATACCTTGAACTTTAATAAAGAGAAATGACATATCGTTGATCTTTATGGTCAATAAAAACTGTGGTGTGCCTAAAATTGTTGAAAGAAGTTTAAACCAACTAATTAAATTAAAGAAGTAAGTGCCATCAAAATTAATTTTCTTCCCCGAAGTAATAAACTTGGATTTTAATAGTTGCAACAAACACCATTAAAGGTGTGTCCAATTAATTTGAGGCTATGTATGAGCTTATTTAATTAATTTTTTTGTTGATATTGTTTTTTTTTATATATCACACACGACTACTCATTTTTTTCTAAACAAGACAATTTTAAATAGAACATGCATTTTTTTTTAAACTTTAAATCTAACAATAAATATTATTAAGAAGGTTAACATGAAAATGTATTTAAACTGATTTAATATTTGATATGGCGTTTCTTGATAAAAATTTGTGATGACTTTTTAACACTTGGGTTATCGGAAGTATCTCGCTAAATTGTTGGGTGTTCATGAGTGTTTGGGTAGTTATGGGTGCAGGTTGTATCTCATGATGATTATAATGTTTAGTTTGAATAGGTATAAATTGAAACTGAGAAATGAACGGAGGATATTGATGATCTTGATGAGTATTAAAGTCTGGCAAAATTACACAGCTATACTGTGACAACGATGAACGCTTAGAATCGTGAGGGAAGTGTATGGGGAGTATCAATTAGCTGTAGACGTTTCTGTATCTTAATTGATTGTGATTTCTAAAGAACAATGTAGTGGCTTTTTTCTCAATTGCATAGCCAAACTTCTACAGAATAAGTCATATCCATCTTCGGCGACTTTGTTAGCATCATGCCTAATGGTTTTCAGCTGTTTTATAGCCTTGTCTATTGGTGTATCATTGCATCTTTTTCAAATTCTCGGCGCATGAGAGGCTGTTTATATTTTGCTGTCTGAGATTGTCCGCTATATTTTGCTTAAGGAGTTTACGGGTCTTCATCTGTGTTTTTATATTCTGCCATCTGTGACTGCTACTCTGGAATGTTCTGTAAATAAAATTATAATATTTTTTAGGTCCCTCAAACCAAAATGAATGGAGAAAGATATGAATGGGTACTACAAGATGTGGAACTTTTCAAATTGCTGTAGAGTCATGGATGTAAAGTTAGTAAAGATTCGCTCTCGTAGATCTAAATTATAATTTCATTTGCATATATGTGAGAACTAGGGGAAAAGCAAACAAAGCTTGCGTTTTTAAAAAATCAACATTGAATTGAATTTATACAGACCCAATCACAACATCACACAATCTACAGAAGACGATGTAGATACACCCAGTAAATAATATCACAGAATATTTTTGCAATTTTGTACAAAAAATGAATAACAATCTTAAAGTAGTATCAGACAGTGAGTGTAATTTTAAAAAGAAAATTGGTGGTTTTATAAAAGGGTGTATTCCTCAAAAAAATTAATATAAACCTTAACATAGATAAACTTAGCTTAAACATTTTCCAGTGGAACGGTCGATCAATAAGAGCAAATAAAGGAAATTTATTAAATTATATTAAAGATAAATTTGTCGACGTAATTATATTAAGCGAAACCTGGCTTAAGCCTGGATCTTCTTTTAGTCTGCGTGATTACGATATTGTTCGTCAAGGTAGAGCCGGCGGTAAAGCAGGAGTAGCATTTATGATTCGGCACGGATTAAGATATTTAGAAAAAAAACTGTCTAGTAATTTTAATTCAAACATATTCTTTTGCTGTGTTACGATTATGAGTACGAAAAATACCGATATTTTATCGGTCTATCGTCCTCTACATGTTAACGCTATAACGACCGATTGGGTACAATTATTTAGCCAATTTTTGTCCACTTGTATTATTGCAGGCAATTTTAATGCTCATCATCATCTATGGGGTAGTTCAAAAACCGACAATCACGAGACTACATTAATCACGGCTATAGACGAGTTAAACTTGAGCAATTTAAACGATGGTTCATCAACTCGTTTTGATACCTTCGCAACAGTATCTGCAATCGATCTCACATTTACTTCGTTAGACATTGCACCAAAATGTTACTGGTGAGTACTCGATGACAATGTTGGGTCTGATCACTGTCCTATAAGCATTATGGTGGAAAATTTCTTGAAAGCTTCTTCCAAAATTAATCCCTCTTGTAGATGGAATACTAATTACACTAACTGGGAGAATTATAAATCATACCTTAACATACTCACGTCTGAGTTAAAAAATTCTTGCTCAGCGCAAGAACTGTATCAGTTGATAATTTCAGCAATAAATAGAGCAACCGACGCTTCCTGCAAAATTAACAGCTCTTTTGTACCAAATCCGAACAAACTGTCTAGTGGGTCACAGAGTGTCAACAAATGGCTACTGTTCGGAAATAAGTATTTAAACAATATAAACAGTCTCCCACTGTTAAAAACTTTTTAGAATACAATGCAATTTCTGCTAAATCTAAGAGACTATACAAACAAAAATCTAGAGCGTCTTAGAAAACATTCTGCAACGAATTAAATTATCAAAATTCCCACTCGACTGTCTGGAATAGAATCAAATGCATGAGAAGAAGCGAGCCAAGCAAATGTAAGAAAAAGTGGTTACCCAATAGTCACTTTAAATCATTTATCCACCAACTGTGTCCCGATATGGTCTACTACGAAATAATCCCTTTAAACAACGAATATTTAAGCACAAACGTTCTGTCGCACCCTCTGTATAAACCATTCTCTATAAAGGAACTAGAGGAAGTACTAAAATAGGTAAAAAAGACTTCCCGGGGTTAGACAATATATTATACATAATGCTGTATTATATGCCCGAAAATGCGAAAGTAATGCTTTTAAGAGTATTTAACAAGGTGTATCTTAAGGGAGAAGTAGTTAAAGAATTGTTCTAATCCCTAAACACAATGCTACCAACAAATTTCGACCAATTTCCCTTCTCTCTTGTATTTTGAAAACTTTAGAAAGAATGATCAAAAATAGGTTAGAATGGTGGATCGAAAGCAATCATTACTTACCGGAGAATCAATTTGGATTTCGACGTAAAAGCGATACGGCTCACGCTTTAGCGCATTTAGTTTCAGATATACAACTTAATTTCTCGCGAAACTAATACCTCGATGCTATTTTCCTCGATATAGAAAGTGTATATACTACTGTAGACCTTAATATCCTATTTTTTGCTCTGCAAAGATGCCGAATCCCGCACATTATATGCAAAAATATTATCCAATTGTTCATTAACAGAACAATATACGTACGAATGTCGGATAACTCCTTGACTAGACCGCGCGTAATTTCCCATGGATTGCCACAAGGTTCTGTGTTAAGTCCAACACTATTTAACATTTATACTTCTAACATTAAAACTAAACACTTCAAAGTTATTCAATACGGCGACTATTTTGTTTTTTATAGCGAAACTAATAAACTCGAAAAGTGCATAGACAGCTTACGTGACATCATGAAGTACACTCTAAACTGGTCAGAAAAACTTTGCTTTAGTTTATGTAAAAGAAAAACTTGTGTGTCTATTTTTACCCGTCATAGAGTTCCCAATTATAATCAAATTAACTTACAAAATATAGAACTGCGATTCTCCAAAAAAGTTAAGTACTTAGAATTAATTCTGGATCAAAAATTTACTTGGAGGAATCATATTAACCAGTTAATAGGGCGATGCGAAAAAACAATTAACGTACTAAGAGTTTGTACCAAGGTTAAGTGGGGATCTCACATTAACACATGTCTGGTTTTATATCGAGCTTTAGTAAGATCCATAATAGATTACGGATCCATTCTTTACGGTTCTGCTAATAACACACTTTTAAAAAAGATCAACCGTATTCATAATAAAGGTATAAGAGTATGTCTGGGTGTTATGAGGTCAACGCCTGTAAAAGCTATGCACTTTAAGCTAGAGAACTACCAATGGAGTTGAGACGCAAATGGTTTAGCAACAAATTTATTCTAAATCTTCGTTCTACAGAAAAATCTTCCTTGACATCCGCCTTAACCACATTATGCGTACTAGACTTTAGAAATGATTACTGAGTGAAACGTAATTCACCACCATTAGCCGAAGAGATTGCTGAAACATCCTGTTACAAGAGACACATAATAAAGTGCCCTAAATTCTTGCCTAGTCACAAGGACTATTTTGATAAGTTATAAAACCCTCAGTTATCTTTCTCAAGTTCGACAGAGATCATAACGTTAATAAAAATATACTACTTGATACCTTAAATACTTTCCAAAATTAAACTTTAGTATATTGCGATGGTTCCAAAAATGAGGCCGGAGTAGGCTTTGCTGTTTACATACCTAGTACTAACGAAGAATTTACAGGCAAGTGGCCGAACCAAATGTCTATTTTTTCAGCCGAAGCCTATGCAGTCAAAAAAGCTATCTTAAAATGCACAAATAACACTATTATAATCTTATCTGATTCAAAAAGTGTACTTACAAGCATAACAAATGTCTCGCATAAGAGCAACCCTATAATTTTAGATGTAATAAACTGTTATATTTTCCGCTGTAGGGAGGCAATCTTAATTACTTTTATATGGGTTAAGAGTCATTCTGGAATCCACAGTAATATAACAGCTGATGAGTTGGCTAAAACTGCAGTTACAAGAGAAGAGTATGATACTGATGCAGTTGCCTGTCATGACTTAATTAAAATCGAAAAAACAAAATTGTACACAATTTGGAACAATAGATACACAACACACTACTGTAACCAGCCAACAAATTATTACTTATTGCATCCAATAATCACCGGTCAAAGATGGTATGATAAGAGACTTGTTCCCCGACACATGACCAGTTTAATAACAAAGTTACAATTCAATCATGGTCGTTTTCCAGCTCATTTGCATAAGATAAAATTGAAGAAAATTGTTTGAGGCTAGGTACAACCACACCTCTCTAATAACATGTCTTGCGTAAAACCAGTACAAGGATAGATACTATCAGCACGAAATGACAAGAGTTTAAAAAACTTTCTCAGAATGCGTTCTAGAATATCTACATCACGCTGTGCTGAAAATTATACTACCGACGCATATTCAAGTGTCGGTCGGATCACAGTATTAAAGAACATTAGTACACCCCCGTTTCTCCCTTAGTTTTAAAGATAATTGATTGAAATTTAAGACATGACATTTACATAATAAATAACATTTTTAACAATAATAGATTTTTTTTTACCTCCGGTTTCGCCGTAAGTGACACCAACTTTTAATTTTTAAATAAAACACCCTGTATATTATTGCATTTTTTAAATCTGCATAATTTTCTAAATCCAATTATACCACTTAAGTAGCATTTCAAAGTCAAAATTTTTTCTAATTTAATTTTTAGTTTTCCATTTAAGTGTGTCATGACTGTTTCTATTTATTCTAATCGACCCATGTTATGCTAGAAAAATGACAATCTTGTCAAAAATACTAAATTATGTGATTTATGAGCAAATTAAGCACATCAAAATTTTTTTCAGGGTAAAACTCAATTTTTCCAAATGGAACCATATAGGCACCGTGGTGGTATTTATTAGTACTATTAATAAAGATTTTTTTCATACCTTCTTTTAAAATGTGCATTAAATACAATATTTGTTGGATTCCAAAGCCACCTTAGTAGCTTCTTAACATTAAATTAGAACATAATTGTATTTTCTTAATTTCTTTTAGCTGTAATTTTGAATAAATACTTAACACCTGCAAAATCTAATCTATAATTTTATTATTTATTAGTTTGAGTTAAAGAGACATATAATAGGATCAGGAGATAGTGGGTTAACGCAACAGAAATAGTATCTGTAGTGTGAACGGTCATTTTAAATGCTTCGAGAAGAAAAAGCTTCGGGGTCTTCGTAATGTCACCAGCTCTCATTTAAAGCTCTACGTACTGAACTCTAGAATGCATTGACTTGCAGGTTAATTAAGTGAGGGTAACTAGGACAAGACTGAAGTCGAAGCTTTGTCCGCAATCAGTCTAGGAGAGATAAATTCCTATTCTATATATACATATATATAGCAGAAAACTGCAATAAAGGAAGATTTGAGCCCAGATCAGATAATTGATTTAGCTGGTCACATCTTTGCAATTAAAAAAGAAACTTATTTTAATTAATCTTCCTAGAATATTATCTGTGGGTTTCTTATGCATGTATACTGTATATTACTATACTATATACGATAACATGGAAAGCTTAATGCAAAATTAATTCGGATATCAGGAGAAAACGTATCGAGATTTATCATGAATATGAAAAAAACAATGAGAAAAATCAAGGTTGTCACTTAAGAAAAGCAAAGTTTGTTACAACCTGGTAACTGAAAGAATAGAACCTGTACAAGTTCTGAGATTCAATAAAACCCAAATCCCCAGATGATAAAAACATAAACTAAATTGACCTTATCCTGTTTAATATTAGATTTTAAAACACAGTACATGATATACACGAGTTTAAACAACGGATCGCGAAATTAAAAACGAAAAAAGTGGTAACATTAGACGAATTCATCAAATACTTGATTGATTGATAAGATACTGCTCAGAATTATAATACAACAGTTCAAATCCTGAATACAATTAGAACAAATACGGTGATATACAATCAATGACTTTAGAGCAGCCATCTCAAACTCAAAGTCACTGGTGGGCCAAAAGCATGAAGACCATAGACTAGGTGGGCCGCAAAACCTAATCTTAAAGAAGACAAACTACTGAAAATCTTAACGAAAAAAGTACTATTATGTTAGAAGTATATTTATTAAATTTCCAATAAAAAGAACATTACAAAAACTTACAAACATTAACTTCTTTTGCCAGATATTTGACATATTTTGTCTTTAATTAAGTTGTCTATTTGTGGCGTGAATTTATCGGCGGAAATAACTTTTAAAACTGCGTCCAAGTGTGCGTCCGTCAATCGCGATCTTGCGGGAGACTTGTTTCCTTTCATCAAAGAAAATAATTGTTCACACTTATAGGTACTTCCAAACATTGACAGGATTTTACAGGCAAGTTTTCTCATTTCTTGGTATTGAAAAGGCAAGTACTTATAAAATTCGAATGTACCAACACTATCAAATTTTTCTTTTAAATGGGTTTGACACTGAATCTCAATCACTTCCATCTGCAAGTGAGGGAACTTTATCAATATCGATAGTGAAAAGACCAGTAAATAAAGAAAAATTGTTTTCTTGGGACTTAAAATCCTGAAAACGCTTTTCAAATTCTGACAGAAGGCTTCCCATTTTCTCTGTATACATTTTGTATGATATTGGGCCACTTGTACTTTCCTGATACGCCTTGCAAGTCGGAAAATGTGACAGATTATCCACCGCTAACTGGTTTTTCCACAGCATCATCTTACACTTGAAAGCTTTAACATGATCATGCATATCTGTTATAACTTGACGTGGTCCTTGCAATTTCGTATTTAAGTCCGACAAGTGTTTTGTGATGTCTACCATAAATGAAAGATCTTGTAAAAAAGGTACGTCGGATAATAAGCTGACATCTTGTTCTTTCACTTCCATGAAAAGGCGTATTTCTTCTTTGAGTTTCCAAAACCGATCGAGAACCATAGAACACGAAAGCCATCGCACTTCTGCATAATAAGGTAAACCAGTGTACTCACTTTCTAAATCACGTAAAAACGCACAAAACTGTCGCTGATTCAAGCCACGTGACCTTATGAAGTTTATCATTTTTTCACTGACTTTAAAACGCTTTCCAACTTGATCACTTTTGAGCATAAAACTTCCTGGTGGATTATGCAATGAACATGATGAAAATCTGGTTTCTCACTGCCCGTTTCTCTAATATTTGTTTGTAATATTTTAATGAAGCCATTATTTACTCCAGTCATTGAAGGAGCTCCATCTGTTGCAACGGAATACAGTTTTGACAAATCT
The DNA here is from genome assembly GCA_030710515.1 of Abscondita cerata. Taxonomy (NCBI): domain Eukaryota; kingdom Metazoa; phylum Arthropoda; class Insecta; order Coleoptera; family Lampyridae; genus Abscondita; species Abscondita cerata. Next base: position 89,161 of record JALBCR010001367.1, on the reverse strand, counting down.
AAATTGTACTTTTGCAGAAGTCCATAAACAGCATTGAAAATATCCTCACCAGTTGTTGTATCATGCAATGGTACTAATTCCATCAATTCTTCATAAACGTTGATATCTCTATCAACAGCACGAAGAAAAACAGCGAGTTGCGCCACACCACACACATCTGTACTTTCGTCACAGGCAATAGAAAATGCAATGAAAGAGTCTGATTTTGTTTTTATCTGTTCGCTTATATTGGCAGCCAACTCGGTAACTCTTTCAGCGACAGTATTCCGGGACAAGGATATATTTTGAAAAGCCTTCACGCTCCCGGGACTTACAATTTCGCGGCCTTTACAAGGCACTCTTTTATAAATTCACCTTCAACAAATGGTTTTGAGTGTTTTGCGATCAACTCCGACAGTACGTAGCTCGCTTGAACGGCAGATTCATTTTCTTGCTTTGGACGTGTAAACATAAGCTGTTGATCTTTTAACCGTGATTTTAACTCTTTTAACTTTTCGTTTCTAATCATGCCTGTATACTTGTCAAACTTAGTTTTATGACTATCATAGTGACGTTTTATATTATATAATTTTGGGACACCGACTGTACTGTTACAAATCAAGCAAATAATTTTGTCTTTCACTTCACAGCAAAAAAACTCTAATTCCCACTTTTCTTGAAAGATACGATGCTCATCTCCAAGTTTTCTCTTACTTCCACTTGGTTTTGAAACAGACATGTTAAAAACTTTACCCGAAATAAATAACAATAAGTACTGTTACGTGTTGTAACAATAAGTACGCAACTAAACTCGCAATTCTATCGCAACTGACTCATAACTGACTGAACAACTGAACTGAATCGAGCGGTATTGGCTATATACGGATTGTGATTTCTCGACAGTTCTTTCCAGAATGTTCAGGTAGCGTCATCTGTGTTCTCGCGCGATAGAACTTTCCGGAACAAGCCAGGCTTTTAGGTTGAGCGCGCATCTTAGTTCATCATCACAGTACTTTATTTTCGGTTTTAACAGGCTCGCGGGCCGCATTACATGGCTGTTTTCAAAATTGATTGTGGGGCCGCAGGAAAATGCTCAGTGGGCCGCATGTTTGACATGGCTGCTTTAGAGCCTCCAATACTGAAAGATAAACTGAAAACGCCATCAAAATATTACATAAAATAAAACCGAAGGAGAAGATGACATAAACAAGGAAATGTTAAAAGCACTGACTAAGGAAGGTGTGACTAGTAAGACGTACTTGTGTAACAAAATATAGACTACAGGTATTTGGCTAAAGAACTAAACTCAATCCACTATTATTACAATTCATCAAAAGGCTCAACAAAAAAATACGAGAATTATAGAACTATATCTCTGATTTCACATGGTAGCAAAATAATGCTATGCAAAATATTGAGTCGTATATAAAACTATTTGGAACAGCAAATACCTCTCTAACAAGTTTTTCAAAAGAACGAGGATAGACCCAAAAACAAATAAACAATATGAGAGTTTAATGTCCCCGGCAAATATGTATATGTTACATAGTCTAGATTATACATACAGTGTGTCCCAGGGTTGATGTTACAAGAGGTGTAGTAGACTAAAATAATGGAATTTCATTTCAACATTCTGGAATTAAGCCCTGCTTAGTGTAAAACAAATTTTAAGAATGTTTTCGTTTTTTGTAAAACAAAATGATCGTGACGGTGAAGCAAGAACTATTTTCTTTTCAGGTAAAGTACCCTTTTGATTTGCGGTATAGAAAAATGTTACTAAGAAAAGTTGTTCATGCTGACAAGTAATGGCTGTATACCAAACTTCAGGACAATCTACCTACTTTTATTAACCTGTCTGTTTTAGATTGAACAAAATAGATTGTAGGTATCTAATTCATTTATTAAAATTTTTATTTGTAGACTATTGAACGAAACAAACAGTATTTACAACAAATTACAATACAATACTCAGCGTTATCTGCGAATTCGAAATTTACACCAAACGGCGTGAAATAAAGAAAATAACAATGGAGAGTCATGAAAAAACAATCTTTGAGTATAATATCAAGTATTGTCGGATTGCAATTTGTAGTAACTGCCTTTAGTTTAAAGTATATTACTGCTAGATTATGTTATGGTTACAACAGAGAATTTATCATTTTCAGTGTTACGGGCTTGGACCAACGGCCCTAAGCGTAGTGGTGCAGCGGTTTAACGAAAAAATTTTCAACACCAATCTTACACGTATGACTGCCATGCAAATAGTTAAAAAATTTTTTGCAACTGGTAGCGTTGGTAACGTTAAGAAAGAAAGAAATATGACGAAAATGATACCGCAACTGTTCTTGCCCTTGATTCGGTGGATGAACATCCCAGACTATCATTAAGGGAACGTTTGCGTAATTTCAATATTAGTAAATCAGAACCGCAAAGAATTTATAAGTCGACCAATGTAAAGGCATTCAAACCAAAATTTGTGCACACTATCGAAGAAGGTGATGAAGGTCGTAGATTATTATTTTGTCTTACCATCGGGGAGCGATGACTTCAAAAACGAATTTTTTATAAAAACATTGTATTCTCGGACAAAGCAACTTTTACTACCAATGGCGTTGTTTCCTCTCAAAATTGTCGCTACTGGTCTACAGCAAATCCAAACTTTTCGATCAACTGTGGAAGACAGTATTACCAAAAAGTGAATGTGTGGTGTGCTGTTTCATATCATTTTGGCATAATTGGACCTTACTTCATAGAGGGACGGTTGAATCAAAATGTTTATCTACAGCTCCTTGAACAATTCAGGAAGACTACTTAGATGACTTGCCGCTAACAGAAAGACAAGCAATGTATTTCCAGCAAGACGGATGCCCTGCACATTGGACAGCACGCGTAGCTGAGTGGCTAAATTCTGTGTTCTCAGAAAAGTGGATAGCTAGAAATGGTTCAATTGAGTGACCTCCAAGGTCGCCCGATCTCACCATATTAGATTTCTTTTTATGGGGTCACCTCAAACAACTGGTTTACTCTAAACAATACCCAACAGTAGAAATCCTTAAAGAAAGTATAAGAAACGCAGTAACACAAATACGCATAGAGGAAATTCGGAACAGTTTTATAGGATTCAGACGTCGCATAGAAAGATGTGTAGAAAATGGTGGCGGTTGCTTTGAATAGATAATTTATTGCAGTACAATCTTGTGTTACGTTTTGTAAGTTAAATTTGTGGTAAATACTATTTGTTTTGTTCAATGGTCTACAAATAAAAATTTCAATAAGTGAATTAGATACCTACAATTAGTTTTGTTCAATCTAAAACAGGCAGTTTAATGAAAGTAGGTAGATCGTCCTAAAGTTTAGTATACGGCCATGATTTGTCATTATAAACAACTTTTCTTAGTAACATCTTACTTTTACCTGAAAAGAAAATAGTTCTTGCTTCACCGTCAAGGCCATTTTGTTTTTCAAAATACGAAAACATTCTTAAAATTTGTTTCACGCCAATCAGGGCTTAATTCCAAAATGTTGAAATGAAATTCAAAAAATTTTAGTCCATTACACCTCTTGTAACATCAATCCTGGGACACACTGTATATATATATATATTGTGATCCCTCCAGTAGGGCATATAGTCGACAACGCGCGTTTGTACAATAGTGAACTTACACTCGAGTTCTCTCACTCCCGATGAGTCCCAAAAGGACGGAACAGCTGTCGGGTGATTCTCAGTGTTTGTCTGCTATTGTACAACCTCTGCGTACTTTACTGCAGGCGATTCAAAATTTTTTATACTTGCCAACTGTTAGGTTGGCTATAATTATTGAAGAATCGACTATGTAACTGCTTTACATACCTGTCGGCAAAGTTGCTAATATATATATATATATATATATATATATATATATATATATATATATATTTAAAATGATAAGTTTTCGACATCTAGTGTCGACTCGTGAAAGCGTTCACGTACGAAAATGTTAGCAACTTTGCCGACATGTATGTAAAGTAGTTACATAGTCGATTCTTCAATAATTATAGCCAACCTAACAGTTGGCAAGTATAAAAATTTTGAATCGCCTGCAGTAAAAATACGCAAGAGGTTGTACAATAGCAAACAAACACTGAGAATCACCCGACAGCTGTTTCTGTCCTTTGGGACTATGTAACTGCTTTACATACCTGTCGGCAAAGTTGCTAACGTTTTCGTACGTGAACGCTTTCACGAGTCGACACTAGATGTCGAAAAACTTATCATTTAAATATTGTGATCCCTCCAGTAGGGCATATAGTCGACAGCGCGCGTTTGTACAATAGTGAACTTACACTCGAGTTCTCTCACTCCCGATGAGTCCCAAAAGGACGAAACAGCTGTCGGGTGATTTTCAGTGTTTGTTTGCTATTGTACAACCTCTTGCGTACTTTACTGCAGGCGATTCGAAAATTTATACCTGCCAACTGTTAGGTTGGCTATAATTATTGAAGAATCGACTATGTAACTGCTTTACATACCTGTCGGCAAAGTTCCTAACATTTTCGTACGTGAACGCTTTCACGAGTCGACACTAGATGTCGAAAAACTTATCATTTAAATATTGTGATCCCTCCAGTAGGGCATATAGTCGACAGCGCGCGTTTGTACAATAGTGAACTTACACTCGAGTTCTCTCACTCCCGATGAGTCCCAAAAGGACGAAACAGCTGTCGGGTGATTCTCAGTGTTTGTTTGCTATTGTACAACCTCTTGCGTACTTTACTGCAGGCGATTCGAAATTTTTATACTTGCCAACTGTTAGGTTGGCTATAATTATTGAAGAATCGACTATGTAACTGCTTTACATACCTGTCGGCAAAGTTGCTAATATATATATATATATATATATAATCAAAACCTTGTATACCGTAAGGTGTAAGGTAAGTTTACAATATGTACAACTATTACAATTTATCATAAGTTATTTTATTCCACTCTTTCTTGTTCTTTGCTTTTCTTTTCTCCTTCGTTCCACGTTAACTTCTTCTTCTTCAGTATAGCTGCTACTTCGTCGTTCCAGGTCTTCTTGGGTCTTCCTTTTCCTACCTTTTTCTGTATTTTTGTCTTCCATACTCTTTTATCTTGCTTCTCGTCCTCCATTCGGCAAAGGTGGCAAAACCATCTTAATTATTTCCGTTCTATTACTTCCAAAACAGGTTCTATTTCAACCTCTTCTCTCACTATTTTATTTTTGATCCTATCCATCTTCGTGATTCCTTTTACTCTTCTTAAATATTTGATTTCGATCACCTGTATTTTACTTTTCATTTTGTTCGTTAGTACCCAGCTTTCGCTACTGAACGTCAATATCGGTCTGTATATATCTTTATATACTGTCATTTTTGTTTTATGCCTGATTTCTTTTTTTTCTATGAAGTTTGTTTTTAACGCATGGTACACCTTTGTATCACTGCTAATCCGTTCTGTTACTTCATTTGTTATATTACCCTCACTTTCGATTGTGACTCCCAAATATTTAAATACATCAACTTGTTCTATTCTTTCGTTGCTTAGTTTTATGCATATTTTTCTGTTTTCGTTTCCAATCACCATGACTTTCGTTTTACTTATACTAATCTTCATTCTTCGTTTCTTCAGTACTTGCTCCCAGATTTTTAAATTTATTTGTAGTTCCCTCTCATTTGCTGTATATATCATTAGGTCATCCGCAAAGGCACATCCTGATATTCCTACTGGTTTCATCATATTATACGCAAGATCCACTTTCTTAGTTTTGTCTTTAGTTTCATTTATTACGTCGTCTATAGTTGTGATAAATAGCGTTGGACTAAGTACACTGTCTTGCCTTAGACCATCTGTGATTTTGAATCCTTTTGACTGCATGTTGTTTTTCCTAATAAAACATTCGTTATTTTCGTACAAACTTTTTGTTGCTCTTAGTAGTTGTCTTTTGGTATTTCTTTTTTCCATGCTTCTCCATACGTCTTCTTGTAAAATCCTATCAAATCTTTTTCTAAATCATAAATGCGACGTAAATCTGGACATCTCTTAGTCTTGTCTTTTCTATAATTTGCTTTATTGTGAAAATATGGTCTTGTGTGCTTTGTTCCTTTCTGAAACCGCTTTGAACTTTGTCTATATTTTCTTCTGTTGTCTATCGTATTTTTCTTAGGTCTTACATGCAACACTTAACGACGTTATACCTCGGTAATTTTTACATTGTTTAGTATCCCCTTTTTTAAATATTGGATACGATAATGTTCTTTTTCCAGTCATCGGGCACTCCTTTATCCCACGCTTTATTAAAAATGCCTGTTAACGTTTCTTGGCTCCGTTGTCCTAGACTTTTTATTATTTCCGTAGTAATGTTATCGTATCCTGCCGCTTTGCCGTTTTTTAAGTACTTTATTGCCTCTCTCGCTTCTGTCCACTGTATTTGTTCACTTTTCTCTTCATTTCTATTTTTCTTCCTTGTCTAGCATCTTAGTTGTATCTTCTTTAATTATTGTCTTCCCTCTGTCTTCAGTATTAAGAAGTTCATCAAAGTACTCCCTCCACCTCTCCATTATTTCTTTTTCCTCTGTCAGTATTGTGTTGTTTTTATCTTTTATCTGTTTTAGCAATTCTCTTTTTCTGTTCTTTTTTCAGTACTCTAAAGAATAGTTTTTGATTTGCATGTTTGTCCTTTTCCATTTTTGTTCCAAATTCTTTCCAGGCTGTTTTCTTGGCGGTTTTTATTTTTTCTTTAACTATTATTCTTTGTTGTTTATATTGTGCATAGTTTTGCTCAGACCTGCTTCTTAAGTATTGTTGTCTTAACTCTTTTTGATTTTTACCTGTCTTTTTATTTCTTCGTTCCACCAGAAGGTCATTTTCTTGTTATTATTTATTATCGATGTGCCACATGCATCTTTTGCTGCATTCATAAGAATGCCCTTAAACTTTTCCTACGTTTGTTTTAATTTCATATCTCCCCTATCTTTTAATTTAATATCTACTTCTGATTCTACTAGATTTCTAAACTTTTCTGCTATTTCTGCTTCTTGTAGTTTATATGTCTTTATTCTGATGTTAGATTTTGTGTCTTTTCAGTCGGTTTCTTTCTTTCTCTTTTTAACTCAATTTTTACTTTAGCTTTTACCAGATAATGGTCACTATCAATTTCCGGCCCTCTTTTAATTCTGACATCCATTATCTCTTTTCTATATTCTCTATTTACAACTATACAGTCGATTATTGATTTTTAATTTCTGCTTCTCATTTCTCTCGTATACTTGTATATGTCTTCGTGCATGATGAATGTGTTCGCTATTATTAGATTGTTTTCCACACAGAAATTAATCATTCTTTTTCCATTGTTGTTTATATGTTCTTCTCCATGTATACCGATGACATCTATGTTCTCGTTCATTTTCTTTCCTATTCGACAATTAAAGTCTCCAAGTATTATTAATCTCCCTTTTATTTTCTGTACTATTTCCGTTAGTTCAATTCATAACTTTTCTTTAACGTCCGCTTTTTCGTTTTCACCTAATCCTTATATTACAATCAGTGTCTTATTTCTTTCTCGTATTGCAATTCTACTTTTAAGAAGGTTTTAGATTTGCATTCCCAATCGTTTATGTTACTTATACAATCTTTTTTTATGATACAGCCAACACCTTCCGCTGCTCTCATTTCTTTCTTAACTCCGCTATATATGAGTAGGTGTCCGCCGTCCATTTCCATCGTCCCCCTCCCCTTTTTTTGTTTCTGTGATTGCCAATAAGTCCAATTTTGCTTCTTCAAATTCTTCTATTAATTGTTGTTCCTTTCCGTTCAAACTTCTTATATTCCAGGTAAGCTATCTTAATTATTTTTGTTTTTATCCTATCTATGTTGTTTTTGTGTAATTATTTTTGTCGCACCCAATATCTTTGTCCTTATTCTTTGCCCAGTCCGTCGTTTTTACGTTGTTTTTCGTTTTTCCTTTTAGTTTTTTGATTTTACTAATTCCATTTTATTTTTATCCCACCTCCACTCGTTTCCATCTACATTTACCTTGTTGTAGCCGACTTTTACCGTTCTTCCTTTTTCTCTCTCTTCCTTTGCGAACTTGTTAATTTGTATATATTTTTTTATTTCTTTCTTCTTCAGGTCGTCGTTTATGAATACTTTTACAGGTTGTAGTTGTTTTAACTTGTACTTGTTTTGCATCACTTTTCTTTAGTTTTTGTGTCCTCTTTATCCCTACTTCAATTCCCATGGTTATTGTTATCATCGTGTCTATGACGCCCTTTAAGTTGTTGTTATCATACTTATTTATATCAAGTCCTGTTATGACCACATTGTTTCTTTTCTTCTCCTTTTCGAGCCATTCTATTTTTCCGTTTATTTTTTCTAACTCTGCTTTTATTCGTGAATTGTCTTGTTTAATGTCTTGATTTTCTTGTTTTAGATTTTCATTTTCTCTTATAATTGTCTGCATTTTCTCTCCTATTTCATTTTGTGTCTTTCTCAAGTACCCCACCTCTCTATTTAATTGAGTGACTTCTGTTTTTAGTCCGTGGACTAGCTCTATTAATAAATCTAGTTTTTTTCCCTTGCTTTTCTTGTTGGTGTTCTTGTGACTCTGTTACTCTTTGAAAAAGCCTCTTGATCTGTAGTTAATACTTTTTTTTTCTTTGTGCTGTCGTCTGTCGAGTATTCGTTAGCTTCTTTAAGTAATTGCTCCATTTCATCCGACATTTTGTTTGTTTTTTATTTTTTTTATTGTTTTAAATTTTGCTTATTAAGTTTCCGCTTTTGTACTATGAGGCTACGATCTTAAATTAAGAGCGATTTTATTTCCTATTGGCACAGCTCTGGTTTTTGTTTCTAAAGTAGTAGTCCTTAATACAAATTTTCTAGATTTTATTATATTCAAATTATGATTGTATTACTGCAAATCAACTTTTATATCAAACTTAAATTTTAAATCTTGAACTGTAAATAAATTTCAAATCTACTTTATTGCTTATGTTACCTATTAATCAATTTTCTGTTGTTTGAGTTGCCTATTTTTGCGTCCAAATAGCGAAAAGTGTTATCGCCCAAGTCCACCTTTCGGAGGTGATAAACTTATCTGGACTTTAAATGTATCAATTTGTCTGCTTAAAATTTACTTCAATTCAATTTATTACTTAAATTATCCCCTAGTGTTTAATTGTTTTCTTGAACGTAATCTCAGTCATCTCTCCTTATAATTACAGACTTACATGTAAATTTGACTCATAAAGGCCCACAAATTGGGTTTGTTTACGGAGCATCTTACAACGTGTATGTTCACACCAACGATTGTAGTTTTTAGATCTTAATGAAAAGTGATAAAAACAAAATCTCTGTTTATGGTGGTGATAGAGAAGACTGCTGAGGGTCTCGTGGACAAAACCCAGAACAAATTACCCTATAATACAACAAATTGGCAAAAACTACAGACCCTTAACTACTGTTTAAAGAAAAGACTGTAATTGTTTGGCCATATATCACGGAGAATAAATAACAAAGGTTGAAAGTAAACGAAAGATCACCTAGACGATGGCTGGATGAAATTGAAGGACTAGCTGGTAGTAAATTGGGAGAAAATTTTAGGAATACTAAAGATAGAAAACACTAAAAAAAATTACACAAGCAACAAACTGAAAACGATCTTCGAAATCGAAAAATACGACAGTCTCTGTTTTGTACTGTGATAACACAGAATTACAGTTTTACTGATCTAGGCAGCGAAGTGATGACCGAAACGTTAAAAAAGTCTACGATTGACTAAGGTTGTTGCCTTTGTTTAAAAAATTCTTAATTAGTGATATTAAACATAAATGACCGTTCCTCACAAAGAATAATTCATCCAGAATTTATTCACTAGACAAGGAAATTTGATATAATAAAATTGTTATCCTTTCAATTAATTTATGGAAATTTTCAATGCACGCACTATTTTCCTCTACAAATTACATTTACACTAAACGCATACATTAATTGCTATAACATTAATTGTATGATAATTTATGATATACTTCGTTAATGAATTTGTTTAAGAGCAAACATACCTGTTTGCAGTAGTTGCATTTGTGGCAATGATAAGGACAGTTAGTTTTAAAATACTGCACGCACCTTTCAACTGCTTTGTAATAATGATTAAGATCACGCTATAAATAAAGGTGTATAATTTATAATGACCAAGAGTTAATGTCAACAAAATATCTGATTAAAACTAAATGGGGTAGATAGTAATCATTAAATGTTAAGTGTAGGTTTCTTTACAACCATATACATCGATTAAACTACTTCCTCTAATACATTAGCAGATCGTATTTTATACAACCTAAATATATTTACAATTTACTACCTTCTAAGGCTATTGTTAACTAATTACAGGTCATTGTATTTAACTATTTAAACACACATTCGTGTAAGCATTCATACAGGTACTACATTGTTGAAATGCAACCCCCATAAGAGCGAGATGCACAATGAGATTTCTTGTAGTGATGATTGTGATTAATAGAAAAATTTTGATAATTGCAAATAAAATTGGACATCTATTTCAATATTAAAGTTGTTTCAAGTTTAATGTTTTATTAAGCGTAAAATATTATGAAAAGTATTAAAAACCATTATATTACTTATTTCATGGATAAACGTTATAGCTTCTTCGTTTTTAACAACAGCTTGTGCTGCACTAGTAGATATTTTACGGAATAATAACAATTATATTTTGTATTATAAAGTCACTAAAATTGTATATCAAGTGTGAACAAAATCCCGGTTTTAATTAAACCCATTTGCAGTTATTAAGTAAAAATGTATTACTGTTATTTTGTTGCATTTTGCATAAGAAGTTAAAATCCATACGAATTTTTAGTATCTTCTACATTAACTTACCATACAAACTTAAAATATAATTATCAGATATCAAATATTTTAACAGTATATACAAAGTTTGCCAAAAAATATGAATTTTACTTAAGAGTAAATTATCTTTATTTTTAGGAATATTGACAATTGTTTTAAAAAAAAGTTAATCATAATAGAAAATAAAACAATTTGTTTCTAATTCATTTGACTAAAGCTTCAATATGTCCACCATCTTTTTCGAAACACTTAACGGTTCGTCTATCAAATCCCTTATTACATTCTTGATCATAGCTGCCATAATTTTCTGGCACTTCTGTAATGGTCCTTTCTAAATGGCCAATATTGTGAAAATGCCTTTGCTGCTAAACTCTATATTTTAAGTAGCTCCATAAGTAATAATCCGGAGGGATTAAATCTGGAGATCTAGTTGGCCAAAAAATATACGAATATATATACAGTGTGTCCAAAATTCGATGCTCACCATTAGTATTTTGGAAACGGTAAGAGTTACAGGGTCGGTTAAATGGAACAATATGGAGGTATTTATCTTACCTCTTCAGACCTTCTCTTGTTTTTCCAAAGAAATGCGTTGCCTACTAGATATTGCAAAAAAGTGAAAATCGGCATTTTCTTTAAACTTGCGTAGAATCCACACTATTTATCCTATCAAAAATATGTAAATATAAAAGTTGTAGACATTTAGATATTGAATAATATGCGTCATTAAAATATTTTTTGCTTGCATCAGTAGCGAAATATGACCCAAAGTTGCATTTTTTTAAATGGAAATGATAATTTATTTTTATACAGTTGAATTACTTGATTTTTTTTCCTTTTCAACGATATAAGGTTCGAGCTATTTATCTTGTGTACTTTAGAAGATATAAAGAAAAAATCGTTTTTGAGATCTGTAGATGTATTTTAAAGCACATCACACTATCCATGATTGCAAATTTTTAAGAAACAAACAACTGCACATCAAATCTGTCAATAATATTGTTACAGTAGTATCGTGTCAGAACTTGTAGTTGTTGTAGTAAGCTATTCATATTCAAAATTGATGATGCAGTTTTCAAACCATGAAAAAACGGACATGTTTGTTGTCTACATAAGATGCCATCGTAATTCAACTGCGGCAGCAAATGAATATCACAACTTATACCCCGAAAGAAGGCAACCTCACAGAACTTTGTTTTCCCGACTCGAGCAAAATCTTCGACAAGGTGGATCCTTCACCGCCATTCGTCCTACAACCTATCAAAAAGACAATGAGGATGCTGAAATAGCTGTTCTAGCCGCTGTTAATGTTGAGCCTTCCGTTTCAGTAAGAAAAATTTCGAATGACAGTGGTATGGCAAGAAGTTCAGTACATTATGTTTTAAAAAGAAGAAATTTCATCCTTATAAGCCAATGATATGCCATCATATCAAAGAGAATGATTATGCTCGAAGAGTTACATTTTGTAGATGGTACCTGGATGAAGTTACAAACGATAATTCTTTTTCTAAAAAATTCTTTGGAGCGATGAAAGTAGATTCACAAACAACGGCATTTACAATCGGCATAATTATCATTATTGGAATAATGAAAATCCGAAAATAGTTCGAGAATCGCGTTTCCAAGAACGATTCGGATTTAACGTGTGGTGCGGTATTTTGGGAAATCGTTTGATAGGTCCATTTATTTATAATCAAACGCTTAATTCGACTAGATATCTTCAACTGCTGCAAGCCGAAGTCGAAGATGCATTGGACGAGCTACCTATTCAAGAAGAAAGAAGTATTTTGTTTCAGCAAGACGGCGCCCCGGCCCATAATTCCAGGATCGTCACTGAATATTTATCAGCAAGATTTGGAAACCGTTGGATTGGAACAAACGGTTCCATACGTTGGCCTGCGCGATCACCAGATTTGTCCATACTAGATTTTTCCTGTGGGGACACATAAAAAATTTAGTATACGTTGTCAATTATGAGAACGTTAATGATTTGCAGCAGAGCGTCATGCAGGCCTTTAATTCAGTTAGCGTCCGTCAATTAATGAATTGCCGAATAAATATTGAAAAACGCTATACAAAATGTTTAGAAGTCAATGGCCGCACTATTGAGAATCTTTTATAGGAAAACTCATTCGTTTTACGATGTTATCCACCCGTTATGTTTTGTTATTATTGCTTACAACTTGGTAACATTATAAATCTGCCTCAAAAATGATTTTTTCTTTATATCTTCTAAAGTACACAAGATAAATAGCTCGAACCTTATATCGTTGAAAAGGAAAAAAATCAAGTAATTCAACTGTATAAAAATAAATTATCATTTCCATTTAAAAAATGCAACTTTGGGTCATATTTCGCTACTGATGCAAGCAAAAAAATATTTTAATGACGCATATTATTCAATATCTAAATGTCTACAACTTTTATATTTACATATTTTGATAGGATAAATAGTGTGGATTCTACGCAAGTTTAAAGAAAATGCCGATTTTCACTTTTTTGCAATATCTAGTAGGCAACGCATTTCTTTGGAAAAACAAGAGAAGGTCTGAAGAGGTAAGATAAATACCTCCATATTGTTCCATTTAACCGACCCTGTAACTCTTACCGTTTCCAAAATACCAATGGTGAGCATCGAATTTTGGACACACTGTATATATATATATATATATATATATATATATATATATATATATATATATATATATATATATGTATTACTTGTCATTAAATATAGTTTCAAGGTATTCCCTCACAGCTACTGTGGTATGGCATGTAGCACCGTCTTGTTGAGACCATATACGTTGACGTTGAAAATCGTTGTATAATTCATTTTGTAACAAATTTAGATAAAGTTTAGCATTCATGGAATGTCAAAAAAAATATGGTCTCATTCCTTTATTTTTATAAATACCACACCATACGTTGGTTTTGAATGAATATTGGTCGCGAGTTTTGATTGTAAAGTGAAGATTACTGTCACACCACTAGCGACAATTTTGTGAACTGATAGTTTCATATGATGTGAATGTTGCCTCATCGGTAAAAATTGTATTTCTTAATAAAAAGGGATACTCTTCAAATTGCTTATGTATTAACGAGCAAAATTCAAATCGTCTGTGATAATATCTTTCTTTCAATGTATAAACAAACTGGGGTTTGTGTGGATAATATTTGGTACTTTTTAAAATGTTTGCCATTGTACCTCTACTTACTTCATTTCTGATCAAAACATTCTTTTTCTCAATGACATTTTAGGATGTTTTACTACAGATAGCATCATTTGTAATTTCGTGTCCTCACTAGCAACTCGCTTCTGACGTTTTTTATTGAAATTATTTTGAACACTTTTAGTCCTCTTAAATTTATTTACAATTTTTGTAACTGTCAAATGCTGATTATTTCTATTCGGATGTCTGTTGTTATAAATAGCGGCTGCTTCACGATGAGTCTTACTCATCTCACATAATCAAAACTATTTCAAATTTCTCCTCACAACTTAACAGAACCGCCATTTCTTGTATTTTATAAATTCTAACTAGCGATTTGACGTTTGTCGTCAGTACGTCATTCTATTCGCAAATTGCTAATAAACAGAATTTGTCAGGGTATTCTAGATTACATTTTTATCAGCAAATTACAAATGACAATAGTTTTCTATTATAATTAATTTTTTTTAAACACAATTGTCAATAAACAAACATAATAACACCAAAAACTGCACCAAAAAACTTTACTCGGACACGTGTTTCAATAGCTAAGCTATCATCATTCAAAATTTGAGACGATCAAGTTTATGTATGAAACAGAAACAAAACTTAAGTTACCTTCCTTAGACACTTTAGTGACAAAGTGGTAACAAACTAGATATAATAATTGCCTTTATTCTTCAAAATATGACAACAAGAGAACAATAGCTTGAGGACAATAGTATAGAAGAACCTCAAGGTGTTAAATTCAATTCCTGTCAATGGCAGGTCTTGTTCTTCCATTAAAAATAACACATGTTGTTGCTTTTAATAAAATAATAAAACACCCTGTATCTCATTAACGACAAGACTTATCACACATGTTTATATGAACTTTTCGTCTTAAAATTGAGTAACGAAGCGCCCCATATAATATTTTAGATTACTTAGGAAACACCCTGTATATAGGGAAAATTAAAAAACCTATTAAAACTCGTTTTAAAAAGCACTTAGCTCATGTTAAATATTATCGCACAGATAGGTCTAGTGTTGCCATGCATATGCTTGAAAATAGCCATAGAGTAGGCGACCTTGAATTAATTAAGAGGGTAGATAATAAATACGAACTTGATTCTTGTAAAAGTGTGGACATTTTTAAAACAGAAATTTGCTTATGAACTATGATGATAACGGTCCATTAGAATTTTCGGAATTATTCAAGTTTATATAAGAATCAATTAAGTGTAACGATGTGTGACAGGCAGATAGTATATATAAGATTCCTATTGTTTTTAATTTCAGTATCGGTTTGCTGATGATAGCTTAGCTATTAAAACACGTGTTCGAGCAAAGTTTTTTGGTGCAATTTTTGGTGTTATTCTGTTTGTTAAATAGACGCTGCAGTTTAGTGTTTCATTCCTTTTTCATTCCAATTGTTAATATTCTTAAAAATAAAGGTACTTTTCATAAAGAATGATTTTTTTTCATAAAACTAACAATAAAAAAGTTTCCCACATGGTTCCAATTTAATTAGACACATTGTATATGCACAACTGCTATAAAATATAAAAAGAATATTAAAGTGTGAAATTGTATTTCAAGCACATGATCTTAAAAAAAAATTTACTCATACGCTACAACAAACACAACACAAAGATATAATCAACAAGAGTATTTGAATACAACCTAAATAAAAAAATATGTATTTTTTTACTTTTAAACATTAATTAATTACATTCATACAGTGCGTTCATAGTGAAATATATCTGGAAAAAGCCTCGAATACGTCGATTAGTATTTTTAACTGCAAACATTTTGTTGAAAAAATTTTATGTATAGGGTGATCCAGATACAAGTGCAAAGTTACCTTTTTTTCACATATTTGAATTCATTAGAAAATTCTATCTTTTTCGTGTTAAATATTCTATGCCTATCTCAAACTGTTTACGAAATATTGTAAGTCTGAATTTTAATAATTCAAAATTATAAATTTTCCTTAAAATCTATGCTTTGACGTAATAATAATAATCATACAAAAAAATCACAGCTAACAATTGCTTTTATAATAAAGTTTCAATGTTTTGGGGGTTTACATGTATGAATTTTTGTAGTCTATGAATTGTTTCCAGTTGAACGTTTGCAATTATTTCTGGTGATATAAGTTTTATTTCCTGCCGTATATTATGTTTGAGATCGTTAATGTTGTTAGGTCTATTTACATACACCTTAGATTTCAAATAACCTCATAAGAAAAAATCTAGTGAAGTTAAATCTGGTAATCTTGGAAGCCACTTAATAGGACCTCTCTTTCCAATTCATTTATTGGGAAAATTTCATTTAGAAATTTTGAACAGGTTTTTACAAAATGAAGAGGTGCCCCACCTTGTTAGAACCATACGTCGTTACAAATGGTATCTTGGTCCTGTGGGTTAAAAAAAAAAACCGCAAAACAGGGATTAGTTCATACTGAAGAAAATCTAAGTAGCGTCTATATTTATGATTAAATATTTGTTTAATTTAATAGTGCATTATAATGGCAATCTAATGGGTAAGCGGTAGACTGCATTTGCTCTAACATTACTCTATAAATAATATATTGTAGATCAGAAAACTATTGAAATTTATACACATTCCAACACACTGTTACAGAATATAATATTCTGTAATGCCAACTATTTACAATGTTTCAATGCGACCATCTAAAAAACGCCTGGGCGGTTTTGTTTTAATTGCCATGTTAAATTTGACTTTGAGAAGCCTTGTTAAGTATTTTTTAATTTTCTTGTTTTTAAAAAGGTGTACAAACTTTGTGCTCTTTACTTTGTTTCGGTTTTTGCCGTATTTCTCTATTTCAAAACTTGTTATAGAATATACTAGCCTACTCCACAAATACAATAATATTTTTTTCGCTCTTAATATACTAAAGTGCACAGTATCATTTTTATGTATTTACATTTATTTCTCAATTCTTTGTAGGTAGGGTATTGCAAAAATGACTTAATTAATGTTAACTTTAAGTGACTTCCTTTGGTTTTAAATGTTTAATAAATCTCGGCTTTTGGGTATTCTCAGCCATAAAAATGTCACCTACTGTTCTAGTTAAGTAATCTGCTGTTTTTAGATGTTTTATGATATGTGTTTTACATGTTGAAGTGTGGAAAGTATCAACATGTTTTCATGAGTAAATAAGACTTCTGTATACAGGGTGTCCAGAAACTCTCCTGACAAACCAAGACCCGAGATTCCTCAGATAATTTTAAGACAATTTAACCCAATTCACCTAGTCCGAAAATGCTTCCTAAGGGAGCTAGAGTTCTTTGAAGATGGCGTCTGGTAAAGTAAAAATGAAAAGATAAACTTCGCGAACTGACAACAATTTGACAATGAAAAACGTAGGTTTTACTTTTGTTGGCAGTTCAGAGCCAACTAGTGCAAAAAATATAAATTTAACTTTAATGACAAAAAACAAAAATTTTCAAATCAATTTTTCTAGAAAACGGTGTATCCTAATGACTTAAAGTAAGAGTACCTTTTAGTACTAGAATACCTGAAAATTTAATAATCTAGTGTCACAAATGCTTAAAAGTTAAAGACAAAAAGTTATGCGTTAAAATAACCGTTGACCTACCCAAAACGGACGCCTATGACCGGTACTAGAAATTCGCAATTGATGAAATCGATTCATCTTTGAAGGTTAAACAAGCATACCAGTTTTTGCTTTTCTAAGTAGAAGCGTTCTGGAGGTATTTAAAAAACTATTTACAAGGCGCCATCTTCAAAGAGCTCTAGCTCCCTTAGGAAGCATTTTCGGACTAGGTGAATTGGGTTAAACTGTCTTAAAATTATCTGAGGAATCTCCGGTCTTGGTTTGTCAGGAGAGTTTCTGGACACCATGTATAGATAATCAACAAATCCAAAGTCTTCTCCAGTTTTTTAGAGCCAAAAAAGATGTCACACAGCGATTTTGGGTTGATTTTAGAGTCGAACCAACTTACAAAGAAGGACGGGTATCCTTTGCCGTATGTTTCTTCCATCTTGTCAAAATTAGGATTCACTTGTTTTATCGGTAGCCTCGATATTAAAAGTGATTATTAGGAAATTGACTTAGAAGGAAACAGTAAGCTATTTACCGCGTTTACAGTCCCTGGCAGAGGCTTTTACCAATTCACACGGTTGCTGTAGGGTTTGTCAAATTCTTGAAAAACTTTTCAGATTTTGTCAACTTTATTTTCGGTCTAGAACTTGAACATGTTATATTCCGTTATTTAGACGACATAACCATAGTTACTCCGACCTTCTAAAAACAAGTAGAAATTTTAAATTAAGTTTTAAATTGTTTATCTATTTACGATTTAACTTTTAATAACAAAAAAAGTAAGATGTTTTGTCCCGATGAGCTGAAGTATTTAGAATTCGTTGTTAATAGATATGGATTACAGGTAGATCAGAAAAAATTTAATGTATCGTACAATTTCCTATATGCAGATTTAATTTTGCCTTTAACTAATCTGTTAAAAAAGAAAACAAAACTTAATTGAACTGGAGACTGTAAAAGTACTTTCGAGAAGATTAAAGGCATTTTGATTTCTTTACCAATCTTAAGTATTCCTAATTTTGAAGAAAACTTTAATTTACAACGGATTCATTGTCTGTAGATTCTCAAGTCCTTAGTCACAGTAAACTCAAGTATTCAGTCAAAGAAAGACAGTGTTTGGGAGTTCTGTAGAGCATAGAGAAACTAAGATGCTATTTTGGGGGACGCGTTTTAAAGTGATTACGGAACACTATCGCCTAGTTTGATTTGACAATTTAAGAGATCCCCAGGGTAAATTAGGTCAGTGAGTGTTAAGACTTCAGCCTTTCAACTTCGAAATCATACATAAAAAGGGCAAAGATCATTTAGTTTTGATGTTACTTGATTGTTTACAAAACTTCCAGTCAAAAATTCTCTTGCACTCATCGAACAAATTTTATCTCAATATGGTAAAAAAGTAGGATTGATACCGCTCATACAATAGCGCTTTTGTCCACTTATTTTTAATTTCAGAACAACTTTTACGAAGAAGTTTTGCGTGTTGCTATGAGATCCCCTTTATCTCCTGTTGTTGTCAACATTTTTAAGAAAACCTTGGAAACCATTGCGTTGGAAACTTCTGCGTTGAAACCAAAAGTATGGTTTAGATATGTTGATGATATTTTTATCTATGGCCCTATAGTCGCCCTTCTTTAGAAACGTTTTTTGACCATCTTAATAAACAACATATTGACATCAAGTTCACTATGGAAATTGAAAAAAATCTTCTTCCATTCCTTGACGTACTTGTCACCCGAAAACCCAAACGTGAATTAGGTCATTCAGTGTATTGCAAAGTCACTCATATTGACAGATACTTACATGATTTTTCACACAATCATCTTGTTCACAAAAGGTTTGTTGTTGAATCTCCAGTTTTTCAAACACTTTCTATATGACAATCCGACAATGTCTATTTGGAACTGCATCATCTAATTAATATTCTCATTGCAAACAGTTATAACAAACAAATTTTTTCAAAAAAACGCCATTAAACCTCATTTTACTTCTTCTAACAAAATCCCACAAGTTTTACCTTCCCCTAAAGATAAGTTTCCGACTCTTCCTTCTCAAGGTGTAAATCGTATTCTTTGTTTATGTGGTTTGGTGTACATAGGTAAACTGGCCCTTCTATTAGTACACGTATTACGAAACATGACCGTTGTGTTAGGTTAAAACACGGCTCTAAATCTGTTGTGACTGAGCATCATTTCGATACTAGTAACAAAATAGATTTTGATAATTTCGTTTTAATGGCTAAACTTTCACCTTTGTAGATTCCCATTGTTAACCTCACCCCTTCTCGTATTTTGAACTAATCAGCGTCAAGGTTAATAATTCTTGACGTTTATCTTTTATACTTTACGGAGGAATTTTCCTAATTACTCAGACTTCTTTCAGTCTAGGATCTGGCTTAGTTGAAAATTGATTATCTGATTTTTAGTTGTCTACCTTAAACTTTTTTTTGTTTGTTTCAAGTTTCTGGCCCTGATGAAGTCTCATACGATAGGTGGCAAAACGTTGGCAACTACAATTAGTTTTGACACGATCCAATCCCGGAAGACGTTTTGGTTTTAACGCCTTTGACCGTGGAAGCCTTAATGCTTACATCAATAATGTTTTGTTTATCTCAAATGTCGTATTTTATAAATGCACGAATCCATTGAGGTTTGTTATCGTTTTATTATAATTTATAATTTTAATCACTCTATTGAGCATAATAAAGAGTATGTTGTTTAAGCTGATTTTTCACTTTACTCATAAATAGTTAATTTTTGGTAAACTAATGTAGTTAATTAATTCTTTAATTTTCTTAGACAACTAAGTATGAAGTAAGGGTGTGACAAAGATTACTTTTATATTAAGTGCATAAAGAGTATTTTTTAGCATTGAGAATGGGGATTTTGTCAAGACCATTTAAAAGACTAACAACAACTTTATGTACAAACAACTTTTTACAACTGAATTTATTTTGTTTAAAATCAAAATCAAAGAACAAATTTATAAATTTTCCAAACATACAATTTGATGACATTACTTCTGCAGACACCAAAGATATTTTTTAAACATTCAACGACATCACAAAATTAATGGCATTGTTGTGAATGTTATTTAAAAGACATGTAGCAATAATGAATTTGTCTACAGGGCAGCAATTAAAAATTTACTACTACTAAGACTAAGAAAAAAGGTACAGTGCTTTAAAAAGAAAGTGAACGAAATTACGAAAGATGTTAAACTGACATAGTTTAATCAAAGATCAAGGCACGTAAAGCATTTAACTTTGGTAACATCCTTAATAATAAAGGTCGCATTTAATTTAAAAGTGAACATACATTTTGGAATGATCTCATATTAGAAAAGTAAAACATGTATCTTCAAAAATAGAAGTCACCAATTTATACTAAGGACAACGTTGAGTTCTTAAATGAAGCAGATGATCCAAATCATTTGAAGGTGATGAAGGTAAGATTGGCAAATTCTATTTGAGAAATTTACATTTTATTTTTGTGTTGGGCGTCTATGGCGTTGCCTGATCCCGGATTTGATCAACATAACAGTGACAACAATAAAGACATGGTTCGTGCATTAGTTGTAAGTTAGACTGTATTGCGAAATAAAGGAACTACAAAGCTTCAAAGCCTCTACGGGGGATTAACGGCAGAGTCTCCACTTCTTGATATGAGAATAGCAAAAATATATTGTTTGCTTGCTGTACTTCTTTAAAAGAGGTATTCTAAGAAGTATACCAATCACCGTTTGAGTACCAAATGCTGGACTTTCTGTTAGAAACTCGCGGTAACCGCCATGTAGCTTCAGGAATACTTCGGAAAGCAAAGTTTTATTCCTATAAGGTCCAATTGATACACAAACTATTAGAAGACAATTATTTTCTCTGATGAAACAACTTTTTTTTAATGAACACGTCAACAGACAAAACTGCAGATACTGGGCTACTGATAATCCTCATTGAACCTAAAAATTTCACACACAGTACTCAAAATGTAAATGTATGAGCAGGCCTTGTAAAAAATCAAGTTATTGAACTATACTTTTTTGAAGAAACTTCAAATGGGGAACGCTACTTAGACTTTCTTCAGTATGAACTAATCCCTGTTTTAGCGGTTTTATTTCCTAACCCACAAGATCCAGATATCTCTTGTAACGACATATGGTTCCAACAAGATGGGGCACCTCCTCATTTTGTAAAACTTGTTGAAGAATTTCATTGAAATATGCATATAGGAAATTGTATGATAAATTCAATTTTCTCTGATCTACCTGTAATCCATATCTATTAACAACGAATTCTAAATACTTCAGCTCATCGGGACAAAACTTCTTCCTTTTTTTGTTATTAAAAGTTAAAATCGTAAATAGATAAACAATTTAAAACTTAATTTAAAATTTTTACTTGTTTTTAGAAGGTCGGAGTAACTACGATTATGTCATCTAAATAACGGAATATAACATGTTCAAGTTTTAGACCGAAAATAAAATTAACAAAATCTGAAAAATTTTTCAAGCATTTGACAAACCATACAGCAACCGTGTCAATTGGTAAAGGCCTCTGCCAGGGACTGTGAACGCGGTAAATTGCTTACTGTTTCCTTCTAAGTCAATTTCTTAATATGCACTTTTAATATCGAGGCTACCGATAAAACGAGTGGATCATAATTTTGACAAGGAGGAGGAAACATACGGTAAAGGATTTATTTGTAACCCGGTTCAACTCCCTAAAATCAACCCAAAATCGTTATGTGCCATCTTTTTTGGCACTAAAAAAAACTAAAAAAGCCCACGGACTTGTTCATTATCTATGTACAAAGGTATTATTAACTCAAGAAGACATGTTGATACTTCCCACATTTCAACATATCCAACATGTAAAACACACATGATAAAACATCTACAAACAGCGGATTACTTAAGTAAAACAGTAGGTGACACTTTTCTGGCTAAGAATATTCAAGAACTTAAATTTATTAAACATTCAAAACCAAAGAAAGTGCGGATATTAAATTCCATACAAGTCATACACTATACTTTCTCTAACACCATTTTAAAACAAAAAAATTAAAAATACTTAACACGGCTTATCAAAGTCAAATTCAACATGGCAATTAAAACAACGCCCGGGCGTTTCTTAGATGGCCGCATTGAAACATTGTAAATAGTTTAGACTTGGTATTACAGAATACTATATTCTGTAACAGTGTGTCAGAATGTGTATAAATTCCAATAGTTTTCTGATCTACAATATATTATTTATACAGTAATGTTAGAGCAAATGCACTATGCCGCTTACCTATAACATTGCCATTATAATGCACTATTAAACCAAATAAACATTTAATTACAAATATGAAAATTTGACTCAAAAAAGAATGTGATATTGATAGATTTCTATCAGAAGAAGGCTTTAGTTTTAACATTATTAACACTAGCTAATTGTATATAATGTTAGTAGTTTACCTATGACACATTAAAACATATGTTGCATACAGAACATATGTAAATAAATACAAATGTGAAGAACTTTTTTTATATTGTGATATAAAATTATTAAAAGCTTATAGAACCGGCACAACCACACAATAAAAAAAACTATAAATTATGTTTTTGTGAACTAAGTCGTATACTATACAGTATACTTATTATTATAAGCTTTTAAATTTATGTATAGCGTTAAATTTGATAAATTTTACATATAAAACAAATATATAAAGGTCTGTTAATGTAAGTTAGATATCAGTTTGGTAACTTTGCAATTACCTACTAATAAAACCCTTTGAAAAATTTTGTTTCTGTTCTAGCACTAATGCTTAAAATTACCTACACTAAAATATTATTATATTATTACGTCAACTTTATAATTAGGTTTATTTGAACACAATTTTATATATGTAATTAATGTGAAGTACAAACTTATATAGGTAGAACTGTATTATGTTAGTTGATAATTAATTTCTAAACTAAATTTCAACACTTTTACTTTTCTAATTCATTTTTGAACTAATTAATTGGAGTAAGTACGTTTGCGTTATTGACCACTTTATAGTAATTTATTTTTTATCCTCATTTAACCCATGAAACTTTTAAAGTTAAAAAATTCAATTTATTTAATGTTAATGAAGACGTGGATTGACTTTCTCACGTGTATGGTCGCATTCAATTCAATTAAACACAACCCATCTTTTTAGTCTTAGGAAAACTTTCCTAGTCACCTAAACTCAGAATGTTCTAGGTAGTGTCGAATTCCAAATACTATTCTTCAGACCCACCAACTAAAAACCATGTATGTTAAATAAGTGTGTTTCTCGTTATTTTCTTTCTTCCTTTATTGCTTTTTTTTATTAATTTTCTTTTGTTTCTCTTTTTTTTTACTATTTCAGTTATTATGCTCTTAAACGCGTGCCAATTTTGTTCGGATTCTAATAACGACTTTGCTACGTTTATGTTGTTTACTTTTTGTCTTGACAAATATTAAACAAATTAAAGGGCATAACACAAAGCATATTCGTCTTGCTTAATCTAAGAAACGCGTTTGATTGTGTTGATCATTCCAATTTAGTAAACTTTTTTGTATTTGTTTAGTCTGCTTAGTTTTGTCCGTTATAGTAGTTTATTTCCACCACCAGCCAGGATCGATTAAAGTTGGCTTCGGAAATCCTTTTTAATTATTTATAATTAAAAATATGACAAGAACGTTATTAAAACAAAGTACGTAATTTAATAATTTTAATATGTATATGAAAGTAATTAAATAAAGTAGAAATTAAATAACTTTCATAGGCAATCAAAATCAACGGTGACCTAACCTAGAAAATCACCCTTTGTTTTAAACTTAGTTTTGTAAACATACACTAATTTCTAATTTTAGACTAAGTGTCACCGTTATGGTTATTTTGATTCCTTCAGCCACTACTCTGGTGTCAATTTGCTGACGTTTCGCCCGACCTATGTGGGCTTTTTAAGGCTTTTTGAAATTGGGTCTGACAGCTACATTCAACATTAATTTAAAATCCAACGTGCACTCTATAAAATAAATTAAAAACCATTAAGCACGTTAATTAATAGTGGATTAATAGTCCACATGGGTGGGGTAAAACGTCAGGCAAATTGAAACCAGGGTAGTTATAATAAATGTTAAATTTTAATTAAATATTAGATGTGACTGTCACGCTCAGTTTCAAGAAGTCTTAAAAACCCGCATAGGTTGGGGAAAATATCGGCAAATTACTTTTCGATGAAAGTATGCTCACGTATGTAAGTCAGCGATTTGATTTTTTATATGAAAGTAGGTCCTAAGAAACGAAGTTTTTTAAAGTTTCAATCCAATACAAGTAAATTTGGTTTTTGGAAAATTTTTAAAAATTAAAAACTAACCAATTCTTTAACAGTTTTTTAAAATTTATTTCTCGGAGTGTATTTAAACGATCGACCTCAATTTGCGGTTGCGTTTTATCTGTTAAAGAACTATTTTTGAAAAAATATATACAAAAGTTTAGATCCTACGACTCTTCGGGAGAAGATTGTAACTAATTTGTTTGATTTTATAAAATTTAATCTATTTTCAATGTGCTGCAATTTTAACAAATTTTGAAAATATTTTTTTTATAAATTTTGTTGTTGTTTAATGCAATGTTTTAAGAATAATAAATTTTTTTAAATATTTTATAATTACACTTCGATATATGTCTTCTCAAAATTAGCTGATTTTCAACTGAATCGAACCAGGATACAAGTTACAAACTTCAAAAATTCAAATATCATGTTTTAAACAGCTTCAAATTGAATCGCTTTTGTAAGTGTTGTTGGAAGTATGTATATCAGTTTTTTTCTGACGTAAACAACATGTCAAGAAAACCTGCAGTTAGATTTTTATGAAACTTTGCATATGGGTCTTACTTAATCTATGAAGCCAAAAAGGCCGTTAATCTACATAGATATTTGAGTTCTTAAAATACTTACAAAAATAGTCATTTTACATATTTTTTTATCAAATTAAAGTTGCCCAAAACGCTTGTTTAATATTCTATGTGAAATAAACACTGAAAGGATTCAGGCATAAAAGTAAATGGATAGTGTGTTTGTTTAAACACGATTTTTGAATTTTTTGAAATTTTTTACATGTATCTTTACTTGATTCCAAAATTAAAATTATCAGAGCTTTTTCCGAAGACATTGTGAACCAATTTTCCTGAAATTTTTAAACAAATCGGAGTTCAAAGAAAAAAGTTGAAACTATTTGAAAACCGCTATTTTAAAAAATTACCTAACTTTAAGGTGTCCAATGTTTAATTGTAAAGTAATAAAAATTTGTGTCAATTCTAAAATTTTTAATCAAACTAAACAAATAAACAAATAAAAAAAATGTAATTTTAAAATTGCAGCACATTGATAATATCTTAAATTTTGTAAAATCAAACAAACTAGTTACAATCTTCTCCTGAAGGGTACGTACGATCTAAACTTTGGTATACATTTTTCTCAAAAATAAAACGCGAGCAAGTTGAAGTCAATCGGTTAAATACATTCCGAGAAATAAATTTTTCAAAATTGTTAAATCATTGTCAATTTATGAATTCTAATAAATTCCCCTAAAGCCAAATTTACATCGTTTAGACTGAAATTTTGGATAATCCTATTTCTTAGTGCCTACTTTCATATAAAAAAAATTAAGAAAAAAATCACTGGCTGACGTGCGCACACTTTTGTCGAAAAGTAGTGGTTCTGCCCTACTATATTTCTTAAATTTTTACCAAGTTTTTGAGAAATAAATAGAATTTGATTTGTTTAACAACTTCCAAAACTGATAGTACTGTACACTTGGTTAGTATAGAAAAAGAGATTACCAAAAACTTAGTAAACGTTTTTAACCAAACACATGCTTAAGATGACTTCATCGGCAGCGAACTGATACTGTACTATATGATTCAATTTAGAAAAGACTTTTTAATGTTTTTTAAATTAGGTTTTAGGTTACCAACGTGTTTTTTCTATAAAGTTTTATTGTTTAATTTTTCTTGAAGTTGCGAAAATGAGTTCTCGATCAAGAGTTGCACCATCAAAGATATATAAAAGAAATAAACGTGGTATGGTTCGTTAGAGGGTTTGTGGAAGAAAAAATACTAAAGTATGCAATGAACAATTTGCGAAAAATATGAACAATACATCTTCAAATTTTCTAAAGAGTAACTATACATCTAAGCAATTTATTAGTAAATTTCTAAAATAGTTATTTGTTTGACTGGTATTGAAAAACGACTTTTTCATGCAAGTGTTCAAGTTGCAGACGAGCCCGAGTGTGCAATAACAAGATCATAAAGAAAACCTTTCTCATGAGTGACTAGATGTGGTTGACCTATTTGGATTGGTAAATATGATGTCATTGTATGTGTAAAAACCAGAAAGAAACTTCTTATTTGTGTTTCAGACAACACTATTTTTTATACAAGATTTAGTTTAATTGCTTAAACAATGGTAAATTTCAGTGTTGGAGAAATTGACTTGTAAGCATAACGGTTCCTCGTTAAGAATTTGCTAAAAAAGAGGATATATGGGTCTCATTGATATATCCTTTATCAATTTGTGTTTAGATGGTGGATGGAGTCGTACGTCATATGGCCATAACTAAAATGTTTCATCTAGCGTGGTAAGTTTTATACGATAATTCTTGGTTAAATTTAGCATACTGTACTAAAAAAAATAGACCATCTGTTTTTTATCACCACTACGTATCTTCGGATGTTATCATTGGAATGGAGACTGCTAAATTTTCTATGTAGGTGTGCGAAGTAAATATTACATCATTTGTACCCAAGCTACCGACAAAAAGGGATTGTATAAAAAACATAATTTTTTTTGTAATTAAAGCAGTACCAGTGCCTTGCAATCCGATATTATTGTCGAAGAATTTGTTTTAAAAGTTTTGTTGCAAATGGTGACTCGAGCAAATATAACAAATTTGTTAAAAGTGTGCCGTAATAATATATAATATTTAGATGTTTGTTTTAAAATGGTGCCAACTAACCGGAATGCGCTACAATAAAAGAGTCAGTCTGCGTCATAATGCGTGGAAAGCAGTAATAAATAAAATCCCAGAAAAATACTAAAGAAAAATAACGTAATTTGTAAAAAAAGGCAATCGATCTCTGTTTCAAAACAAAAAGATTAAAGAAAAACTACCATGAACGAACAACCATGACTATAATCTACAAGCTTTACAACTTCAACTTTTTTTGCAAATACTGCAAACACATTTAATCAACATTGCAGGTTATTATCAAACAACAGTTGGTATGTGTTGAAAATAATAAAATTTTGATTCTAAGTTTCCTTATAGGAGAGGATAATAAAAAAAAATAAACTAAATGATTAATTTTGGGCAACGTTTCTCCTTCTTGTGTGAAAACTTCTTCAGGTCTAAATTAATGTTTTAGTTGTCTATAATTTTAAATAAGCATATACATGGCACATTAACAGATGCATTAAAACGACAACATCGTTGTTCGGTAAAAATATAATAAAAAAAGGTCGACTGCCAGCTGCAATAGAACATGCAGAAGAATGATAAAAGTGGCTACAGAAAGACTTCAAAAAATGCACAAAGTTTAGGTAAAACTAGACATTTTATTGATCGAACTTATGGTATTCTTCCATTTTAGCTTCCTCAGACTCCCATCAAATGTTTGTCATGTATTGTTATAACAATCAACTTGGTAATTCTACGGGATTTGAGCAGAAATGTGAAGTAATCAATAGATAATTTAAAAAACTTCATAAGCCGGCTATGAATTTTTTAACATTGCAAAAAAAACTAAATGCATTTGTAACGCAATATATCGAATTCCTGCCAACCGAATAATACTGTAGCCAGTGATAATTGCAGAATCACAAACGGTACTTACATGCACATGTTTCCTCTTGTTTCAGTAGTGGAATAACTCAAATGTAAGCTTACAAAAATTATTAAGAAGAGATAAAGAATTTTAACGCTCCTTGTGAGTGTTTCATAGGCAAGTCGCGTACTACGGATTTTTAGAAATTATTTTCATTTAATGAATATTAGTACATAGCGACTGCCCACCGTCATCAAACGGTTTATAGATCAGAAAAGTACTTAATTAAAACTGTAATTTTAGTAATTTTTTTCAGATAATGATAATTGGTCGCGCCAAATCAACAATTTGAGAAAAGCATGACAATGGTGTCTATTTTACAAATGCGGGATTTTAGAGTAATTCACCAAAATTCACACCAAATTTGTACGACATTAAAACTAAAAAAAACAACACGGAGCAACAAAGTGCTAAACTAACTCATCGGCGAGAGGTGGGTCTAGGGAAATATCTCTCACTTACTTTTATAGATGATTTAAGGTCTTTACCACAATTCAATTTCGGGGTTTAGTTCGGCACCACCCAGATTTTTTAAATGTTACAATAAATGTTTACTAAAAATCTGGAAAAACTATAAACACTTAAAAGGAATCGCTTCATAAAAAAACAAACATGAAAGAAAACATTGATTACACCAGGGTCGCGTTTTTTTTACTTAACGTATTCGCTTTACTTAAAACCAAATGCAAAAATATAAAAATATAAAAGCGGTACCACTCGCTTTTACTACTGAAAGAAAATTATACCGAAGTTTACTTAAAACTATTTACAGATTCACGATGTTTATAAACGAAATGAGATTGGAGTCTTTGTTTAAAACAAAATAACTGATTTAGAATAAAACTGGAAATTCACAAACCCCATCTCAGTTTGTTTATTTTGAACAATACAACGTTACCAATCAACACCAAAAAACATACGCAAGGACGTTTTCTAACTTAATTTGGTTATTCGTAACTGCACACAAAAAGAACCCAAAACACGATAGTTTTCCGGAATAAAACAATCAGTTTACTTACAGTTGGTTTTCTTTTGATGAGTCGAATAATCCGTATTGGTGTAACCTAATTATTAATTAGCTGGCCC
Source organism: Abscondita cerata (assembly GCA_030710515.1). NCBI lineage: Eukaryota > Metazoa > Arthropoda > Insecta > Coleoptera > Lampyridae > Abscondita > Abscondita cerata. The sequence goes on along the minus strand of JALBCR010001367.1, from coordinate 59,566 downwards.
GACAGACGTTATCATGTTTTCTTTATGAGTTCGACAGAATTGTTTCAGTTGTTCCACAACTGGTCTTTTTACCGAGTTGTCATGTGCACCACGCTGACCGACTTGCCGACCTCCATAAAATAAAATTTACAAAAATTTTTATTTACTTCCCGTCGTTGGCAATAAGGAACCTGTATTTGACCATAAATTTGCAAGTTTAACTAAAAATTATATAGGTATGATTATTGCAAACACTCACCTCTGCTTACTTCTGGCAAGTCATACCTATTATTTTTTCAGATAACTTTTTGTTATGCTAAATGACGTCATTTGAAAGTAATTATTAAATTACTGGATATGAATAAAAAAATGTTCAGAATCTGCCCCATTTCAGGAAGCCACTGAATGTAGTGGTTAAGGTAGCTGTACAAATAGCGTCAATTTAAGTTAACTACTAGCGTAACAAAATCCAAAAGCTTTATTTTAAAAATTAAATTCCTTGCAGTATGGATTTACAACGTTGATTGGTCCTCTAGGATTGGTCCAATAGCAATGATTTGTTCTGAACTGTAATCGATTGCCATGATATAATTGAATGCAGCTCTATGGGAATTAAACGCAAAATTTCTAGGTTGTTGATTTTCATGTATTCAATTTCATTTTGGGCTTTTTCGTTGCTCGTCAATTTGGCTTGTTGGTACATAAATTTGACTTACAGGATTCCTAGTTGTTCGACCTAAGTTAGCAAGTCTAATTGTTGGCATTTTGAAAAATAAAAATTCTTGTGTAAATAAAAAATTAAATGACTTTATATTGTTTGCTTCTTTGCATATACAAAGTATGGATTAGAGGGTGACCCGTCAATTGGAAGCAATTAATAGGACACGCGATAATCGGACGCGTGCAACAATTGGACCGACAAAAATTAGACGCGGCGACAAATAAACGGGTGACATTTAGACGTTTATGTAATTATGATGAGAAACTATTGTAAACGGTGTTGATTGGTAGATGTGATTAGAGGTAAACGGTGTGGTTGGTAGGTTACAGTTATTACAATTTTCTTTTCAAAAAAATTTTATGTTTTCATATGATTTGGAGTAAACGGTATTGGTTGGTAGATGCGATCGGGGGTGAACGATGTTGGTTGGTAGAAGTTATTACAATTTTCTTATTTAAAAAATTACGTTGCTTTAAAAAATATTTAGCACGTAAATCATGGTATTAACAGTGATAAGATAGGAACCTATTGCTGCAATTTTACTATTGTCTGTATCGTTCAATTGTCACGCGTCCAATTAATCTCGTCTAATTGACGAGAGTCTAATTGACCGCCTCCAATTAATGTATATTCGGTTTAAAGTGTCCTTGAATAACGTATTTATTGGCTTTCTTACGTGATATAACGTTTGAAATCGCTCATGAAAGGTTTTGACCACTTTTCTTTGCTTTACCAAATCCGCTGATGTTGAGACATAAAAAAATTATTGACAGACGGTTTAAAAAAATTCAATTTATAAAAAAGGTACAAAATAAAAAAGACTACAAAGTACAAATCGTTGTGGTACATAAGGAAATTCTCAAACTATTTGAAAGAAGTACACCTTTTCATTATAAACAAACATTTTTTTATTATTCAACCATTGTTTTGAAGCGAAATTTTTTCGTGTTCTGTTGAATCTTGAAAATAAAGCCTGTACGTTTTGAAACTATGGTCAAATAATCAAAAAAATGTTTGTTTATAAGGATAAGGTGTACTTTAATTTCAAATAGTACAAATATTTATATTGACGATAATGTGACGAAATAGAATATACAAACTAAGATAAGGGCCAAGGTAAAAAATATACAAAGAGAAGGACACAAATTGAATGTAGAATTCCTAAAAATATGGGTAGAAGGACAGGAACGAAGATGGTTAGATAAGGAAGGAAAAGTGGGAAAGTGGATAATAAAAAAAAAAAAAGGGTTGAGTTGGGGAGAACAAAAAATAGAGAAAAAAGAAATTTTTTTTAATGTGGCAGGAATAAAACACAAAGAAAGATTTCGAAGATATATTAAGGATTTTAAAATGGTCAGGCTGGATGGAGAAGAAAGATTGGGAGTGAAAAACATGATGCTTGAAGAATTTACATGAGACATACAATTTGCGGAAAAAACAAAAAGAGGGGCAGAGCAAAGGGGGGAGAAAAGAATAAAACAAAAAAAAAGAGAAAAGCCACAAAAGATACTAAGGTTAATGAAAACAAATATACAAACAGAAAAAGCGGAAAGGTATGAGATAATAACAACTTATGGAAAAGAAAAGGAAAAATAAAGCTACTAATCAAAAAGACAGATAAAGAAAACTAATATTAGGAGGAGATTTTAATGTAAGGATAGAAAGAAAAGAAGGTATTAATGTAAAAATAATAAATGGACAAGGAAGAAAAATTGATAAAATTTTGCAAGGAAAAAATTATCTGTATTAAACGGAAACATGGAGAATGAAAAGAATGGAGAATACACGTATATTGGAGGAAGTGGAGAGTCGGTAATAAACTATGTGATTGCAAATGAAAAAAATATGTGTTACGGTTTTATTTATTGAATGTAGGACGTATGTCGTGAGCCGTCTTAAAACGTGTGTCGCGAGTAGTATGTTGCGACAAAAGTAGTATTTGGCGCGCATGTTGCTAATTTTCTATTAGTAGAAAATTAAATTAGACTGAATTTTCTAGACGTACAGCGGACATCTTTCTTTTTGTTTGATAGACTCGGGTGTTTTAGCGCACTTCTTGAAGTGATATTTCTACAAAAATTATTTAATGTGAGTTTCAAGATTTCCAATTCAAATTGGTGTTTAATCCGGCTAAATTCATGTGAGTACATTTTGTTTTGTTTCTTTTCCCGTTTGTATTAATTCTAATTGCAACGTATGCTTTTAGCGTGTTACGTTTAACCTTATGTTCTTGTTGTGTATTATACTTGGATAACTCTTGAGGGTGCTGGAGTGGCTGATTAAGAACCTTTCCTATGAATGAAAGACAACACTACGGTTTCGCATTAATAAAGCTGCAGACAACCGGTGGATACCACGTCTACAGGGGTTGGTTATGTTGCATACTTTCAGCAAGAGAGTCAATCGCCTTCTGTTCTTTTCCGCACACCTCCCCTAAGAGGAATCCCTTGGGACTATCTAAGTTTCCCAAACTGTCGATACGGTCGCTAGCAGAATACCTTGATTCTCGGAACTACATTCTACCAATTACACCTAAGTTTTAGTATTTAAACCATTTATTTATAATAATAATGCGTATGAAGCTCAAGTACATATGACATAAAACGGCTTGATCGCTAATATTTAAGTAATTTTTATTCGGTGTACACTCAACCGAACGTTTGTTTTAATCAGCTCAATACGGGCTGGGGCGCTTTATTTAGAGCGGTTGTCGCGGACACAAAAGGTCTTTTGGGTTTGCTGGAGGTACTTACCCTTTCGTTCTAGTTTAAGTTTAATTTAAATCCCCATGTGTAAGTGATATGTGTACGCAGAGCCTTAATAGCAGCCAATCCTAAATTAGAATGATAATTTTAACTCGAGCGTAACTAAATCTTACCTGAAATTTGACACATTAATTGCGAGCTTTATTTATTGTGTAACGGTCACTGTGAGTTAGGCAACACACAATACACGGAGTCGAGGTGTAAACGCGACATTTCTCCGTGTTCGCTCCTTAACGAAAATTTTTGGGGATTTAATTCCCAGTATTCAACTTCCGCGTTGTCCCACTTGGCCAATACATTTTCGGCTGATCTTCACTTCCGCCTTGTAACAACTACTATCACGTCGTGTTACGTGAAATTCAAATTTGCCTTCATCTGAGTGCTTAATCGTAATTCCGTCAAATTTTCTAGTGGTATGTTTAGGACCCTGCAAACTTTCAATGTATAGCGGTATATTTTTAGCTGGGGAAAGGATTGATTACTCGATTTTCTGAAGTTTATCTTAGGACGGATGCGTGTACTAATTTCTTCTAATGGTCGCTCGATTGCACTCAGGTACGACAAATATTCTTCATGGCTTCTTCAACGTTACACCGTGCATAATTTTCAGATAAGGCGAGTTACTCCGGGATTAGAGTTACATCCGATTAGAGTTACTCCGGGATTAAAATTACTCGGCTATTTTAAAGGTTCTCTTTTGGCCTAAACAAAACCAATTACCTGGCTGATTAAATTCATCGTGGGATCTCTTTCTACCTTTTATTGTCTTGTCGCTGCGTGTGTCGCATACTGGGGGTTTGCTGTTAAGATTAAGCTGAAGTACGGGACATCCTACCGAAATTAGGGGTCGCCGCAGCTGGAACCGACACCACATACCTGTATCTTCTCCTGTGTGTCAACATCGTAAACCTCTATCTACAACATAAGGTCAGATTTTTCTAATTATACTTCTGCGCTGAAAACAAACCATCTTCCGGGACGTCACACTGCTACCGAAAACGTCTCAAGCGTAACACCTAAATAAGTACTAACTTGTCTTGGCACCTTAGTGCAGTTAAATCTTTGGAACTCGAAACGTATTTGTTCACGTATTTATATTTTTTTTGTTAATTCACTACAATATAATTAATTAACTTGTTGTGGCGCATATACCTTCCCAATCTGTAAACGAATGTGTACCCGTAAAGACGCGAACTTTGCTTCATTTACCCACCATTGCTTGGGGATTTTTAGAGTATGGGGTAAAGACCACGGAAGAGCGCTCTTTTGGGGAAACACCCTAACTCTCCGATGGTACTTTTTTTAACGCTAAATATTGCAACTGCGAACACTAAATACACCTTCGTATTGCGGGTGTGGTTACGTCGCCATCTTGTCTAGATTAAATAACGCCAGTGGCGTACCGCATAAATATTAACTTGCTATTAATCTTATATTTTTTTCCCTTCTTTTGTGTACGACTATATATATGGGTACGAACGAATACGCTTCGTAGAATTAACTTACGTTGTAAGTGGATATATTTAAATTGTGCTCTGTTCTCTTCTTCTTTATGGTGTGTTATTAAATATAACGTTTTGTAGGTTACTTGTGTCTCTCTCTCTTTATTGTATTTATTGCTCCTTTAATTTGTTACGGTTGATTGTTGCGTCTGTTTCTTTAGTTCGGAAGCAGGTTTGTATCCACGCATTAGGACTATGGCGCCCTCGGATTAAATCAAGACAGTTCTGAAGAAGCGGTGGATCCTTCTTCTCACCCACGCCCTACTCTTCGGCTGCCGGCAAAACTTACTTTTCTTCAATTAACCGTAGCAAGAAATTGGCATCCCAACTTCGGGGCTCGATTTTCTTCTCGTTTCTTTCTTTTGTGAAATCGGATTATCAGTCAAGGTTGCTTCGAGTATTTTTCTTTACTTGTCGTTTGATTCTTTGGAAATTTTTTATTTTCTCTCTCTCTAGTACTTAGTGCTATTGCTTGCTTTCCTTATTACTATCAGTTTGATCAGTAATATGACATTTACTTAAAATTGTTTTATTATTCTAGGTTAGTATTTTAATACTGTTTTCTCTTTTCTTACTTGTTGTTGTGGGTCTGAGTTTATTTTATTTTTTTTTTTTTTTGTATTGGAAGCTAGGAGATTTTATTTAAAATGCCGAAAGTGTGGAAATTGAGGTCAATCGCCTTAAACAACACGAACTGCGATACGAGCAGCTTCTAGGGGACTTAGTGCTGACGTTTCGGTGGAGGGTCTTCGGAAACTGGTCCGTAGTGCTCTTCAGCTGGAAGCGGAAAAATCTTTATCCAAAATTAAATACAGCATCGAGTATGAAACCAATGTAACTGCGGTAAATGTCTCTTTAGGGAGCTTCGTACGTTCGTTGATAATTTCCCACTGGTGACAGCACAACTTCGAATTTCCTTCTGTTTTTCTACCTTTGACTCATACTATTCGCAGGTGCAAGCCGATGGTTGCCACCTCGACAGAACAAGGCTAATAGGAATTCTCTTCTACTTTCTCTACCGATCTTCATAACACTATTGGATTCTAAGGATCAAGAAGCATCGGCATACTACTTTGGGATCAGCCAGTTGTTACTTTAGTCCTAAATTAACGGTTACTGAGGACGAAGGTGAACTCCGACCAACTATCATCGGAGTTCGATGTCGAACCAGAATCAACACCTGTTGCCTCGTAGTGCTTCCTACTTTTCTAAATCTGTTGCTACAGCGAAACTAAACTTAACTTTTGGAGATGGTAAAACATCTCTTTCTGAATTTCTTACTCGCTTGGAGGAATTAAGCACGGCTAGGGGAATTTCTCTGACGCAATTGTTTCATGGTGCTCCAGAACTCTGAACTGGAAAAGCTCTTCTTCTTCAGGGCTCATCGACAATCGCTGTCTTCGTGGAAGGATGTGGTGCGTTTACTACAACGGAGTTTCTTCCGGTGGATTACAAACGATCGATTGCTGGACGAAATTAAGGCACGAACCATGGGTGCTCATGAGGGGTTTGGGATATACTTGGCTACTATGCAAAGCCTTTTCACGGTTGAGTGAAACGCCATTATCGGAACCACAACAGATCCGAATAATCAGGCGCAATCTAACGCCATATTTACAAACGGCCTTGGCTCTTTCATGATGTTCAAACTATCTCGCATCTTTATTGTTGTTGGGAAAAAGATTGAGCATAGTCAATTCTTAACCCAATCTTCAAACCACCACCTACTAGACGCGTGACTTCTTTGCTGAACCTAACCTAGCTTACGTCGCTCCAGAAACTTGGAATACTCTTCTTGTTCTTCGGTCTCTTCGACTATTCCTTCTAGGCCTCTCAACCTTACAGGGCACCTGTACGTTGCTGGAATTGCGGGAATACGGGACATGTTTCTCCTCGTTGTCCAAACCCACAGAACCTTCATTGTTTTGGCTGTGGAAAGGCAGGTGTTACCAGTTTCAATTGCCCCAATGTTCGGCCGTGGAAATGCACGTCAGAACTCCTCGACCGAGTCGTAGGTTCTACTTCTCTCAACCTCGGATTCTTCTTACTGATCTAGACCACTCTCAACAATTGTTACTTAACTTTATTTTTGCTAGCGTTCGTGGTGATGAACGACCTTTTCTAACGTATGCGTTGGGCATACCTTTAAAGCCTTACTGGATACAGGATTCTAGGACGATACTAGGAAGTATCGGTTGGCATTTGCTTCAGTCCCTTAAGGTGTCCTTAAAAAAATCTACTTCGACTTTTTGTAACGTGGCTAATGGTGGACAATGTGCCATTTTAAAAGGTTTCTCTTCCTTATACTTTAGAGGGAAAAACCAAGGTAATAGAAACCTTAGTGGTTCCTGAGATTTCTCAAGGGTTGATATTGGGATCGACTTTTGGAAGGCGATGGCCTTCGTACCAGATTTTCAGCAAGGGTCATTGGTCCTTTTGGTACTGATGCGGTTGGACATGCGGTTCATTCGAGGCGCTGAACATCAAAGACGACTTATCATGGTCGCAACAGTCTTCGCCAGGAGGCTGCCATTCCCTGCCAGCTTTTTCTTTACAGCCATCTGGCTCCAGGGTGTACTCCAGCTCTGTTCAACACAGTATCCATACCAAGGCTGAGCTTCAATTAAACAACGGTACCATCCTCTCTATCACCAGTACTATCTCGGATTGTGTGTCAATGAAGAACTGGACAAGATGCTACAGTTAGGTGTAGTAGAGCCACTCTACCAGTCCATGGTCCAGTCCTGTGGTCTTGGTTAGGAAGAAAGACAACCCTATCGGTTTTGGTATTGACTATCGGAAGTTAAATCAGGTCACGGAACGCAACGCTTATCCTCTGCCGTATATCACTTCTATCTTGGATCGCTTACGGGATGCTAGATTTCTCTCGAGTTTGGACATTCGTTCTGCTTATTGGCAAATTCCTTTAACTCCTGAATCCAAACCGCTTACTGCCTTTACTGTTCCTCATCGTGGATTGTTCCAATTTACTAGAATGCCGTTCGGTCTGCATAATTCTCCTGCAACCTTTCAGCGGCTGATCGACCAAATTATCGGTGCAGAGTTGGAACCGTTTTTGTTTCGCCTACCTGGACGATATTGTTATCGCGACACCAACTTCTGACGAACATCTTCGAGTACTGGAAAAAGTTCTGAAACGATTATTTGCTGCCGGTTTGACATTAAATAAGGAAAATGCCATTTCTGTCGTTCGGAGTTGAAATACTTGGGCTACGTTGTGAATAAAAATGGGTTGCTGGTGGATCCAGCAAAAAGGTGACTGCCATACTTACAATATTCTATACCGACCACGGTCACCGAAGTGCGACGCGTGATTGGCATTGGCTAGCTGGTATCGCCGTTTCATACCGAACTTCGCTTCTCTTACTTCTCCTTTAATCTGCTCTTACTCGGAAAAATGCTTTGTTTTGTGTGGACACCGGAATGTCAATCTGCTTTCGTTTCTCTTAAAGAACACTCAGTTTCTTGCTCCCTATCCTGACTTGTCCTAATTTTCTCTCTGCCATTTGTTGTTCAAACTGACGCTTCGGACTTTGGCGTGGGTGCTGTCCTTAGTCAGGAATCGCCTGAGGGGGAAAAGAAGCTATCAGTTACATTAGTCGCTCCTTAACTAAAGCGGAGAGGCGTAGTACTACGGAAAAAGAATGTATTGCAGTCTTATTCGCCATTCTTAAGTTCAGAACTGTATATTGAGGGCTCTCACTTCACCATCATTACTGACCATCACTCGCTGGTATGGCTTAACCGTTTGCAGAGTCCGTCTGGTCGTCTTGCTCGTTGGTCCTTACAACTCCAAGAGTATGACTTCACCATCAGACATAGGGAAAGGCAAAGACCACGTTGTGCCAGATGCGTTATCTCGTGCTGTTCCTGCTGTTGGTGATGAAGCTGAAACCACCTCTCCTCATCTTGATTCCTTAGCTGTTCCTTCTTCTCTTGGTCTTGACTTACCTACTACAAATAAATGGTATAATAACTTACTGAATCGTGTACTCACAACACCTCACACAAGTTGCCTCATTGGTCTGTCGATAATAACATCTTATATCGCAGAGTGATTCTAGTTCCTTTACCAATTTCTATGGTGGATCCGAATGATGAATGGAAGTTAGTCGTTCCGGCTGAACAAAGGAGACGCATCATTCAGGAGAACCATGATCCTCCAGTTGTTGGCCATGGTGGAGTAACTAAGACAACCGCAAGAATTCTGCAAACATTATTACTGGCCTCGATTACGTGCAGACGTGGCTCGCTATATCCGCCGTTGTTCTACTTGCTCTTCCAATAAGGTATCTCAAGAAGCTCCTCCTGGAATGTTTGCTCTCGTGCTCGTCCTACGGGACCGTGGCAAACTTTATGTTGCGATATTGTTGGGCCGCTTCCGTTCGTTCTTCTAAAGGCAATTGTTACGTGTTGGTGGTTGCCGATTGTTTCTCTAAATTTGCCCTTTTCTTTGCTATGTGTGTTGCTACTGCTGCTGCGGTTACTAAAATCCTGGAAGAACAGGTGTTTTTACTTCATTTGGAGTGCCGCAGCACCTTATTTCTGACAACGGAGTACAGTTCCGCAGTCGTGAATTCACCCAAATGTGTGAGAGAACTATCATTGCACCATCCTATATACTGAAGCCAAATACCATCCGCAAGCAAATCCGGCTGAACGGATAAATCGCGTTCTTAAGACCATGATAGCGTCTTATGTTAAGGACAACCAGCGGAAATGGGATGTGAAGCTCCCTCACATTGGATGTGCAGCTCGTTCGGCGAAACACGAAGTGACTGGATGTACCCCGTACCTTTGGTCTCATTTGGTCGTGAACATGTCATCTCTGGCAATCTCTTCAATAAATCACGTCTTGAACCAACTGACTCGTAGAACCTAATCATAATGTGTTCTACTCGACGTTACGCGGCTATCCAGGAATATATACTTCAACGCCTTTGGAAAGCCTATGAAACTACTAATGAAATAGGTATAACTTACGCCGCCGACATGTCAAGTATAACGTGGGTGATCTGGTGTAGGCGTCGTAACTTCCAACCATCCGACGCTTCGAAGCATTTCAATGCGAAACTCGCACCTAAATTCTTAGGCCCGTTCACGGTGAAAACTGTCGTGTCTCCCTGGACGTATGAACTAGCTGACTCTTTAGGAAAGTCACCAGGTACGTGGCACGTGAAAGACCTTAAGCCAGAACCTCTCTCGAATTTGGAAGAGGCTAATGCTGAACTTGCTGTGCTGGAGCCTAATTGTTTAGGATCACTCTCTTTACTTTATCCTAGACGGAAAAGCGTCGTAAACTTGCTTGTACTGCCAGCTAGAAGACACGGTTCATGACTGGATTTCTACTTGGACACGACTTATTTTACTTTGACTATTTACTTTTTGCTGATTTTATCATATTCTGTATTATTTTTTTTTCTTTCACGGGTTCCTAACGAATTTGCTCGGACTATCTTCTTTCACAGTAAGGAGAAGTTCGTATTTTCTTATATTGTTGCTGAATAAATTTCTTTTATTTCTCTGGGCCTTACTGTAGGTTGGTTAGTTAATGAGATTATCGATGGTTTCTGGCTCTATTAGCTACACTAGACATTATGATCGATTTACATCGAAATCTCTGATTTATTTGGTGCTCTCCTGCATATCTTTATTTTCTTTCTGCAGAACTGTATACGGTAGATACAGGCTCTTTTTGTTTTTGGTTTGAGAAGCTTTATTTTTTTTGGGGATGCCTGTTGACTTTGAGTACAAGTTGAGCGTGCTCCTGCTCTGTTGACAATGCATCAAGATTGTTGGGTTTTTCTTTTTCTTTTTCTGGGAGATACCAAACCGCTTCGGCGAGCTTAATGATATACTGACTCAGTTCTAATTGAGTTAGCTCATAGTTATATTTAACTTTTTTTTTGTTGGAACCATAATCGTCTGCATGGCCGTTAGAATTCCATGTGATATGGGTAGGTTGGTTGGGCACGTAGGGATTTGACCTTTCTCAGGTAAATAATACCAAAATTTGACCTTGAATTGGATTTCGAGCTTCTCGAGACTTAGTTTCGGCCGGAGTTCACGTAGTTGTGGGAGTACCGTGATTTCCCGATCCCGTGACGGATTGAACGCCCTCTCTATTATGGCTCGTTGCGTACGTCTTCGCCAGTTTGGCAATCCTTTTCTAAAGCCGAATTCAAGACACCTGAATTGTGTCTTTGTCTTGTGTGAACGTCGTTTTTGTTGCTCTCTCTGTACTCTCGAGGAGGGATAGAGTATTTCCTTTTTCTTGTCTTTGCTATCATCTGTTCCTTCCTTGGTCTTTCTTGCGTAGAGGTACCGCTTTGGCTGGGGGTTTCTCAGTGGGTGCTGGCGGAGGGGGAGTCGGAGCTCCTCGTTTCTGGGTACCCTTTGTTTCGTTACCAGCACACCAACCCCTTAGGGGACCTTATGGGGGCGAGCAAGATCTGGGGCAGGGGTAAAACCGTTCGCCCTAATCCCGTCAATGGGATCACTGGCCGTAGCCACTGCAGAACCTCGTCAAACTGTTGACTTGTTCCAGTTTTTTACTTTTTGGAAATTTTTTAGGGCAAAATTTTTGGGATCCTTCCTTTCATTCTTCCATTATGCTATAGGGTTGGGGGTGTTACAGTATAATTTTTTAATTTTAAACGTTATTGTGCAAATAGTTCAACATTTATGTATTGTGGGTTGCAGTCTGTTCAAAATTTTCCTCTTCTTATTTTTGCATTTCTTGAATCGGAAATTTGGCGCTTATCATAAGGACCTTTGATAGCATTCTTTGGTTACTTTTTGGGCAGAGTTCCGTGTTTTTACGATTTCTAGAAAAGTGCACGGTGGACCCATGTTGGTTTAGTTTCATTAATTTGGATATTTTTGGGCCATCATTAACTAAAAGTAGAATTGGCATTTAGAAATAGCAATTAGAGTCCAATTCTGTAGCTGGATTTTCCGTGGATTTTCAAGAACTATCCACATTCAAGGCTTCACTCACCATCTTGGTAAGGTCAACTCTTGCCGCCAATTTCTATTTTAGAATTTCTCCTTTAGGGCTTTTTATTTAGTACTCCACTTATTGCGGTTTCCACCTATAAAACTAAGTACTCTGATCATCACCGTTACACACGGAAATCTTACCACCCTCATGAGATGCCGTCGCATGGTAGCTGCGAGTTGGTACCCCTCGACCGAAACAGCTGGGCAGGCTTCACACGAACCCATAATAACATCGGGAGTGTCCCTTCTTGCAGTTGTCCCAGAAAGGTTAGACGTGATTGTTATTTATAATTTCGCAAGTAACGAAAGACGAGCTCACCGTGATGTTTTTTTATCTGGCTAAGTTGACGGAGTAATTATTAATTGCATTCAAAATTATACACCAGTAATTGTATTCCATGCACCTGTTAATTTTGTGGCCATGACTGCAAGTCCAGTTCTTTTTTTTTTGCTGTTTCTGCTGAAGAGGTTTATTAGATTGGTTGTTTTACGTATCTCTATATATATAACTTTATATCTGTATGTTATTGGTAGAAGGTGATGCTGTATAAATAATTTTATTAGACTGAATCAGTTACACTTTTAATTATTATTATAAATTTTATTGCGCGCACGCCTTCTGCATTAAATTTCTTTTATTTGAGGTTAAGTAAGTAGTGCAGGTTGGCAAGTGTATTTAGCGTTTTAATTTTTTTTTTTTCTTCCAGTGGCGTAGAAATTTTTGCGGGTAGATTTTTTTTGGGGTATTATTATGGTTTTATGTACATTTAAAGAAAAGTTGAGGCCTCAATATTCCCTTTATTCTAATTATAATGGGTATAGCATTTAGTTGTAACCTGCATTACATTTCCTGCGGCATTTTAGTTAATGCTTTATATTTTTTATTTTTTTTTCTCCTTTACAAAGACAAAAGATTATAAGTTTAACAATCAACAGTTTAATTTAGGTGTGGTTTTGGTTCTGTAACAAATTCATTATTTGTAGAATAATTATTATATGTGACTTTTTTTAATGTTCTGTTTATTTGAATCTACAATAAAATGTATCTTGGGATTCCTACTTTTATTTTTACCCTGTAACTTTTAGGGTTACAGGGTTTATCCTCGGTTTTCAGAGTCGCACTCTTTAACTGCATATCCATTAGTCTTGTGGTGTCGGGAGTATCGGCCCGAGACTAAATCCTTTCCTGGGTGGGAGGACTTTTTTTTGGGAAGGCTCAGTACTAAGGGTCGTGAATGGCAAGGGGATATTTTCACTGGGGCCCAATGACGCGAGTTTCCATCCTTCGCGAGGGTCTTGGTGGGAGTGATGCCTGGTGCCACCCATTATGACATGCACGCCGCTAGGGAAATGCCCGATCTTAATCAATTTCCTAGGGTTTATCCTAACATCCTCTTGGTATTTGGGTTTCAGCCTTATCCTTATTCCATCTTACCTTAAACCTTCCTAAGTTACCTTATTTTGGGGTAATTCAGGGTGGTATTGTTTTAATTTGGGTTGGGGTTTCATTGGTTTTTAGGGCTCTGTCCTGACGCTTGTCCAAACTTCAAACTTTATTATAATAATATTTTCTGTTGACTGGGTCTAGTAAGGTTGGTTGAGATACTGTTGATGACCCACGTTTCTTTACCTTGCTTCGGAAATCGCTAATTGCAAGTTTTTGTGGGCGTTCAATCTCTTGGTGTTTTCCTTTTCTTTTTCTTGGTCGTTGCTTGACTTTGTTGCTGGATACACCAAACGCTTCATGTGAGTTTTGAACAGATTTCATCAGATCAGCTACTCATAGTTCAACAAACCGTCTATCTCTTAGGGGTTGGGTTTCATGAGGGTTTTTTATATGTGTGTGGGTATCTTTGGTTATATGTCGCTCATGTTGAGATTCCTTTTTTTTTTTGCTGAACACCTACGGATGTTAATTTTCTGGATTATGTATGGTGCAGCGGATTATGCTTTATCCTTCTGCGAGGGTTGAAGTTTTCTGTGGGGGGAATTTGTAACGGTCACTGTGAGTTAGGCAACACACAATACACGGAGTCGAGGTGTAAACGCGACATTTCTCCGTGTTCGCTCCTTAACGAAAATTTTGGGGATTTAATTCCCAGAATTCAACTTCCGCGTTGTCCTAATTGGCCAATACATTTTCGGCTGATCTTCATTTCCGCCTTTGTAACAACTACTATCACGTCGTGTTACGTGAAATTCAAATTTGCCTTCATCTGAGTGCTTAATCGTAATTCCGTCAAATTTTCTAGTGGTATGTATAGGACCCTGCAAACTTTCAATGTATAGCGGTATATTTTTAGCTGGGGAAAGGATTGATTACTCGATTTTCTGAAGTTTATCTTAGGACGGATGCGTGTACTAATTTCTTCTAATGGTCGCTCGATTGCACTCAGGTACGACAAATATTCTTCATGGCTTCTTCAACGTTACACCGTGCATAATTTTCAGATAAGGCGAGTTACTCCGATTAGAGTTACTCCGGGATTAGAGTTACTCCGGGATTAAAATTACTCGGCTTTAAAGGTTCTTTTGGCCTAAACAAAACCAATTACCTGGCTGATTAAATTCATCGATCTCTTCTACCTTTATTGTCTTGTCGCTGCGTGTGTCGCATACTTGGGGTTTGCTGTTAAGATTGCTGAAGTACGGGACATCCTACCGAAATTAGGGGTCGCCGCAGCTGGAACCGACACCACATATCTGTATCTTCTCCTGTGTGTGTCAACATCGTAAACCTCTATCTACAACATAAGGTCAGATTTTTCTAATTATACTTCTGCGCTGAAAACAAACCATCTCCGGGACGTCACACTGCTACCGAAAACGTCTCAAGCGTAACACCTAAATAAGTACTAACTTGTCTTGGCACCTTAAGTGCAGTTAAATCTTTGGAACTCGAAACGTATTTGTTCACGTATTTATATTTTTTTTGTTAATTCACTACAATATAATTAATTAACTTGTTGTGGCGCATATACTTGCCCAATCTGTAAACGAATGTGTACCGTAAAGGCGCGAACTTGCTTCATTTACCCACCATTGCTTGGGGATTTTAGAGTATAAGGTAAGACCACGGAAGAGCGCTCTTTTGGGGAAACACCTAACTCTCCGATACTTTTTAACGCTAAATATTGCAACTGCGAACACTAAATACACCTTCGTATTGTGCGGGTGTGGTTACGTCGCCATCTTGTCTAGATTAAATAACGCCAGTGGCGTACCGCATAAATTATTAACTTGCTATTAATCTTATATTTTTTTTCCTTCTTTTGTGTACGACTATATATATGGGTACGAACGAATACGCTTTGTAGAATTAACTTACGTTGTAAGTGGATATATTTAAATTGTGCTCTGTTCCTTCTTCTTTATGGTGTGTTATTAAATATAACGTTTTGTAGGTTACTTGTGTCTCTCTCTCTTTATTGTATTTATTGCTCCTTTAATTTGTTACGGTTGATTGTTGCGTCTGTTTCTTTAGTTCGAAGCAGGTTTGTATCCACGCATTAGGACTATGGCGCCCTCGGATTAAATCAAGACAGTTCTGAAGAAGCGGTGGATCCTTTTTCTCACCCACGCCCTACTCTTCGGCTGCCGGCAAAACTTACTTTTCTTCAATTAACCGTAGCAATTGTTAAGCGAGGCTGCTGCTAACGCACGTAACTATATGCGACAGTCTCTCTATTTCTGTCACATTCTCCTAATATTTTAAGATTTGTTTGTTGTATTGAATTGTCTGTCTTTCTCTCTAGTTTGTGTTCCATTTACCATATTAGATTTTAAGTAAAACCTGTTGATCTCCTGTTGGTCGGTTTTATTTCTTTCTTTATCCAGCAGGTGGCGCCTTGTTAGACCAGCAGTATAATTTCTTATAGTTTTTCAGGGATTCACGCGACTTTTCGACA
Organism: Abscondita cerata; assembly: GCA_030710515.1. NCBI lineage: Eukaryota > Metazoa > Arthropoda > Insecta > Coleoptera > Lampyridae > Abscondita > Abscondita cerata. Next base: position 43,668 of record JALBCR010001367.1, on the reverse strand, counting down.
AAACTGGACGTTGCTGCTCTAACTACTATAAATATTTTTATCCTCCACGAATATAGTGCGCTACATCGAGCCGAATTCCTGTTAGTTTTTTTTTCTCAGGTTGCAAGGACAAGATGGAGAGAAAACAATGTTCTGAGGAAAGAAAAGAAACAAATAAATAAATTGAATTGCATTGACTTAAATATACATGACACATTTTAGTTTGGTCTATCACATTTTGTTAACAAGTCACCAATCCAATAATTTGTAAGCTAGGCTTGTTTGAAGAAGACATCTCCAAATTAACCATTTTGTTGTAGATGTATCCTTCCAGTTTTAATCTACGAAAACAGAATTAAAAAAAAAACATTTCAAAAGTTTGAGCAGGTATGATATACCTCTAAAATCTAACCGAAGACAAGGTTTAAGTTATGACGTATATTAACCTCGCCTTAGTAAGAAATCCGTACAACCTGGAACGTAGGTATTTCTGAAAGTGCATAAATAAAATGTTTCTTAAAGAAGCTTAAATAGAACGTTTGATAAGTTATGAAAATAAACAGCAATGTGTAGAGATATTGTAAATAGAATGTAGAAAGTTTATTAAAAATTGGTTGCATATTTTAGGGATATAAGCTTACAAAATTAGAATAAGTTAGAATTACATAATATGGTTTTAAAACAAAAATAATGTACGTGTCTTTCATGGTTTGTCGTCCTCCAGAATTGTTACCAAACACTTTTAATTTTTTAATAATTTAGCGAATGTGTTGTGAAAAACAATTTATTGTAATAGGTGGTTTTTGATTTCACTTACGTTAAAACATGAACTTTAAAGGTTTTGGTGAAATTTTGGAAAATTGTGTAATAACTGCAAAGGATAAAAATTAGTATAAATTTTCAGGCTTAAAACTGCAATAAAGAATTAATATTCAATACCGACAATCATACAAAAAACGGAAATTGTTGCAAAAATGGAATATTATTTAATAAATTTTAATTAAAATTTTTATTTTTTGTTCTAAATTATGCAATTATCGAATGGAAGCTGTTCAATGATTTTAAAATATTTCTCAATTCCATTTAAAATTAGTTACTTAATTAAAAGAAAAAATATTTGAATGGGATCTAATAATACATTATTGTAATTAAAAGATTCACATGTTAATTAATTCCATTTACATATAAACGTTTTTAAAGCTATGTGTCGTCATTAAAATAAATAAAGTATCTGGTTTAATAACGAAACTCGAAATGTATTTTACAGTTCAGATAAAACTTTTACACGGTCGTATTTTTTAATATCTACAGTTGGTTCATTAAAATTAAAATGTGACTATACGTTATTTAAATTTAGATTGTTTGGAAAAAACGTTCCGTTTTTTAAAAGGAATTTAGCGTCGTTGTTGCGGTAACCGGACAAGTTACGACAATCGCCATTTTATTTTAATGATAAAAAAGTTTAAAACATTATATATAAAAGCTTGGCCGTTAAACTTAATTACGCAATATCCGTAGTAAAGTTTGAAACATTTGTAATTGTTCTCTCAAATTCTAAAACTGAAGTGAATTAAAATATATAAATATATAAATTCTACATAAAAGTGGCAAATATATTAAAGTACCTGCGTGCTGCGACTTAACTTACATGTAATCAAAGTTTCAAAACTTTTAGGCATCTCGCCGACTAAACTTTATATAAAAAACTTTTATAATAAATAAAGAATTCTGCTTTATGTATTCGCGAACATGAAGGTTTACATCCTAAAACATAATAGAAATTGAAGGTATTGGTTGCCTTTTGATCCTAATAATTAATTTTTACCCCATTATACCTTCACTCATAAACATTTTATAATCTCATTATCGTTTTTAACAACCTACGAGGAATTGTCAAATTTCGTATAAAACGCAATTTAAATTTGATACCGAATTTTCTCTTTTTTAATTAAGGTTTTTTTTCGGCGAAAATTTCGTTTGAATCGAGTGTTAATTACAACCAATTGTAGTGCAATTAAGTAAACCAAATGGAGCATGAAAATGCTAAAACGACTTTACAACGAACGTTTGCCTTTTCAGTAGCACCATCATCAATTCTTTTGCTTTCTGACTATTTTACTTTGAAGTTGCCTTTCAGTTTTGTATTACGTTGGTAGATATATATTATGTTTAGCATAAGAGCGGATAATTTGTTGTATTTGTTTCCATAAGCAAGTAAACGTGGTTGTCATCTAAAGACTTTTATTATTAAAACTAAAACATACCTTTTGTGTACATTGTCAACAACAAACAAGATAACATATGCGTTTTCAAAACATATACCTAAGGACCTACGGTGTAGTAATGATTATCCCGAAAATTTGCATAACTATAATTTAGCAGCCGACACAGAATTACATAGAAGGTGGGTTATTCTGTACACATAGACGTCTAATAAATCGATAAAATTAAAACGCAACATCCTTAAAGTAATCTTTAAAAAAATCTTTTTGCATGGAGGTTTTACCGCGCCCACACGATTTCCGTAAAATAAACCTCTTAAGCCTACTTATCTCTTCAACTTTAGAAAACTAGTTTAAAAGATCAAACGTATTCTTGGAAAGTTTAAGGATAATCTATTCTTTTCTTAAAAGTTAGCAACAAAGCGTACACGGTACATTAAGAGTTACCGATATGTATTTTTGGATCAACTTGATGTCAAACGAAGCTTAACACGTAATAAAACCGTAGGGACTTGAGTAGAACAACTGATCGATGTATTTATGAAACCCTAAGTTAGCCGGATACATTGAAATTTACTTAGAGAAATCCGATAGTCGTTAAACTTGGAAGATTTTTTTACTTCTACAGAAAATACTGTTTTCAGCAATTTCACTATTTATTTCTAAACATAAATCCATGTAAAAAATCTAAAAATGCTTTAGTTAATCTGTAACAAAAAAAAATTTTTAAACCCATACATTCTGAAAGTAATACAAAAGAGTACAAAATTTTTCGATATTTTGTAAATGTAAATTTTATTTTTATTTCTTTTTTATAAAAATTTTATTTTTATGAGCAGATATTAATAAGTAAATAATTAACAAAAAGTCTTGAATATCCTTAAGAATTGTGAAATTGAAGTGTCTGTTATTCTTGCATTGTATTTTTTATATTGTATTTTAGTGAAGCCACAGAAATTGTTGTAGAGTACAATATTATGTTCACAACATATTTTTCTGAAGTTGAAAGTATAAGTATGTACGTTATTAAATAATTTTTAACATTTCTATAAACATATTGATTCAAAATGTAAATCATAAATTTTCTAATGCTTTCAAATATTTTCTTAAATCTAGAAAATTACCACTCAAATAGTTAAGTCAAATTATCTGACATTTTCAGGTCTTGATCAATATGCAAAGATTTTTTCTGATTTTTACCCGTTTAAATAATTTTAATTAAAATTTACTTACTAGGAGTTAATAATCAAAATTTAAAACTTATATCAAAGTTTGTATTTCTAAAGTCGAAGAATTATTGAAATATTAATTTTGTCGAAATGTAAAAATCCACTTTGAAAGTCAATAACTTTTCAAGTACCCAAGTGAGTATTAAAGTACGTCAGATTAAATAGCCATATCTTAGAGTTCTCAACCCCTTCTCTGTGTCGGTTTTTATGCATAATACACTGTATATTCTTGAAACAAAGTCTTTCTATTTTTTGATAAACTGGGAAAAAATTCTGTTCCAATATGTGATTCATACATTTTATTATTTATACAGGGTGTCGCAAACTTCTGACATCGGAGGATAACTTAGTTAATAAAAAGATAATTTATAGATAATTTCCAAATTTTACCACATTAGTACATTAGTACAGTTACACATTTTAAAAGTATTTTCAATGATACAAGCTGTTTTTTTATGGAACACATCATTAAGATTCAAAAAGATATCATCAAGAGCTTTAAAATATATAACTAATTATAGTAAAAAATTAACATAAAAATAATTAACATTAAACACAACTAAAAACATAAATATAACTGACCGTTAAAGTAAGTATTATTTTTACTGATAATTAGCATTACCTTCCAAAATACCTTGTACAATACATTGCTGTGCTATATTTTTAAAGCTCATGATGACATCTATTCCAATCTTAAAAAAAATATGTATTGTTTTATTTTTAAAAACGTATTAGGCTTTTTGAAACACCTGTATAATCAAAAATGTTTCTTAAATATGTACTAATAACTGTACTAAATCTGACAAATTCTAAAAGTTATATTTTCTTCCCAACAATGTTATACTTCAATGCCAAAAGTTTACGCCACTTTGTATATAAGAATAATCTTTAGAGTACTATTACTGTACTAAATCGTCAGTGACAAATTTGAAAGTTACATCTTTTTTTATTAGCTAAGTTATCATTTGATCTCAGAATTTTGCTCCACCCTGTATGAAGGGATCAACTTTAGTTATTAAAATTATTTATGCCGGAATTTGATGGGAATTTATGTTGAATATGTATTAAACATTCTGCTATATCGTTAACCCTTTCAGCCCTGACTTTTTATATTTGCTTTAAAATTAAACTATATTTGTTTTAGGGAATAGATGTGTATAGACATTACAAAATAATTTTTTGTAATTTTGGTACACCCGTAAGCTACGCCAGAGGCTGTGGCATTTGCCACCACTAGGTCCAGAAAGGTAAGAAAACAAAAATAATGTATCCAAAAATACCTTATTTTACGTGGTACTGCTTGAAGCAGTTATTTTTCTTATTATAACATAAAAACATTGCACTTTTCACACTTGGTGCGAGATCTTCCGGTACAGCTTTCTAATTTACATCTCTGTTCATGACCATCAATAAGGTTTGGCCAATGGCCAAGATTATCAAACCTTACATCAGGGAGCGGTGCACACTGCTTCTGTTTTTGGAAGCTGAAGGAGCTACGGCTGGAGATGCTGAACGAGAGCGGGGTCTTCCTACCTAGATGTTCTTACCAATGCCTTCGAGAAAGCTAAAGCTTCGGCCACATCGAACGTAAATTCCAGCAAATCTTTTGCTTTGTAATATCTGCCTTCCTGGCATCTCGACGATATTCCAGCCAGGAGTTGCACACAGCAACATTGAAATAATGGAAAATTACGCGGAGGGTCCATTTTTTGGACCTAATAAATGTTCGATAAAGAGCCACTAAAAATCGCTCTTGTCGACTTCATGCTTTTATTATATAATTGAATAACCGCAGGCCTTTCAATAGATATGTGTGTTCTCTGTTTCTTGTCCCATCGCCTTACTTGGTCTACAGGATCTATACCTGCAAAATTTGATGCCATATTGACGGCTTTGTTGTCGAACCATCTCACGGCTACGATGTCCCCTTCTTTGGTTACTCTGGATTCGGATGTTCCTCTGCCCATTTTTTTTAGTTCTTTGTCAGTTTTAAAATTACATTTTCCTAGACGATTAGATCTTACTGTACCAGCCGCTAAAATTCTTTATTTGACAATTCGTGTAGAACTTCAACCGAATTGAAAAATTATCAAAATAGAGTTTATATCCATGATTTCCTGGTAATCGTTCAGCAAGATGCAAAACTAACTGAGTCGTAACTGAGAATTGGTGTTGCTCAGGTAAGGTCGTACTACCCCTGATAGATACAGATTATAAGTTGTAAACCTTGACACCCCAGGGATTGGGCTTACCCCTGATGTATTGCTTTATCGCTAACTGCCCCTTGAAGGGTATAATAGTCTCATCAAGGCAACAATTTCTTCTGTTTGTAATTCTTCACACCTTTTCTCGAAACTATTTATTATAGGTCTCACCTTCCATAATTTATCTTTTTCATCCCTATCTTTGTTTACATCCGTATGTGTAAGTTATTTCGAAGAGATTCAAATCTATTTCTGCTAAGTCCAATGTCGCGGACTAAATTGAATTGGGTTTGTGGTGCCCAATAAAGACGTAATCGAGGATAATTTATAATTCCCATAATGATATGAAGTGCCACAAGTCTCTCTATTTCATTTTCGGTTGTGTTTACAGATTTTCCAGAGCTAAAAACCGAATATATGTTTGTATATTCAGCTAATTGGGTGAATATGTTCAATGGAAAATAACGTATGAAATACTCTGAATGGAGAATCCGAATCTGAAGCGCTGCTGGTGTTATCATCTTCTGAGTGAAAGTCGTATCAGGTGGTATAAATCTTCTTTTGTCCAAGATATTGTATTTTTCCTGGTTTTGCGTTTAGACGTACTGGCAGTAGGGGCAACTGGTTCTTCATCTGACGATGAATTTGCATCGTCATCGTCATACTCCTCTTCCTCAAAATCTTCTATTTAGATCTTCTTCGTCGCCAGAATTGTCCTCAACTTCTGATTCAGTGTCCTCAGAGCCGATAATGCTCGGTCTGCATTTTCTAATGAAATTTGAACTCGGTTTCTTTGTCCATAAAACCGGAATCGCTGGTATTTCACTTTCTGTACAGAGAAAAATCATACATACATATTTTACAAACTTGAATATTTGGCACCGTGTACACCTGATGGTGGCAATTGCGGGTATTTATTTTACACCACACTGTAAATTATCGGTGTGGTGTAAAATAAGAAAAATGTACTGTACACAATCCTCATTATTTACACAACTTATGGCAATAATTGATAAAACGTTTTGCATTATTATTGTTGAAATATAAATAAATAAAGTGGCACTTACCGGGCAATTTGTTTTCCATGTTTCGACACGAAGTTTGAAGATAATATTAGCTACAAGAAAACATCTTTTTATCGATAATTTTTGCATTGTAGGAATCTATACAAATGGTTAGTGCCATCTATACGACAATAGCGCGTAATATAGCTTCTGGTGGAGTTTAAAATCGGAAATATGGTTGGTGGCAAAACGCCACCCAGGGCCAAAAGGGTTAATTAAAAAATTGATATTCAACTAATATTTTGCCACGACCGTGTATAACCACTAAAAACCCTTTATGGAAGGCAAGCTAATGTAGAGGAATGCAAATGAAAATTTAAAGTTCTGTTTGAAGCAACGTTTTATATCCTACAGTATTTACAGTTTGTTAGCGTAGATAAATTCGATTTCAAGAATAGTTATTTACTCTAACGAGTTCGAGAAGATAAATTTCTTCGAAAAAGTATATTATTTTTGTAACGAGTAACTGTAGTATAATTCATAAATAAATAAATAAATTTACAGTTGCTTAGCTTTTGTAGTTTATAAGAAATTTGAGTTGGCAGCACTGTCCCGCCGATTAAGCTTGACAATTTACTTTGCGTTGTCAATCAATACCAACCTAACAAATGTTTCCTACTGAAACAAAAACACTGCGGTGCGAGAAATATAACTTCGTCCATTGAGAATAACCGAAAATCAGTAATCTGAGGCTATGAGTGCAAACCAGAAATTTATAGTCGTCTCTGAAGCATTTAACCGATAGTTAATGTCGGTGCGCCACCCTATGAGTTGTAGCAAATAATCTCACCAGAGACGACAAAAAAGAACAAGTTGGTAGAGAAACATATATCTTTATAAAGAAGGTTTACCATTTAGTGCCATACAAGTATACATATACAAAACATAGTGCCAAACGGTAGATAAGAACAATATAGATAACAAATAAGATATATAACTAGTACAGATCGTTTCACAGATAACTTGAACAGTATTATATCTGGTAAATAATAGCGTTTTCCTCAAGAAAAATATAATACGGCTAAGCCGAATAAGTAATCCAGGTCTCAAGAAAAATTAACTTAAGAACGCGACTGGCGAAAATGCACAAAATTGATCACAAACGGCGCGAGCTACTAAATAATTACGGTTAATAGCGATCGGTTTTTAACATACAGTTAGTTAGTGTGCACAAACCAAGTAAAAGAAATACGCCGTTTATATATGTGGGAACTCCCTTTAACCTACTAGTAACTTAGTAATGTAATGCGAGGATTTTTTTAATAAAAGAGTATATTTACCCTTTACCGCAACGAAAGCAATGCGCACTCGTTCCCCATGCCGATATCAAAATAAATAGTTTAAAGAACAAATTATACGAATCGATTTCACGCTACCTAATAACCGAAACGAAACTGAATGTTCAACCTAGGCGCAGACCACTAAAAGCCAAATTTATTAAACCAAAATTCACAACAGAAAAAAACGTCATGCAGTTGGTACTTTTCCTAGCCAATGTCAGATGAAAGGAGTTTTACTAAAAGGCGAGCATGCACTTCGCTGTTACTGAAAAATGCTAAGAATAACAGGTTACTGTAAGAGCGAATATTTGTTATTTCTGCAATATCGTCATCAGAGTGATACCTTCAACTGCAAAACAATCGTCCTGATTTACAAATTAATGACATATTTTACAATATAAATTTTCAGATTTTTTTTTAACTCATTTCTAAGATAATAAGAAAAACCACTTTTAAATTGATACTACAGAGCCGTGCCTCCTAAGTAAGTCTAACTGAACAAAAAGTTTATAAGAAATATGTTTATAACTTTTTATGGTTAGTAGCGTAGTATAGTTTGCGACTTATATTTTTAGACCACCCTGTATATTATTCTTAGTTGTTGCCAATGTAAAATTTCTCGTAATTTTTTAATGTAAAATAGAATTGGTCTTAACTTTACTAAAAAAAATTGTATGTGTTGTTTCCATTTGAATTATTATACCAAGATATTTAATTTTTTTTTGACTGCTCTAGCGTGAATATTATTTTATTTGGACTTGTAAATTTCTAGCTGGCTTCACTGTTATATTATTGTTTTTATAGCAACTAAATGGTATGTATTTGGTTTTATTAAAACTTAAAGATAACCTGTATTATTTTCTAACCAGGGCTGTGATTTTTTTCACATTGTTCTCAGTTATATCTTTAAGTTCACTCTATGTCTCCGCCTTGTATAGAACGACTGTGTCAGTTCTAGTGAATGAAAATATACTGCCTTACTGGCGTATTTATCTGCAAACAAATCATTAATATATAATAGAAAAAGAACTGGACCAAGAACTGTCTCCCTGTGGAATACCGCATATTACTTTTTTGTAATCACTTAAAGTATTGGAAATTTTAACGTACTGTGTTTTGTTACTTGGGCCAGTTTTGAATCAAATGTAATGCAATACCATGGAAACCAACATTTTCTAACGTAATTAATAATTTTTTATAGTTCACTAAATCGAAAGCTTTTGTAAGGTCTGGCGAATATACCGAGGATACATTTATCATCATCTAATGCTTTTATGATATGGTACAGTACCATGTGGGTCGACATGATCTGTCGGGGAAACTTGTATGTCAGCTTTTTAGATCTTAGGTGGATGAAACGTGGAGATCCGGTACATGAAGCCCAAAAAGCTTATTGTTAGATTTGGGCACATACAATATTGATGCGGTATATTTTTTTCAAATTCGTACGTCAGTTTTTTGCAGACAGGTTTTTAAGGTATGGCTTAGTTACCAAAGCCAAAAAAGCTGGACATTTTTATCCAGACTTAAACGTTCAGGAAAATAAAATTTGTATCGCAATGTTTATTGGCAATTGTATCAGCTTTCTTGTAAATTTCTTTTTGATAAATAGTAACCCTGAAAAATGACGTTTGGTTAAAGCGGTAAAAGTTAAAAGGAATTTAAACTGGAAAATGTGATAATTTATTTTTTTTAATACTCTGCCCTTAAGCCCCAATTAAATTTAAAAAAGAGAAATTGTTCCTTTTAAACAAATTAAATCACATTACTAAAGTGTTTTGTGCTTCTATTAGTTAATGACATAATAGCAAGTTTAAGAATTTGTATACTACGTGCTTGAGTTTGGAACTCGTCCAATTTTTGTTTCGACATCGTGCGGTGCTTCTACTATTGTAAGGACATTTTTTCTTTTAATCACGGATGAAACCTAATCCTTATTTTTTGCGTTTACAAAACTTTCGTGTAAACAAAAAAGAAATGAATGCTGTAATATTAATAGATCTGAACTATTTCCAATGTTGTTGCATTGTTAGCTATACACAACCTACACAATCAGCACTACAGGTTTAGGTTTTCAAAATATGCCTTTCGTTATGATGTCCCACGATTGAAGATGGTTAACGCTGACGATTATTTTAAATTTGCAAAGATTGGTATGCAAGTTTCGGATAAAAATGTGCAAAAGGTTTACCGATGCTTGAATTTTGCTGCAACGTGGTTTCAAGGGTAAAATCCTCATTGACAACTTGGGATTTCCTTCCTGTAAACTCTCAAAAATGTCGTCCAGTCTCAAAACAACCATATTATAAAATACAAAGATAACTTTTAACCAAAGAAATTCAGTTGGGCATTCTACGGACTTTTAAACGCTAAAATTCGTTAAACGTTCCCTGAGATAATTAAAACGTTTAGTGAATTACTTACCGAAACGCGACTTAACATTTGTAGATTTGCTTTTATAAACTGTAATCATTCCAATAAACCAGGTTTCATTAAAATCATCAAACAATTTACGTTGTGTTTTCAAACATTTAGGGACATCATAAAGATCAGTGTCGTAAGTTAACTCGCACAAACAGCACCAGGTTTCCGACTCGAAGCTCTCGAAAGAAACTGCACCAGAAGTTAATATTCTCAGCAAACAAAGAGAGCGTACTGCTGCAGCTGCGGCTCTTGTGTATTGTTTAGTAATGATCACGTCGTGCTTCCAGAAAAACAAAAGTTCACGCTGGTGGATGTCGGCGTACAACAAAAGTCGTTCTGTTAACTAATTGTTAAATTATTTTATATATATAATATAAATAAATAATTTTCTAATTACTTTTATTTTCAGATATAACGGAACTGATATGATATCTGATTTAACAAAAAAACAAGCAACACATTTATAAATTTTTGTAGGATGACCTAGTGACTTCTGAATACCTTCTGCATGAAATTGGTCCAATTATATCAAGACCGATACCACCATGAAAATGTATTCTGTTCAAGAACGATTGGCATTGCACTCAGATTTTGGCTTCTGGAGATACCTTCACAAGCCTTACTTATCTCTTAAAGTATCACTGCAAACCATTTCAAGATGCGTTGATGATGTTTATTGAAGCTTTGATGCAAGGAATTAAAGACGAAATAAAGGTAAGTAGGTATGTGAAATTGAGAATCATTTATTTATTTTAAAGTGAACAAAACCAAACCAGACAGAAACATTACATCATTTGTAATTTAACACTGATAACAAAAAACTAATTTAAAGTAACACTTTCGTATTGCTTCAACTCTAAACCTTGCTGTTGGGACGGTTGTGAGTTGTAATGAGTGGGAAGGAACTGGGGATGGTAGATAGACTTGAGGTTGTGGGGATGGTTGTGAGTTGGATGAGTGAGCGTTGCCTGGGGATGACCGAGAGACTTGATGTTGTGGGGACGGTTGTAAGTTGTTTGAGAGAACATAATCTGGGGAAACTTCATGTTGTGGATGGTTGTGAGTTGGATGAGTGGGAGAGTGAACTGGGGATGGTAGATAGACCTTGATGTTGTGGGGATGGTTGTGAGTTGGATGAGGAGAGTGAACTGGGGATGGTAGATAGAATTGATGTTGTGGAGATGGCTGTGAGTTGGATGAGTTGAGAGTAAGCTAGTGATACTTGGAATGGTGATTGTAATTGCCGAACTGTGTAATTGTTGTCCATTGAACTATGCGAACGTATTGTATGATTGTCTTGTTGTTTCAAACTAAACATTATTTTTGTCAATTTCCATCATTGCAATATCTCTTGTGTTTTCTTGTAAAGCTCTCATTATATTACATAATAAATCGTAATACTAAGTGAAGAAGTGTCTGGTTCAGACTTTTGAGAGATTTGTTTTAAAAAGTTATAAGCTTATCGCTTGTTTTACTTATCGAACGACGGCTTACTTCTTTTAGATGTATTTTTTGTTAATGTTTTGGAGTTTTAACATTTTGATCCGTTGTTGTTGTGTATTATTTTCACTTTGTCTTCCTCGATCTCCCTTGTATCCATTGAATCCTAGAAAATAGAATATGTCGTCTGTTTTTAGAGTACCAAGAAAAACCTTTTTATTACAACCAAACAAGGTAACTAATATTGTAATGACGTGTTCTTTATTGCACAATTTTTACGGCGATCTAAAAATTCCGGACCAATATATAATCCCCCCGTACTTTTGATACTGAAAATGAAGGTGAAGTGCGTCCAGGCTTGTGGCGAAATGCTTGAAGGAAATGCTCCTTGATATCAATGAGGAATATACCAATAAGAGCACCTCTTTCTGCTAAGACAATAAGAGATAAATTTGCCGAACTTTTTCTCACAGATGGCGCTGTATCGTGGCAAAATAATTATGCTTAGGCATTAATTATGTTATCATCAAATACCAGAGCCTAGCGTTAATGTCAAGTGATGTATTGCATACTAATATTAGAATATATTTAATAATAACGGGTTTTAACGCTCCGCTCTTAAACCATGCTTTTTGATATTAAATAACATGTAGTGACTTAAAATGTATGTGAAAGTTTAATTGAAATAAAGATTTACTCACCTCAGAATTCTTGGTTATTTTTGGCTTGTAAATATCGTCCAAAAACGTAGACATTATGTTGTAAAAAGGGCCACTCAGGCTTGTAGACTTCGTCCGCTCCAGTACCAGTTCCTATTGAATCTTTTACTCTTTTTCTTTGCCTTCTGTACGTCGACATTAAATTCTCTCGCTTTTTCTTTATTTCCGTAATTGAACAGTGCCATCCTTTAACTGAGTTTTTATGCGGTTCCACGCATCAAATGCGTCGTTCTTGTTCTTATGTTCTGGCGTCGCGGCATTCCATAAAATCGGTTCATTTTGATATAAATTTAAGAATTCAAAATTAGTTCATTCGTCCACTCCATCTTTCATATTATAACCTCCAACAGAAAATAACCTAGTTCACTACATGCGTACAGCTGCTGTCGAACAAGTTTTGACCTGCTCGTCCGTGTCTATACGGACGAGTACGAACGCGCCGAACGCGCTCGCACCGCACCTTGAAGTTACTGACTTGACGGTCGGGCGCACTGACGCAGACGCGTCTGTGTTACTACGGATGAGACCTTCCCACGGTGCGTCGGTGCGGGCTGGATCCGGGCGTCCGTCCGCGAGACACGGATCGAAGCCAGCTTTAAATTCTGATCGAAACTGTCCAAAATGCAAACATGTAACAGCATCAACGTTTGATTTTTTTAGCTATAGATTTTAATGAAAATTATACGATTGTTACGCCGACGATAAAAATGTAAAACTTTCTCTAAAAAAATGTCTCTATCTTAAAAGATAAATAATCTCGTATTTCATGGCAACGGAATTATTAATACTGTATGAATGTAAGCCATGGTTAAGTTGTCACTTAAAATTATTATCTTCCTGGCTGAGCCGTGTACGTCCTTCCTTCCTATGTTCTTCTGCATTGATGCTCTCTTCGCTTAACCATGCGGCTAGCTTCAGAAGTTACTTCAAAGACTGATCGTTGTTGTCTTCTGCCTCGTTATACGCACCTATCGGCAAGTTTCGATTGGTTGATGTCGATCAGTGATGGGTGGGTTGATTTTCGATGGTTGGAGTTGATCTTTGTTTGGTGCTGACTTAAATTCTTGTAAGTGACATTTGTTTTCTTTGTGTTTTGTGAAGAGTTAAGTTTCAACGTGTTCAGCTTTAATCGGCAACCATCTTCTCTGATTGTGTTTATTTTTATTTTTCTATTCACTCCATAATTTCTCAAGCTGATTCTCTGATTATCCTTGATAGAAGTTGTTAGTCCTTGATCAGGAACTCTTAGCTTCCTCGAAGCTGATGATGGGTTTCTCCTTTTGGTGTATGAAGTTTATGATTGCCGGATTTATCTCACTGCTCTGGACTTGGCGTGTCGGTGATGTTCTTTTAATCTACGTTTTATGTTGCGTCCGGTCTGACTAATGTTGACCTTTCCACATGAACAGTCAATTTGGTAGACCCTTTCGTTGAGAGTTTCCGGCAGTACATCTTTATTAGAAGGTAGTAGTTGCTTGGATTTTTCTAACTGTTCCAAACCCGACACCGATATTCTTCTTTCCGAATTATTTTCTTAATTTGCTAGCCATTCCATGTAAATGAATGGTAACGTTGCAGGTGGTGACTCTGTTCTTCTTCTTTCTTTTTCGGACACCTGACGTGAATCGTCTCTAGATCCAGAGGGTAGACAGATACGGCAAATTTTAAAATTACTATTGTCATGTAATGTAAAAGAAGCGTTCATTGCTTTTACAAACGTAAGTTCGTAGTTTGTGAAGGATCTTATACAATAATTTCTCTAAAATAGCTCTGTCTGTATTCAGTGAGAGCCTACTAAATAAATGTTATTTGGAAATAGAAAGATCAATAGAAGCGATCATTTGATGCTTAAAAAATTTTCACTATAGCCCGCTTTATTTTAAGACAAGAAGATGAAAAGAAACCTTTCACTATCTGGAACAGAGATGCTAGTCTCTGCGCACCCAATTGGCGCAGTTCTACTACAAGGAGAAGGGAAATGATGAACACCCAAATTGAGTACGCCAGTCGTTTATTGACCAAATCGAAACAAAATTATTCGACAACGGAGCGCAGCTCTTGCAGTTGTCATGGTCTTTGCAAAACTTCGTGGTTACGTCGAAAGGATCACGCATAACTATTTCTACAGATCATCAACCATTACGATGGCTTCAAAATTAAAAATCATCTACGGAAAACTTGCAAGATGGGCATTACAACTCCAATATGATTTGAATGATAGAAATATATTTTGGGAAAAAATAATGTAGTAGCTGATTTTTGTCCAGGCCACCGTGCCTCCATGACGCCGATTCAAAATGTGATGTTTGCAAATTTCTATTGAATTACCATCACGTTCTGCTTATGAAATACGTACAGAACAACTCAGAGACCCAGAAGTTACAAAAATTGTGAACTCTTCAAGAACAACGAATTGCGATTACACGGTGGACAAATCAAGGTTACATAATGAGCAATGGTATGTTATATCGTTATTCTTGAGACGATGATAAAGGAGAGGCTTAATTGGTCATACCAACTCATGAGAGACAACTAGTTATGTTTGAATATCACGATGCCCCCTCGGCTGCGCATTATGGAAATGAACGAACGTATCAAAGGATAGCCAAGCGATACTGTTTTACTGGTATGCGACGTTATATTAATAAATACTTCAAAAACTGTCCTGATTGTCAACGTTATAAGGCAGTAAATCAAAAACCTGCCGAATCTGTGCACCTGCTTACGCACATCGATTTGAAAGTATAGTTGTAGATCTTTTGCACCACTTCCAGAAACTTCGAATGGTCATGAATGGATTCTTTCTGAGTGTGGAAGACACCCGTACGAAATGGATAGAGCTTTTCGCTTTACAAACAATCAGTGCAGAAGAATGCGCTCAAAAGCTGATCGAAGAAGTATTTCTACTTTATGGAGTTCCAAGGAAAATGATAAGCGACAACGGAGCACAATTTATTTTCTTTGTTATGCAACAAATATGTTACACACTTAGAATAACGCAGACGTTGACGCCGTTATATCACCCGCAAGCGAATATAATATGGTTGAACGGAAGAATAGAGACCTTAAACCAAGATTAGGTATCCTGGTGAATAGTAATCATGCATCATGGTCCAAATATTTAGCTGAAATACGTTTTGCAATAAACACTAGTAAGAATGAAAATACCGGATTTACTTCCGCTTATCTAACATTTGAGAATTGAGAACCCTAGACGAGTTAAAACGACCCTAAAGAAATGATGTCTAGAGAAAACTTTATACCTTAAATGACTCTGTACTTACAACGCATGAACTCGACTTGGCAAGAAGCTCAAAGTATAAATGAAACTAACAGAGATCACCACAAAGCCTACGTAGATTCCAACCGTCTTGGACACGTAACATATGGAGTAGGAGATAAAGTACTAGTTAACCTACATACACACAGTAGTGGTTCAAAGAAAACACAAGTAAATTCGATCCAAAAAGAGATGGGCCTATTGTCATACTGAAGAAATTATCATCGACCTGCTACGAAGTAGGTATTCAAGAGACTAAAGAATCTTTGGGAACTTATCATGTAAGCGCTCTGAAGTCGTTCAATGGACCAGACCTTAGCCCTGAATTAGGTATAAGAAAACAAGGAAAACCTAAGAAAACCCTTGACGTAGTTACTCCTCGAACCAACAGCGTACTACGAGGGGGAGAATGTAACGAAACCAATATGCCTGAGTCCGAATCTGTACAAGGAGAGAAGAGCCCTGTAATATCAACCGACCGACCGACCGACTCGTCAGAAGCATTTGCCGATTGGATATAAAGTGTGATGGATTACTTTTTATAATTACCATATTATACTTTGTTTAGAATGTTAATCCTTAAGTGTATTGGACCAAATCAAAACATAGTTTAGCTTGTGATTGTGATTTGATAAGTTTTAGAAGTAACAAGGTCCTTTTAAATAAAACACACATACGTTAACGGCCAAAAATCTTTGTGCAATAAAATCAAACGTCTGTCGGCATCTCTTAGATCTAAAATTAATTAATTAATTAATTAATTAAATTAATGACCGACTTGACTGAAACGTATAAATACATGTATAAATAAAAAAATCTTTTCTTCCCTAATTAGTGACCGATTTTGATTCTGTTAAGATTTTCATAGTCGTAGACATAACATGCATCAAAATGTATAAAAAAATTAGGAGTGTTATTTAAAATTTTAAGGGAGAGTGTTGTTTCTTTAAAAAGTAGTTAAAGTAGGGTTAATTTTAACAGCCAATATTAACGTACATTGGCAGCTATAAAGAATGGTTTTTGTTTTATTCCAACATATTTATTTGTTATCACGTTATAGGGTGGTCAAATCAGTGGTAATGACAAAATTGAGTTCATCATTTAGATGTTTATAAAATTTTTTTTTACCTTTTTTTATCTCCAATTATTTATTTATTTATTCGTGTGGTACCTTAGACAAATATTGTAATATAATGTAAGTGTTATGTATGGTGCCTCAGAAGATTACTATAAACCTGTATAGTTTGGTGACGAAACCGTGTGCAATAGTAGATTGGTTTGTCTTGGCAAAGCATTTGCTTTAAGGTTTAGGAAACCACACAACCTGAACATGCCAACTCTTACCCACCTTAGTATTAACATGTAATAATAATAATTAAGTGTAAACATTATAGAAGGTAAATAAGAACATAAAAATAACAGCACAGCCATTGCATGACGACATATAATGGACCAGTCTAAGCCAGTCACGACAATGACGAAAAAAATAGGTTAAAGAAATAGCAAAAAAAAATAATGGAAAAACAGACAGTCAGGACAGAGAATACAAAATATTGCTGAACTTCAGAGGTCCTTCAGATTTGTAAGCCATAATATAGTTTCATCCGTTAAATTATGAATGTTTAGAAACCCTCTTTTAAACTTTGTTAATTGACAATGCTCTATAATATGTGTAACGGTCTCCTGGTTCCGTTTCTTACAGTCACAATTTGATTAGAAATTGCACCCTCATTTAAAACAACATAGAGTTGTATTTTGAATGGCCTGTTCTATGTGATTTACTTTTGACCAAATTTTTTTTTATTGTAATAAATCGGGACGATTTAAATCATAGGATATATAAGGACTGAGAGCGAAAAAACATTAACATTGAAAAACTTGTATAACTTTTTTATACCATATAATTTTTTTGTCAAAATATAGTAGGCTTTGAAATGCTTGTCTGAATATGTCGTCAAATTTTTATTTTTATTTGAGTCAAATTGTGTTCACAATGGCAAAAGTAGTGGAAGTACATAGATTAATCATTAAAAATTTGTTGAGAATCCACAATGGTCAGTCGTTCGCATTGCAAAGGAGGCAAAAGTTTGCAGGCAAGTGGCATGCAAAGTCATTCAAGCGGTACAAGGAAGACTTTAGCCTATAAAACGGAAACCAGGAAGTGGACGACTAAAGAGTTTTCATTGCACCAAAAAAGTTAAAAGTAAAAGGCAATATCTGCGATGGTTAAGAATCCGCTGATATCGAACCGAAATTAGTTAGCAAAAGTCGACTTGTCGGAAAAGTCAACTTGGAAAAATTAAAAAAAGAGTGGATTTAAGTCCTACAAAGTTCAAACAACTCCAGATCGTAATGCGGAGAAAACCCATTGAAGCCAAGAAACAGAGCCAGAAAGTTGAGAGCAGATTTTTTCCAAAAACGTCAATGTTGCGTGATGGACGATGAGACTTACGTCCTCGCCGATTTTTCTCAACTTCCTGGTCAGGAGTTTTATGTTTCCTTGTGGATGAGGAAATGTTTTTAAGAAGTTTAGAACTAAAATAAAGTCCAAGTTTCCAAAAATATCTCGTTTGGCAGGCGATTTGTAGCTGCGGTGAAAGAAGCCAATCTTTCCACAACAAATGCAACAATTAACTCCGATATTTACACGAAGGAGTGTCTCCAAAGATTGCGGCCTTTCTGAGTAAACATAAGATATCCACATTTTTTGGCCGAATTTAGCTTCGTGCCATTACAGTAAGCAGACAAAAATGGTACGAAGAGAATCATGTCGATTTTGTACCCAGGAGGCTAACCCACCAAATTGCCTTGAGCTTCGCCTAATCGAGCGGTACTGGGCTTTGGTGAAAAAAGCTTAAACAGACAAAAAGGCTACAAAATCGATTGAAAGTTTTAGAAAATGTGGACCGTAGCGACCAAGAAAGTGTCGAGCACCACCATAAAAGTTCCATTCCCGACATGCTCAAAATTTTTATGACGATAAGTCTGATTGATTTTTTGTTTTTTTAATTTTTTATATAATAAATAACCTATCCAAAACTAAATTTTTTTGAAAATTTATTTAGCGGTTTAAAAGTTATGCAAGTTTTTCAATGTTAATGTTTTTTCGCCCTCAGTCCTTAGTTTTACGTATAGGTACTTATGCTATGCAAACTTTATAGGGATAACGTCAATTTTAATCGACTAGAATGTTCTTGTATATAACAGGTATATTTTCCATTGCTGGATAGATATACAAATAAAAGTTTAAACTATTTTTTAATATATTAATTAATTAATAAACGGATTAAATTATTATTAGCGTAATTTGTATAGGTAGATTAGTTGATTATTTTGATGTAGTGTAATTTGTCGGTGGAGGTAGTTTAACGGTGGAAGGTAGTCATGTAACGGTGGCGGGTAATCTTAAGATTAGTTGTAGGTTTTAATTAAATTAGTTTTATTTTTTTAGATAGGGGTTTTATTTATTAGTCCTAAGTCAATAAAACTTAAATTATTTGTGTCTGTTTTAAAATTGACGTGTCTATTTATAAAAATGATTTCAGAAATTAGCCTGCAAAACTTTTTTATCAAGAAAACTTTTTCTTTTAAAACCAATAATAAAAATGTTTTCATATGGTTCTTACTTAAGTAGACACAGTATACTCCATAAAATAAGTATTTGGAAAAAACATAAATTTGAAAACTATGAATTGAAACTGTCTTTTGACATAAACCATTGTCATTTCCAACACTTTGTGAAAAGAATTTAAACATTTTTATTGACTAAAACTCTATACCAGAAAATTATTTTCATGTGTTTAAAAAATATTTATTATTTGTTACAATAAAATCTAGATACCCAATTTCATGTCATAGAATTTAAAAAATGTTTTAATTTATTTTAAATTTACACAGAAATTATCTTCTGTCCCTATCTTTTCCGTTTTTTAATTGAGATTTTACATCTATTTTGAATTAATTATAGTTTTTACAAAACGAAATTGTACTTTAAATTTTTTTACTTAAAAGTTGTAAATTAAATATAAACTAAAATTATTTATATTCATATAATCTGTAACAAAAAAAAGTTAGAGAAGATTAGGACATTTCGTGTAAATACTTTGATAAGTCATATAAGTCAAATTTTTATGAATGCATAAAAAAATTTATTTGATCTTTTTTATTTATGACTATATTTAACTGGAATATTCATAGTTTTTCTCGTATTAAATTTACAAAAGGTTTTTTAACTTAATGACCGTACAACGGCATACACTGTTTTGCGAGTTTAAAGATAAATCTCTTCATTAAACACACACAACAAAAGTAGCATGAAGTACGTATAAACTTTACATTGGATATAGATTTTTCCATTTAGAAAACGATTTTACATAAGACAACAATGTTTTATGGAATCGTAAAATTTTGTAATACGTATTAAAAGTTTTAGTGATGAGTATATCATTACCATATTCTCTTCAGATTAGAATAAGACCACGACAAAATTAGTCAGTAGAGATTATTTCGTTGGGATAACATCAGTTAGTTGAAATGGACTGAATAGAATAAGCAAGCTTTCAAATTGAATTGCTGAAGCTCGTTTTGAAGTTCAGATATGCCTTAACTTCAACATATAGATAACAACTGAACTGCATGCTCTGCAAAACAGAGTTATGCGATTAAATAAATTCAATTGCGTGAAAGAAAAATTATCTGTGACATATACGGAAACAAAATTATTGAATTGAGGAAACACTATTTTACATAGTTTTCAACAGTTTTCTTGCTTCGTTCGTTTTAGTAAATCTTGAACTATCTCTGCAGTAATTAAAGTTGCTTGATTATACAATGTGCTCGAGATATTGAAGTAACTAATGTGATATGTCAATAGAGCAATGAAGTTAAATTAAACCATAAAGTTACAGAGTTTAACGTTTGTTTTATTCTTATGTAATTTCAAAATGTGTATTTAACTGCATATATTTACAATCATAAAAGCTAGGTTACAATAAAATGCTTATATATTTTGAATTGTTTAATTTATATACACTGAATTATACTAAATCTAAAATACCACATCTTGTTGCTTCCCGCTAAAATAACAAAAAAAAGTTTGTAGTGAGAAAATGTTATTTTCGCCTCTAATAGCGAAAATTACTATTGGTTGTAATTTTTTTAATCAAAATTAATAGAATCTTATATTACCTACTTAATTCCTGTCATTTTTATGTATATTAACCTTAAAAACTAAAAAAGTTTGACGTATTTGAGAGCTAATATATTATATTCAATTTTCTTGATTATTCAAACATCGCTGATCTTACAAAATTAAAAATAGGAGAAGCTTCTATAATCATGACACAACAGTGTAAATGAGATTTATCATGACGTAAATAAAAATTATCCCGTAAAGACCGCGTGTTCAGTATGGTAACTGCGGAGGGTGTAATCTAAATGATAAATTTATTATAAAAAATGCTATGGTTCTAGTGATTTTGGATTAACATTGTATAAAGTTTGGTCCAATACAGATCTTTAAAACCGTTTCTTTGTTTTTGTTGGAAAAAAAAGTAAATTGTATATTTTAATATCTTAATTAATTAACTATTTCAATTGTGGAGGTTTTGTTATACCTTTCCCCTATTTTTAATTAATGAAGGCGGATTTTTTATTTTTCTCTGTTTGACACGATAAGTAAATAATTTGCTTCCTAGCGCTTAGCATATCAGGTAACTATTTTTATTTTTTAGAAATTTTACTGGGCCAACTTTAAATAATTAATTTTCTATTCTATATTTGAAGGGGTTACACCAGTTACATTGAATCACTGATTTGGTCATTGCTTTTGTCGCCCAATTAAGGTTCAAGTTTATATTTCGTAAAATTCGTCCACTAGATATCCTTACTAGATAAGTGGCATTCGGGAGATATCTAGCTGAAGCTTCCTACATATAGTGGATATCTTGTGGACGTCTAGTTATCACAAACGTGGACATTCAAGGGATGTAGTTATCTAATGGATGTTTAGAATATATCTTGTAGATACTTATACTTAACACTTTCGCAATGTCTACTGTATATATTATAAGTTTGTTTTGTGGATACATAATTTTTTAATATCCCGAGGATATTCGATTAGTTTATCTATGGTATATCAACGTAATGCATATGGTAATAAAGAAAACTTAATATAATTTAATTAATCAATATACTTATTATTAATATTAACTCAATAATTATAACAAATTTTATTCCTTTGAGTTTGTCTGTTTGATTTGTGCTGATGCATCTTTATATAATTTTATTAACGTGATTATATTTTCTGGTCTCTGAGTTCCTGGCTCATTTCAATGGCTCTTAAATAAGAAAATATAAAGACTGCCAATTTTTGCTTCTGTATATTAATTGCGATTGTTGCTTAGTATTGAGTAGGGTGAATTTGAACAACCTTAGTTATTAAGTCGCCGACACTCTACGATGGACTTGGATTTTTATGTCAGTGTTATGTTTGTGTTAGTTTACATGTTACTGTTTGTATACGTTATAATAATAAATCGTAATTATTGTCACATGGTCATAATCGACAATCAACTTCCATACAATCATAAAACACACATTACCTTAAGTAAGTATTTATATTTAATTTTACAAGTTATTATTTTATACGTTTGTTGACAAATGTTATGTTACTGTTTGTAATTTTATTTTAATGAGACGCAAAAATGATCTATTTTACTTTTAATAAATAGATGCCCTAAAAAGCCCACACTAAAGTAGGCGAAACGTTGCCGTAAAAAAAGGAGCTGTTGTTTTTGTTTTTTTATTCCTATTAAACGCCTTTCTCACCGTAGAAGACGTTTATAATTTATTAAAAAATAAAGGAAAAATTATTTACTAACTTTAATTCTTGTTTCTGGTTAAATTTGATTCAATATCTTACATAAAACTAGCTTTAAATGATGGTTATCAACAATTGTAATTATTATATAACACATTCCAACCGATCGAGCTGCCCTCTAATATTAACAAACTTTAGTAAATTTTTACCGGCCTAGACCGGTAATTAACGATTTTCCGGTCGATTTTGACGATTGTAATGTTAGTGTTTCTTGACAGAGGCCTAAAAATATATTTGTTACATTTTAAAATACATATCGCCAATTACATGTAGTAAAAACATTTTAAATTTAACCAAGAGTAAGAACAATATAGTCCAAAAACATCCATAACATTTTTTTTAAATTCGCTTTCTATACTTACTATTCTAGAAAAGGTAGTTCATAAATTGACTATTACAAATAGAATTGATTGATTGAGTGTATTAGCGTCATAATTTTAAATGCAGTAACTGTCGTCCTTATTATTTTAAAATATGTAAAGAAAATATGCAAAAAACATAATTTGTATTTTCCGTAATTTGGTTTTTTAAATTGTTATTCTTAAACACTAGCATAATACTTTATGTAAACATGACTAGGTTTAAATGAACCAAAGTACAGCAGAAGAAATTTTAGAAAAGAAAAACAAAAAAAACAGTTTAAACTAGCTTCAAGTATTGATTTAAGTATGGTTTTTGATACTGTCCCCCACAAAGGTTTTTAAGTAAATTAGATTGTTACGGTTTAAGAGTCATATCTTAACAATTAATTCGGTCATAATTTGCACTGTGCCACAAGTGTCAATACTTAGACCGATTCTTTTTGTGATACAAACAACTTAATTGAGTTATGTAAAGAGATAACTTTTGTAATTAATGTTGACGATAGAAGTTACGACAATTATAGCAGCTGGTGAAACTGGATAAAACACAAAAAAGACGGCAAATGTGTTACAGTAGATGTTCCACTGGTTCAATACACATATAGATGGAAGTGAAACACAGCAGCTGACTATTCAGTTAAGCTTGATGTGCATTCTTGGTGCTAAAATGATTGTCTTAGGAAGAACCCATAAAAAAGCTAGCAACGGGGTTTTTGTTGTAAGAATGTAAACACGCACCTTTTATGCTCCTGACTACCGGGTATAATTGTAGTTGGAACGTAAAGTACTAACAAAATGTATAATTCTGCCGCGGGTAGCTTCAAGTGAAGAAAGAATGTCTAGGGTTTGCTTTTAACACATTTATTTACAATTACTTACAAATATTGGAGTTATTATATATACAGGGTGGGGATTTATGTGGTAGACGATAAACTTAAGTTATTAAAACAATGTTGCTATGTTTTAACAATTTATCTATTAAGCATTTTAACTTTAAGTGGTGATCTTCGTCAGTCGCGCGCTGAAACAGCGGCAGCTTAGACACGGCTAGTGGGAATACGGCGCCGGCTAATACGGTTGTCGGTTGAATCTCCACGTTTTTGCACAACGGAATTTCTAGCTCAAACTAATAATAATAATAATAGAATTTATTGTTCTTACAGTAGGAACCAAAATAGAACAATGTTGAAAACAAACAGTACTGACGTTAACATGAATTAAAATATAGAAATACATTTTAATAATAGCACATATATATACATAATATGAGAAAATTATCATTAAGTATAATTGAATTAAATATAATTACAGTGGTAAAAAAGTAGAATACAAAAATTAAATTATGAGTTACAGCACAAACTTATTCAATGGCGGATGTAAGGTAATTTAGTTTACAAAATAGGATGTCACTAGTATGGCAAATTTTGTTATAATTGACGCACATTGTGTGGATAGGTGACCGACTGAGAAGATTAGTTCTACAAGTATCGCAATGGAAGGTGGTAACCTTGCGAGAGAATATGCGTGGAACAACAAATTTAAGTTTACTTAGCAGGTAATTACAATCTATATTATTATGTAGTAATCCGTAAAGAAATTTTATAGACACACGTTTTTTTCTAACAGTCAAGGCCGGTACATTAAATCTATTGAGCAAAATCAGCTGGTTAATGCCTTGCTCCGGATAACTCTTATCACACATATATGCAAAGAATTTGAGAAACCTTCTCTGTATGTTTTCGAGCATATGTATATATTTTAATGAATCCATCTTAGTGAACAATATTTAATGTTGGACGTAAAAAAAAACAAAAAAAAATAAAAAAATAAAAACAAAAAAAAGTAAACTCCTACCGTTTTGTACAACAAAACCTAGTAATTTAAATACTTGTTTTGATATTTCACGTATATGGAAAGAAAATATAAAGGTTGTATTGAAATAATATCAAAATACTCGGGAGGCTTCCGTGTCCTGTGCTAGTGGCTGACTGAAACAGATAAGTTGTTTTTAATAATCGGTGGCGGTCTTTTACACCCGCTTTTAAGTTTATTGGTTAAAACTTCTTTCTACGGAGCTCGCTTGTTATAGTATACACAACGGAGTTTATTATTACGGCTTACGGCTTCGCAAACGACTAAAGTCCGTCTCAACGTGCCCAGGATGCCTGGTGGTCGTACTCGTATGGTGATACCTGGCGAGAGAGCAGGGTTGGCGACGGTTTTATGGCAGTGATACTTGGCCTAAGTCAGAGTCTGCCAGCACGCCTACTACGAAGTGCTATTGAATACATTAGCTACCCTCAAGGAGTCAGTGATACAAAGCGGGTAGTTCTAAATGAAAGAGTTTTGGAGGGAAAGCAGCTACTACCGAATAGATCAGCTACAGTGCTTAAGGTTCGAGGTAAGTAGGTGTTGGCTACACGGATTATTAACGGTGGTTGTTTTAGATGGTTCTCCAGAGATCGAAAGGGTTTTGTGCGACGCCCGTACAAAATTCAATTAGCATTTACAGTGGTCTTTGAGTTAGTAACTGTTACGCCCGTACCAAATGCAATCAGCATTTGCAGTGGTCTTTTAGTTAGCGGCGGATAGTTCTAGGCGGTTTTAGATTCGGGATTCGGAAAGAATTGTTAAGTCAAGAAGTAGTCAAAGTTGCATTAAAAGTAGAAGTGCCTTCTTGGCATTGCGCTTGCGTTTATATAAGGGGGTTTATCTTCTAGCGGGAGAGTGGGCAGCGGTTGCATGGGGTAATTTTAGCGGGCGGTGCGCACGACGTCTGTTTTGGCGATGCAAATTTTATGCCGTGAGATAATTTTTTCTCGGCGGCAAATTTGAATTATAACATTGTCGGTTTCTTACAAAAAGAATTATAAAACTAGCCCTCCTGTTAATAAGTGTGTTGCTACAACAAGAACAAGCAATTAGAGTTGCATTATCATGGCTTATACTGAGAGCTGTAGTACCTAAAAATTTTAAATTTGCTATGTGAATACTAATCTACATCTACAGTAAATAAACAACTACAGGACACTATACCAAAATACTTACACGCTGGATGATACTACTTATGGAGGTGTAAATTATATCCTTTACGATAAAAATTTACGTTTATTAGAATTTACATTTCTGATTGTAGAATTTCCGTGAATACGCAAGGGAATCCTGATGCCGGTTCTGTTTACTTTCGTTGCGTTTTTGATAAAATTACAAGATCAAATACAAAATTGTAATTAAGGGTTCACTTTTTTTCGTTCCGTTGTAAACCGTCAATTAGTGTGTCACGATAAATCCAAAAAACCACCTGCATTATAGGAATGGAAATAATTGTAAGATTTAATTAGGATTTACCCTAGATTTGGTTTTGTTCTACCATTTTCGCAGGTAAGCGTCTTTAGTCTATTCATCATCATCCGATGGCTACTTTCTCTTTCAGTTACCGTCGATTTTAGTGTTCATTCGACTACACCCGTAGAAATTATTAGTTAGTTTACTGTAACTATAAAATCGGAGCTATTAATGTCAGACAACCCAGGAGTGAAAATATTTATTCTATTATCCGTAGACGTATGTTATATTAGCATGGTTTTTAATTACATGTAACAAACCACTATCAAACAGGATCAAAAATTTTAGTGTGGATGTGTTATACTACACACATGTATGTTATTTATTTTTAATAAACCAACTTTATATCTGTTCGATAAATCATTAACTATTAGTGAACTGTATTTATTTGTAAAATGAACGTATTTTCTGCATACAAACTTAATACAACATTTGTAACATTTTTAACTAAACTATATTTCAACATGCTGTTTCATTCATGCATCGAGTTGCAATGCATGTCTTCGCTGCGCCGCCTCTGTCACGCGGCGGAATGGTGGTGGTTGGCGCGTCTTTTGAACATCCTCCCCGCTGAAGTAGTAACTTCAGTATTTGGGTCGTCACAGGCTACTAGCGGAACGACCTCTGTAATTGCTCTAGAGGTATCACCAGTAGTTGTATATAGGTCGACCACTCGCAGAAGCCCATCTCTTCCAGGTCGAAGTCCCGTCACACGAGCTAAACGCCAATGTTGAGGGGCCAAGTTGGGATCGCGTAATATAACCAAATCCCTACTTTTAGAGAATTCGCCAGAGTTGTTCTCCACTTGCTTCTCGGTTGTAACGTTGACAAGTATTGCCTTGACCACTCGTTCCAGAAACTGCTGATAATTTTTCGCATGAGTTGATAGTTGTCCAAACGGTTTAGTGGTATACCATCCAAGGAATGTTCTGCAACCGAATCTAATCTTCGTCCAATCAGGAAGTGTCCGGGAGTCAAGGCTGTCACATCATGAGGATCAGAGGACAAGGGAATTAAAGGCCTTGAATTCAGGATAGCTTCAATTTGGCTAACAATAGTACTCATATTTTCAAATGTTAACGTCTTATGTAAAAATAATATCTTACGAAAATGTGATTTAAATAATTTTACAGCACTTTCGTGCAGTCCCCAAAATGAGGCGACCGTTTTGGTAGAAACCGCCAAGTAATTTTATTTTCGGCTAAATAGTTTTAAACCCTTCCGCGAGTTGATTACGTTGTAGTTCTATGTGTATGCTCTTTAAGTATTTATCGGCAGCAACAAAATTAGTAGCATTATCACTAATTATTTCAGAACAGAGACCCCGTCTGCTCACAAATCTAACAAAACAGTTTAAAACGCCGAAGCAGAAAGACCAGTCGCCACCTCTAAGTGAATGGCCTTTGTACTCTGACATATAAAAATGCAAACGTATGTTTTGATGGTTTTTCTATTGCGAGCCGCTCTCTCTTTTATGTCAAATGGACCACAATAGTCTACATTTGTAAATTGAAACGGAAACGACGGGACTAACCTATTTTTAGGTA
Source organism: Abscondita cerata (assembly GCA_030710515.1). NCBI lineage: Eukaryota > Metazoa > Arthropoda > Insecta > Coleoptera > Lampyridae > Abscondita > Abscondita cerata. The sequence goes on along the minus strand of JALBCR010001367.1, from coordinate 15,693 downwards.
AATTTCCCATTTTTTGAAGAAGAGTTCTCGCGTTGAACCTAATACAAACGACACACTTGCGAATTATACGCTTAACGACCGTCAAACCAGATATAGGCCAATACCTTTCGCGAATTTCAGCCAACAAGAAATGAGGACCCGCATGAAGATTCTTCCAGTGTTCATGTTTTATAATCAATTGAGTCAGTGCATGATCCTTGGGTAAAATGACAGGATGACACTTATCAAAATTGTGACCCCTTTTATAATTCGTCCTCCTACGCGTATCAACCCAAAATCATCAAGAAAAGGGTCCAGCGCCAAAATTTTGCTAGCCTTAATAACTGCCCTACCTTTACTTAAGCACTCAATTTCATTAGAAAAAGATTCCTTTGAGCTATTTTCAGTAAACACTTTAACGTGTTGTCCAACTCCTCACGTGTTAAAGTAGAATCTAAAATTTTCTCTCTTCCTCCACTAACGTTGTTGATGAAACGCCAACACCAAGCAACTACACGATTAATTTTTTTAAGAGTAGAAAATCTAACAAACAACTCAAACCTTTCAGTTGCAACGTTGCTCGATTCAATATTTCTTTGCTCGAGAAGCACAAATTCATCAGGAATAGCATCAAGCGTGGGCCAATCCTTAACCTTTTCCTTCAACCAAGAAGGACCTTCAAACCAAATTGAATTTATGATCTCTCGAACATCCGCCCCCCGACTTATGAGATCCGCAGGGTTATCGCGCGAGCTGACATGTCGCCACTGATACCTATCCGTTAACCTTTGAATGCGTTCCACTCGGTTCGCTACATAGGGCTTCCATGTATCTGGAGATTTTTTAACCACGAAAGAACAATTGTAGAATCTGTCCAACAATGAACGCTACCGAAAGACAAGCCTACCTCTTTCGCAACTAAATGAATGTTTTCAGCTAGAAGCAAGGCGCCGTTGAGTTCTAGACGAGGTAACGTAATGTGCGCTCTACCCTTTTTTGCAAGGGAGCCAATCGTGATTTGGCCCAGATCAATCTCACTGTGACCCTGCCGAGATTGTCTACGCTCCTGCAATAAATTGCACAACCAAAGGCCCTTAAACTGGCATCGGAGAACCCCAATAGTTGAGTTTCAATAGACTGAAAGACAATAATTTTTCTAGGAATTTTTAAGTGATTTACACCAAGCAAATGCCTTCGCAACTGCTCCCAACTTATTTGCAATTCAGGAGTCAATTTCTCATCCCAATGCAGACCTTGCGACCAGAGATGCTGAACAAATAATTTTGCCACCACCACAATCGGACCAACAAGTCCTAAGGGATCGAACAACTGGGACACCACTGACAATGCCTTACGTTTGGTAATTGTTTCAGTAAATGGGAAATCAATGAAATAATGAAAACTGTCGTCCACAGCCTCCCAATAAATGCCTAATGTTTTAGTCTCACTGTCATTTTTAATGAAATGTTTAGTTTCAGCAGACATTGATTTGCAGTAATCTAAAAACTGAAAGGAGTTGCTCCTCCATTTGCGCAAACCTATACCGGCGCTATTTAAAATAGCGTCAATTTGAATCTTTAACCGCATCGCCTGCTGCACCGTGTCGCATCCCGTGATTAAATCGTCCATGTACGTGTCCTCAAGTAAGCTATTTGTTGCTTCTGGCGCTTCCTCTGCCGCATCAACCGCTAATTGTTTAATACACCGCGTTGCTAAATAACCCGATGGTTTAAGTCCATACGTTATGGTCTTTAAACGATATATCGCCAACGGTGCGTCCGTACTTTCTCGCCAAATAATGCGTTGAAGTTCGCGATCCTTTTCACTAACCCAAATCTGACGGTACATTTTTCCATGTCCGCAGTTAATACGATCTCGTGCCTTCTAAATCTTAACAATATTTTAAATAATTCACTCTGTACCACCGGCCCATTTTAAGGCAGTCATTTAATGAAAGTCGACCTTTATTTGCCTTTGCGCTTCCGTTAAAAACTACCCTTAGTTTAGTAGTACTAGAATCGGCCTTAATAACGGGGTGATGCGGCACATAAAAGCAACGCAAACCGTCCGCCTCCTGACCTTCTCGAATAAAGGCACTAATCTCATGAGAATTCAATTCACAAAGTTTTTCCATATGCCCTAAACGCAAATATTCGCTCATAAAGGCCACGTACTGCCCTCTAAGCTCACAGTTTTTCCTCAATCTGACCTCTAAATTCAAAAATTGTGATAGAGACGCTTCAAAATTATTTTTAAGTACCGCAAATTCTCATTAACCGGATAACTAACAACAAATCTGCCGTTTGAATCCCGCAAGGTTGTAGCCTCAAAGAAAGCCTCACATTCATCTTTTTCTAATTCGTTATTACCGGCCCTAGCTAAACAACAAAGTTCGTTGGTAGCTACTGAATTTTCCCAATCTACGGCGCCCACAGCAACCCATCCAAAAACGGTTTCCCGCAACACAAACTCTTTTTCGCGTATGATTCCTTTAAAATTACATCGTAAGAAATTTGCGCACCAAGTAAGATATCAATTTCATTTGATAAATTAAAACTATCGTCGGCTAAACAAATTCCCGTAGGAATGTTCCAGCCATCCCTATCAAATGAAACCAGTGGTAAATTTTCCGTTACCCTTCCCACTACGAGAAACCTTGTTCGCGTCTTAAAATCACCCCATCTAGACTTTATTGTGGCCACGATTTCCGTATTTACAATTGAAGATGAATTATTCACGCCCGCAATATGCATAGCAGAAATGTGTTTAAGTTCAATGTTTAACTTGTTTACAAAGTTTTTGCTAACGTAATTCGCGCTTGAACCAGTATCCAGTAATGCGCGCGCTACAACAGGTTCATTATTGTTTCCAAAAACTAATATTTTTACAGTCGCTAATAAAATTATTTTTTTACCCCGACTGTATTCGCTCTTGTTATCGGTGGCGCAACCCGACACCTGCAACATCGCGTCATCGCTGTCCGTATTTGTATCGTCCAGCCGCGGTTGTGGAATGTCAGTGATAGCGACAGTTCCCGTCTCACAATTCGTCGTTCCCGCTTTATCACCTTGAGGTTCAAAATGCAATAACTCATTATGTTTCCGATGACAAATCTTACACGACCTATATCGGCAATTTTTTACAGAATGACCGCTACCAAGACAATTAAAACACAAATTTAATTTTTTTACTTCCTCGCGCTTTGCTTCGACATTCAAGGAAAGAAAATTTTTACATTGATAAATGTAATGTGATCCCTTACACATTACACATTTCAACACCGAATGATTAGCAACCGCTTTCGGCTGAATTTTAGTCTTATCCGCGCACGCAGAAACCGCTTCTAATAAGTCACACCTTGCCTTTAAAAACTCTTCCAAATTTTCTAACGTCGGCAATTCTTTAGGTCTCTTATTCATTTCAGTTTCCCACAATTTACGCGTTGCGATATCGAATTTAGCCGTAATCAAATGCAATAACAAAATACCCCACGAAGAAACATCTATTTGTAAAGCGTTCAATGCGCGTGTATGTTTAAAGTATTCGTCTAATAAATGACGCAAACCAATAGAGCTTTCCTTTGCAAGGTCGTCATATCTACAATTCCCTAATGTGTTCAAAACAATCATCCGTTTGTTTTCAAATCTTTCGCACAAAATATTCCACGCTACTTCATAGTTGCGGTCCGATATTTCTAAAGCGCTGATTGTTTCAGCGGCCTTACCCGATAAACTAGATTGAAGATACAAAAATTTTTGAACGCTGCTCAAATCGGTGTTATGATGAATCAATGTTTTAAAGCTATCACGAAAACGAGTCCAACTTTGATAACTACCATCGAACTTTACAATGGAAATAGTTGGTAATTTAACACGCCTTTCAATATGGTTATCGCTATTATTGACAGAAATCGACGCGTTGCTCACAAAAGACAAATCACCCAAACATGAATTTATTTTTGCCTCGGCAGAAGCTATCACGTCGTAATACCTATTTTCAAAAGCGATCTTTCTGTTTCGTAGTCAGTGTCGGGATCAGCATCCTCTATCTGACTCTGTATTGCATCATATTTCTCTAATATGGTTTTAGCATCACTTAAACGACTCTTTAAATTTAAAATATTATCGCTGCCGGTAAATTTACTTAAATAAGTTTCAAACCGCGTCAATGAGCTTTTAATTGTCGCGCGTCTTTTAATGAACGCATCGACATCCATTTTTGTCATGTACGTAATTTCCGATTCCGCCATCTTAACAAATTTACGATTACCTCTACGATTTCTACCAAAACGATTACTAACCGTAACAAATCTTACTTTTATTCAACAAATCGTTAAGTACGTTAACATTAGCAATAAAGGAAGGTAAAATAGGACTTATCTTGTTTCTGATGTGTTCCACAGACGCTCCCCCGTTTCTGGTTGCTATCGAAATTCCAAACCAAACTTCCAAGTACGAACCCCAGCCTGCAGGATTTTCCCACGCCGAGCGTTCTTGTTAATAATTTTCCGACTTCAACTTCTACGACAACCAACCCCAATCCAGTTCCAATCACAGGCTCCTCGTTCCTCCAGGACACGTGGATCCGGCTTCGATGGATCAAAATGTTCGATAAATCATTAACTATTAGTGAACTGTATTTATTTGTAAAATGAACGTATTTTCTGCATACAAACTTAATACAACATTTGTAACATTTTTAACTAAACTATATTTCAACATGCTGTTTCATTCATGCATCGAGTTGCAATGCATGTCTTCGCTGCGCCGCCTCTGTCACGCGGCGGAATGGTGGTGGTTGGCGCGTCTTTTGAACAATATCAATAAAGTGACTTTTTTGTCTAAATACTACTTCTCCTTCATTATTAATATATTTATTATCAATCTTGTTACAACTTCATAAAATTGAGTTTGTATATTAATTTAAATTTTTACCATTTATCAATGTTGTCAATTTTCTAGTAAATAACTAAAATGTTATTGTATTGGGCTCGACTTTCAGTAATCAATTTGTATAAGGTTTTATGGTGTTAACGTATGAGATACGTTACAATTGTTCTACATCTCCTATTACACATATTTATTTATATTAATGCAATATAAATTAAGCGCAAGAGAGAAAAAATTGTTAAACATTACATAAAATACAGTAAATTTTTTTTGAAATTAGTAATAAGATAAAATTTGATTTAGTTTAAATTAATACTTTTAAAATTTAATATTCTGATTTTCGCTTTGGCACGAGTCGCAATAAATTGCAGTTAAACCCCATTTGCCTTATAATTCAATTAGGTTTTTTTTAATTTAGTTGTATCGATTTACTATTAATTACTAAACTTGGTAAATTATACCTATAAAATTTATTACAAGGCTGCATTAATTTCGCAATAACTTGTTCCAACACCAATGAATTTCTAGTAGACGAGGTTTAACCGCGGATTGATAGTATTAAAATTTTATTGGTACCTACGTATACATTACTTTTTAGATCTTTTTTATTTTCACATTGCTGTAATTCAATGAATCAATAAAAACGTAGTATGAGTGGGTTATTTGTTTGTTATTATTTAAAAAAGTAGACATAAATGTGTTATATGTAGAACAATCAGATACCTACTGTACATTATGCTATAGATAGCATGTGGAATGAAATTGTAAGAATACACCTCAAACAGCAATTTTAGATTATTTCATTGTGTCCGAACAAGGTCATTTTAGGTTCCCAATGGCTTATCTAAAAAAATTATTTTTATAACAAAACAATCAGGTTAACCTATAGACTTACAATAAGTAAAAAATGCATTCAGTTCTTAACTTAAAGATTCTTTGTTCATACATATTGCTATGATTATTTTAATATATATACGTATACATATGACCTCAACGATTACCGCCAATTTTTGCTTTCCTCAAATAAATTATATGCTTTGTCAAGTAGAAATAAGTTTAATTTTAAAATCTTACCTAAACAACCTTTAAACGAGGAAGCCATAGTAGTGGTTTGGAAATGTTTGTGCTATTGAAGATTGGGACATTATCCTGTGGGGGAAAATGTTTTATGAGTACTCAATATGTGTTGTTGGGCTCAAAACCTGTGAATTTTCCAAGAAATTGTTGAAAATCCATTTTCACAAACAATACATGGACCTGTAGAAATGGTTAAATTATAGTAAAAGAAGAGATGAGATAATATTTATTAGAGGAATTAAGGACCTGAGCAATCTTGAAAATCCAAAATGTGAGATTTTATTACAAAATAAAAAAAATTACTTTGTTGTTGCAAATATATGGTAAACCGTACACCATATACCCTAAAACATATTCACATTTGTATATAAAACATTTTTTTATCTTTCTGTTGATGGTAAGAACGGAATAACTTTTAGAATTTTTTATTTTTGTCAAAATCGATTCCGTTTTGTTTATGGTTGTTAACTGAAAATACACGTAATTTTTAAAAAAGATCAGTGACCTTTTGCAAAGATACAACTCACCTACAATTTGTGAGGGATTCTGATTTTTCCAGCATGGAAGTCATGTCGGTCGTATCGTTAAATAAATAAAATTAAAATGCAATAACGCAATAAATATGTAAAACGACTAAATAAATTTATCAGATACCAAATGATCAAATAAACAAATACCGTGCCAACACTACCTATTTGTTACTTAGTTAATGTTTATAACATCATAAGCCCTAAACGGACATTTTTCAGTTGGTTAACTTAAATTTTGGGGGTACTGTGATAATTGTTGTCACAATAATTGTCCCCTTAAAAATTAACTTTAACCAGAGATTGTGCTTGAACAGAAAATGATTAAAAGTTTAACTATGAAATCATGGAAAAATAGTAAGTGAATTTTCAAGCGATAATTTCTACGTTTACTAAAGAGGTTAACCATACTTGGATTTTTACAAGTTACGCAACCTCCTGAAAAAAATCACAAAAGCTTCTTGTTAATTTGTATAATAAGGTTAGAGATATAATTTGTATTTAGTTATAAGATAAATTCATGTTAACCAAACCGCGCATAGTTGTCATAAATTTCAATTCAACGCTATATAATATTTTTATGGTACCAATCTAAAAACTTAGGGACAACATGAAATGTTTTCTCGTATTCGTATGCGGCAATTAATTGAACAGAAGCTTCAAAATTATTTTGAATGTTAAGTTTGTTAATAATAAACATCTTTTGCGAAAGCATGAGGAATTCTTGCAGATATCAGCTATTAAAGTATCAGATATAAGAAGTTTTAATTATGCTACGTTTAATTGCATTCTATTGTAGAAAAAATTTGAGGAACAACATTATTAAATTAAAATTAGAATTAAATTAAAAGATTTATAATATGTAGATTGCTATACTTTTATCAACAATGAAAAACGGACAAAGACTAAAACAAACTCTGTAATTGTTTAATTGCAAAAACTATGACAAATGCATTTTTTATTGATGCAAACCATTCTTTTTATAAGGTTCCTACTGGCATTACAGTTTTATATAACATTCACATATTTGGAGGTTAAATTAATTAATACATTAATTTTACGTTTAGGTATATGCTTTAAAAATAATTTTTTTTTTAATTGTGTCATTTATAACAGGTATTATTTTAATTAAGCATCTTTAATCAAATTTTTACACCATGATAAAAATTTAAAAAAACAACACGGCGCAACAAAGTGCCAAACTAACTCATCGGCAACGGGTGGGTCTAGGAAAATGTTTCTCACTTACCTTTATAGATGACTAAAGGTCCTTAACATTAGTCAATTTTAGGGTTTTGTTAGAAACCAACCACATCTTTTAAATTCACAACAAATGATAACTAAAAGTCCGGAAAAACTATAAGCACCTGAAAGAAAGCGTTTCAAAAAAAAGAGAAACACTTTACCTAAAATCAAACGCAAAAATATAAGTATATAATGGCGGTAACACTTGCCTTTACTACCGATATTCACAGATTCAAGAAGTTCATAAGCAAATTGAGACTGGATTTTCTGTTTAAAATAAAATAACTGATTTAGCATCAAACTAGAAATTTACAAACCCCCATCTCCGTTCGTTCATTTTAAACAATACAACGTTACCAAACAAAAACAAAAAATACGTAAGGACGTTTTCTAACTTAATTTGGTTATTCGTAACTGGACACAAAAAGCACTCAAAACACGATTGTTTTCCGGAACGAACAATCAGTTTACTTACCGTAGATTTTCTTCTGATGAGTCGAATAATCCGTGTTGAGGTATACACTAAAACTTCCAGGGTTTATGTCATTATTACACTAAATTTATTTAAACAGAAACATTTGTATTACGCCAATTGTTTGTTATTGCTTTACAATATGCATTTTAATATTTAGTTTGCAGGTGTATAGATATTGACTAGTCCGCTAGCGTTTGTTTTGACCTTTTACTTCAATAGAACGAAAAATTTTCTTAATTTCGCAAACGGGATTGTTTCTTTTCTTTATTATCAATGTAACTTTAACACACGCATATAATTTATTTTCCAATAGATCATACGCGAACATTGATACGCGCACTATTCCTTATCAAACGCTTGTATAATTTTAACATTAGTTTGCAATAGTTTCGTTCTTGCTTTTGTTATGTGGTACTAATCTCGACTGCGCATATTGACTGACTTGAAACTACTAAAATACAAATCCTAAATTTTTTTTACATACACAACCACCTTACAAACATACATTCATAGTTCTGAGAAAGATAAACAATCTGCAAAATCAAAATTTTAACCGTAGCTTGTAATGAGTGTACTGTTTATTTTAGTCACAACAAATATCTAATTTACTTTATAAAAGCGACGACTTCAAGCTCTTTTCTTGGAACAAACAAAGAGTTTAGTAATTCAGAAAAACCAAATTGGGATGTGGTTCTACAAACCTTTGATAAAAACTGTCTAGCTAAAAAATTTTTTAAAGCTTAAATGTGCGAAAACTAAGATAAACCATTGCACGACACGACGTCTAATTTTAAAAATATCAAATGACAAAAGAAAACAGAAAACTATTGCAGCAAAACTGAATATGAAACACATACGTGCTTTATACAACACGAACAAAATCTACTAAATATCGTACAACTCACTTAAAACAAACACTTCCATAAGACCAAAATCATTTACTTGTAAAAAATAAATTTTTGCTAAACAGAGGTGACAAAATATTGTGTAATAATTGTCAATAGAAAAACATTATGTTGAACAGTCACAAGATGTTCGTATCTGTGCTCATTCTATAACAATGATATTCTTATCGATGTTTTAGTATCTAACTGTTTTGTAATTGAAAATTAATGCAGAATATTTGCGTCGAAAATTTGTTTTCTAAAAAAGTTTTAATAACTTACACCAAAACGGTTGATTTAAAAAAAAGGGGTATAATTTTAACCTACGGCGATTTTCAAGTTTAGGTAAAATGTTATTTTCAATAAGATGGTGTACCGCTTCATAATGCAAGGACTGTGACAAATCATTTAAATACCGTTTATACAAATAAGTGGATACGAAATTGGAGTGAAGGGGGTTAAAGCAAAGATTTTTCTTTGGCCATATTTAAAAAAGCGAAAAATAGTACTTTGTTTGAATGCTAACGGAGGTCGTTTTAAACTTTGGAAAGTTTGATATGATGTATGTGCTATTTTTTTATTACGTTCTTCTTCTGTTCGGCTTAGATAAAACCAAATTCTATTTTTAAGGTTTCTTTAGTTTAGAACAAAATAAAAATAACAAAATTAAAAAGGGAACGCTTCAATTGTCTTTATGACTAGCTTATCCTAATAGTAAAATTGTACAGGGTGTCATTTGAAAAAAAAATAGTAGACTATCGTAGCTATGTAGCTCATTCAATGCGATTTAACACTCCATTTACAAATATATATAGTGGATTGTACTGTTTCCTTAAAATAATAAACGTAGATAACCCCGAACACTATACTGAATGACCCAGTATATTGCAATTATTAACGTTCTTTTCATACAATCTTTAAATTTATTTTTTAAAAATAAATCAATCAGAAGTTTATTTCGATCTACTTTTTTTATTACGAAATTTAAGAAATACTTTGATATTGCAAGTAATATTAAATTTTTTATAACGAACTTTCTGTGATGGTGTCTTGTTGGTTACGTATGTAGAACTAAAGAAAAATGACTAGAATTACTAGGCTGTTAACTATGTTTATTAAGCATAATGATTTGTTTATCTTTATTTTAGGATAAATCTTACGCTTGATGTAAATTACGGATTGTTTATATATGTTTGAGCAGATAAACACAGTATTATTTATGTAGTAATAGGAAAACGATTTACTTAAACAAATTTATTAGCTTTTAAAAAAATTGATAAAATTTGCATAAATGAAAAGAACAAAATCTGTTTATATAAGAATATTACCCTGAAGTATTTGTTTAATGAATCTTATTATTGTTTAAACTGGTTTACGTTCGTCTATTAGAGCTACGCCTTAGAGGTTTAGTATGTAAATAGGTTTATGTGGAAACATCCCTCTTTAATAAGACTATTTACCTGTACCCCACAAACGGCAAAGATTAAACCTTACTTGGTTTCTATACAATCGTGACTGGGTTTGCTTACTGTGGTTTGCGTTCACTTATTTAGTTTAACGTATTGTACGTGTCTTTTGCCATGCTTATTCTGTAATTTTGTATATTACAAAGGTACTAATTGTAGAAAGGAGATTAATATCAATTATGCATTTATGTTCATTTGTACTAACATAAAGTACATATACGTTTGTACAATTTGAGATCGCTAAATTCTTAATGAAAACAAAGGTAAATACTGTATATGGTATGTATTCCAGTTAATGCACATTGATATCATTAATGTGCATGAAAATTATTGTAACTATAACAATTTTTAAAATACTTTCATTTTGGTTTAAATTTGTAAAGTAATTTGATTGAATAATTATTTCAATAAAGTTAGGGCAACTCTTGTCTTTACAGGTGCATAAACCACGTAAAGTTATCCTTGGTTTTATTAAAAATGCATATTTAAAAAGATAATTGTCCATTAAACTCCATTCAATTATTTATTTTGTACAGTTTGTCTAGGTCACCTTGAAGTTGGTGTGTATCATTGAAAATGTTTTTGTAATACTGTGAATTTTAAAATTATAAGTAAAACAAGTGTGCCACCCCCGAGAAGCTAGCTATAAAACAAATATTTTAATTTGTAAAATTATTATTAATTGAATAATACATTATTATATGTCATTTGAAAGCTTACAGTACATGCTATAAAACGATGTATTACAAGAACTAATTCCTCAATAAAGAAGTACTATTTATTGCAATGATATCCTCATCTCTGAATCATTTCCTAAGTGTCAGAATGAAGCCACGACCGTCAACTTTTCCGTATTCATCCATATTTGTAGATAATTGGTCCATCGCAGCTGGTTCGGATAGAATTTTGAAGCTGGTAGTAAATAGAGTAAATTATCCTTGTAAATAACATTTCCATTAATCCATTAGCAACTACAAAACTCGACTCCTGACACCAAAAACCCAAAGATAATTAGTTGTAGTAATAAAAACGTGCATTCAATAATTATGTCAAGGCCATTAAAATTACGAGGTCAAATAAAAAAACGAAATCAAGACGTTGTGCATTTGTGTAAAACATTAAAAGACCTAGTGAAAACGATTCGCAAAATTAATTAAAAGAATTAATTCAATTAAATACAAAATAATGTGAGGTTAGATTTGTGGAAAATTAAAAATCGAAAAATCTTAGCGACGCAACGATTTTTGTGAGAAGAGACCGGAGATTAAGAAATAAAATTTATGAAACGAAGAATTTTTATAAAAATTAATTAATCCAGATGTAATTATACAGAAATAACAGTTTTCTAACCGAGAAGTAGAAGATACATGGGTAAAATTTATGCGCCTTTGCGAGTGATTAATTATATAATTGGTATTGGTAATGGCAAGAATGATTATTTTATATATATTAAAATAATCAATACAATAGTATGGATCTTAACGTCATTTTAAATATAATATATAACTTCGATCAAAATTTTAAATGCATGTTTGAAAAGTACTTGATTTGTCCTATCAGCTGATGTACACCTATAGTTTGATATAAATTATATATTGTTTTATAAAGAGCTTAAGTGATATTCTTTGTACTGAGGATGTTAGATTGGTTGACTGTGTAATATAAGTTTTATACAGTTTTATACAGTCACACATATACAATAAATAACGTCATTAATAAAATAGATATTAACAAGAGCAGTTGCTTTTTAATAATGTCCTACCTAAAATTAAATATAATAAAAGATAAAACATGGTGTCAGGTGTAAAACAACTAATAAGAAGAAAACAATAAAGTAATTTTGAGTGCATAATAAGATGAGAATTCTTTTAACGGAATTGTAAAATGGAAACGATGCAGGCGATGACTTTTTGACCACCGAAGCCATTAGTATTTGATAAAAATATTTCGGAAATTTTATGTCAAGTTTCGACATTTTTTAAAAGCTTCCGGGTTTGTTGAAAAGGACAAAGAAACAAAATTGCAATATTTTTGAACATAACGGGTGAAGGAGCGCAAATGTGCCAATGCAACGCAAAGCGTATAAAGAAGTTGTTGAATCGTTTGAAAATTACTGTAAACTATTAAATAAATAAAACTTATGAACGTTATAAATTTCTAAATAGAAATCAAATGGAAAGTGAAGAATTTGATCATTATTTAACTGATATTAAAACGTTAGCAAAATCGTGCAATTTCTCGTCTTTAGAAGATTCGCTGATACGAGATAAGATAGTGAGCGGCATAAGGAAGTCAAACTTCAAAAAAATTTATTAAGAATGCCTGATTTGACCCTTACTACAGCAGAAATCCATTGCAGAGCAGCAGAAGCTAGTAAACATCAGGTCAAGAGTTTATCAATAGAAAAAGAAGTTGATGTACTAAAGTTAACACAGAAGTGAAGCAGTTAAGAGGACTTTCAAACCAAGCGTGAGTACCGCAGAAAATTTTAAAAATAATTTCCGAGAACTCGTTTACAATTGTTTAAACTGTGGCACTAGATATTTTAAAAAGCAGTGTCCAGCATTCGGTAAAATTTGTAACAATTGTAAAAAACCTAATCATTTTGTTGTGGGTTGCAAGTTTAAAAATAACACTAAAACAAAACGATTTTTCCAAAATAAAAATAATTGTTAATAATTTAAGTCAGGATGAGGAAAATCTTTTTGTTGATCCTGTTGTAGGTACTAAATAAATTTAAATTTAGAAATTATGATGCGGAAACGTGGACCGTTGATGTAAGTATAAATAATATGAAAGTTTACTTTAAACTTGATACTGGTGCAAATTGTAATCGTTTACTCTTAAAAATTTATAAAACTTAAATTTATCTATCAAAACATTGATGATAACAATAGCAATTTATGTATATTTACATACGGCAATAATAAATTAAAAATACTTGGATGTGTAATATTAAATTCTAGGTATTGTTCAAGGTAAATTTGTTGTTCTTGACGTAATCAGCATGCCCATTCTTGGTTTGAAAGCTTGCATAAAATTAAATTTAATAAAAAGAAATAATAATATGGTGGTGAATGAATTAAATTTTGATAACAAAGTAGACTTTTAAGTTAATAAATTCGAATCAACTTTTACTGGTACTGGTAAAATTCGGTATGAGTATAAAATTATTCTTAATAAAAATGCCAAACCAGTAGTAAGTGGTTGCAAGAGGGTTCCAGACACAATCAAACTAAAATTGAAAGACACACTTAGTGATCTAGTTAAAAGAAAAATTATTTCTAAAATTGAAGAACCTCCTGAGTGGGTAAATAATATTGTAATAATTGAAAAACCATCTGGTGCTCTAAGAATCTGTTTAGATTCTGTCCACTTGAACAAATACGTATGCGTTGATCAATTTGCTATCCGTACCGACTCTTGAAGAAATAGCATTAAATTAAAAGGTAAAATGATATTTTTAGTTTTCGATTTAAAAGAAGGTTTTTATCAGGTACTAATTGATTTAGAAAATAGTAGATATTGTACATTTATAACACCGTTTGGTAAATATTGCTTTAATAGATCACCGTTTGGATTAAATGTTAGTCCTGAGGTATTCTAATAAATAAATGAAAAAATATTTGATGGTTTGTCTGTTGGAATTTATTTTGATGACATTATTGTTGCTGGTAGTAGTGAACAAGAACATGATAAAGTAGTGTTAGAGTTAATAAAAGAGCAAAAAAGTATGGAGTAAAATTGAATAAAGACAAGTTACAGTACAAAGAAACAAAAGTAAAATATCTGGGTCAGGTATTTTCTGGTGATAGCGTTCAACCTGATAGTGAGTACACCCAAGCAATTTTAGATTTAAAGAATCTAAAAACAAAAAAGAGTTGTTGAAAGTATTAGAAATGATTAATTATTTAACTGAGTACTTACCTAATGTTACGGATATTTTAAAGCCGCTAAGAAATTTAATAAAAATAATGTTCAATAGATGTGGACTAAAAATCACTCAATTTTTTGCTATAACTAAAAAAGTTATTACTAATATACCAGTTCTTAAAATATTTGATGGAAACTTACCAATCGAGGTTTAAACAGATGCGAGTCAATTTGGTATTGGTTGCTGCTTATTACAAAACGGTCAGCCAGTTGCTCTTTGTTCTAAAAATTTAACCTAAACTGAAACCCGTTACGCCCAAATAGAAAAAGAATTTTTAGCAATTTGTTTTAGTCTTAATAAATTTCATTATTATGTTTATGGACAAAAAGTAATAGTTAAGAGTGATCATAAACCTTTAGTAGAAATAGAAAGACATTTGCAAAGTTAGTAACCGGTTGCAGAGAATCAAATTAAAACTTTTAAAATACAATTTTGTTGTACAGTTATTTGCCGGAAAATTTTTTATACATTGCTAATTTTCTAGTTATCTAGGGTTATAGATGATACTGACATGAATGATTTTGTACACAGTGTACAACTAACGTTGCCAGTATCTGACAAAATCCTTAATAAATTAAAAAATGCAACGTTAGCAGATTCAATACTTAACAAAGCAAAAGAACTTTATTTAAATGGTTGGCATAATAATATAAAAATCATAAATGAATCTGAAATAATATTTTATCATAAAGTAAAAAATGATTTACTTGGTGACAATAATATAATATTTTTTAAATAACAAATTAGTAGTACCTAGTTTGAGTTTTTTAATATATTAGAAAAAGTTACAATTATTTAAAAATAAAAAAAAAGTGTCTAGAAAATTTTTTATTCGCTAAGTGTAACACTTAAATAGATTAGTTTCCTGTAAAACATTTTTGGTCTTACACTACCTCGCCAATTTTACAACTTTACAATACACCGGTGTTAAACTAAAGGTGTTTTTTCGTCTTTTTTGAAATCTGGCAAATACGCCTAAAAACCCAAATTAATTACAGAAATTTATGGTGTTATCTAACACGCTCCGTTAAAACCTCCATTTCGTTTAATTAAAATATTGATAGTTTGAATTGCCAATTGAAAAAAATTCGTGTGGTGTTTTCCAAATTAAATTCGTCAATAAGAACGAGGGTTTCTTAATAAATAATGTGTGCATCTAAATATTCGAACGTGGTATTTGAGACGTCTTTTTATAGCAATACGTAACTGAACGAAGT
>JALBCR010001366.1:162500-240331 GCA_030710515.1 Abscondita cerata | reverse complement strand
GAAAAACTAATAGTTATGCTAGTACAGCGGCACTTCGTACGACTTGAAATCCGAGGGCATTTCGAAAGATAAAATGTCTAAAAAAAGGAGATAATATTCAAGGAAAATCTGAATAATGCGCTTTTAAGTGTAGAAAGTCAAGTAATCTGTGATAGTGTTATCAACCTTACAAAGGACTTGCAAATTAAACAGGATTCTGAATTAAGTGCAGGTAAAGCCGGTGATGAAAAAAATGAACAGTGGACAACTGTAAAACGTAAGTTTAAAAAAATTAAACATGTTGTAGTAGGAAGTAATAACACATACGAAAGTAACATCACTGCAGCTCCAAAAATGGTATCCCTGCATGTGTACCGACTTAATCCAAAAACTGAATTATTAGATTTCACGTGCATATCTCTATTGCTATTGACGATCCGCAAACTATACCTAACGCTTTCAATAATTTTTTTTCAAATGTACCCATTAAACTTTTGAAAAATTCTACAACTTAATCTGGTATAAATTAAAAAATCAAAAATCAGCAGGCGTAGATGAAACACCCCCATTTCTTCTAAAACAAGTACTACATGTTGTTGCACTACAAACTTCCTTGGTTAATTTATCATTTTGTATACGGGACTCTTTCTGAAAAAATTGGAACTTGGTAAAATTGTACCAGTGCATAAGAGAAAAGACCCCCAGGACGTACAAAACTATAGACCTGTTACTCTTACGTCGATGTTTTCTAAAGTCTACGAATTTTGTTTTCTAATCAGACTATTGTCTTTTCTTAATAGTCATAATATCATTTCCAATTTTCAACATGGTTTTAGACCACAAACATCAACCAATACAGCTATTCAATCATTTCATAATAAGTTGATTAATTTAATTGATAAAGGTGAAAACCCCGTTGGAGTATTTTGTGACCTAAGCAGGGCTTTTGAATGCGTTAACTATGACATTTTACTGAACGAATTGACCAAATATGGAATTGTGGATGTAGTTGATAACTGGTTGAGTTCATTTATAAGGGGGCGTAGACAGTACGTTGCCATTTGAATGGTACAAAAAAACAGTAACTTCAGATTATAAAGATATAAAAGTAGGTGTTCCTCAAAAATCCGTTTTACGTTTTCTTCTTTGAAACAACAATGTAATTAACAAACAGAAAAACACCAAAAACTGCACCAAAAAACTTTACTCGGACACGCAGATAGTATATATAAGCTTCCTATTGTTTTTAATAATAATAATAATAATATATTTATTGACACTATACAATTACAAAAATTGTTTGTATACGTCAAATGGCGAAGCAATCGATACACGAAGTTTATTACTTCAACTAACAAACATCACATGTGACTAGTAAATTTATAACAAAAAAATTCGTCAATTTCATAAAATGCACTTTGGAACAAAATAGTTTTAATTATTTCTTTATATTTCTGTAAAGGGATATTTTGGATATGTATCGGTTGGAAATTGAACAGCTTTGGTCCAAAATAATTAAATCCACATCTGTTTGTTGAGAGTCTAGAATAAGTAATTCTAATGTTAGACGCTATTCTAGTCAAATGTTGATGAATATCACTACTCAACTTATAATTTCCTAGGTTCTTTTTGACATAAACAAGACATTGAAAAATATACAAACATGGAAACGTAAGTAATGTTAAATCGATGAATTTATGTTTTACATCGGCTCTATAGCTCAAATTTGTCATAATCCTAACTACTTTTCTTTGCAGCCCAAATATGCGAGATGAATTTGATGCGTGACCCCAACCTATCAAACCGTACAAAATAGGAGATATAAAAAGTGAGTGGTAGGCAGTTACTAGGACATCAGTGGGTACTAATTTCACTAAATTTCTAATAACAAATATGTTTTTGGACAGTTTCGTTGCTAAAGTGTCAATGTGTTTGTTCCATTGCAATTTGGAGTCAAGATGAATGCCCAGGTACTTAACCTGACATGAATAATTGCCGACAACAGGTTTATGACTAAAAATCTCATTTACAGTTTTGGCATCATTTAACTTCAGTTTATTATTTTCAAACCATTTTTGGATTAGTCGTTAGTATAGTCGTGTCATCAGCAAATAATATTAAATCATTTACTGATAAGTGATTAGCAATATCGTTGATGTACAACAAAAATAAAGTTGGACCGAGAACTGACCCTTGAGGAATACCTAGATTTACGTTTTTCACATTGGAAGATTTGCCATTTGATACTGTATATTGAGATCTATGAGTTAAGTAACTAGCAATTAAATTACAACTAACAGTATTAAACTTGTAAAATTGTAGCTTTTGGATAATCACCGAATGGGAAACGCAATCGAAGGCCTTTTGTAGGTCACAAAACGTTGCACCGACGTATTCTTTATTATCTGTTTTTCTGTTATAACACTAAGAAGTTGGAGAATTGCATCGTTTGTGGATTTTTTGCCCTGAAGCCGAATTGACGGTTGCAGAATAAATCAAATTGTTCAAAATGTTGGTGGATTTGTTTGTTTATTACGGTTTCTACGATTTTGGACATTACTGGAACAAGAGAGATTGGCCGAAAACTATTGGGTTCGATTAGCCCTCCTTTATGAATAGGAATTACTTTAGAAATTTTTAGCGAATCTGGAAAAATTCCTTCAATTATACATAAGTTTATTAATTTCGTTAAGGGAATGAGTATTATGTTCATAATACTCTTAATTTAAAACGTAGACATGCCAAAGTGATCTTGGCTTTTACTATTTCTCATGTTATTAATAACATTTCTAACATAATTAAAACTAACTAATTTGAATGCAAAATGAGGAAAATCTATTTTTGGTTGCACAATTTTAAATTTAGTATCGGTTCGCTGATGATGATAGCTTAGCTATGGAAACACGTGTCCGAGTAAAGTTTTTTGGTGCAGTTTTTGGTGTTTTTCTGTTTATTAAACAGACGCTGCAGTTTAGTTTTCTATTTCTTTGAACGATGATATTATGTCTTAGAAAATTTAAGTCAATGGTTCAGCTCTCATTTAATTCTGCTTAACCCAGACAAAACCTGTGCAATGAGATTTTGTAACAGACAAAGTAATTGCAATGATCTTAATCTTCACATACAGGGTAAAACAACTTATGAGAGTGTCAAATTTTTGGGCCTTCATATTGATAAGTGCTTAAGTTAGAGAATGTATTTTGAACATCTTATCAAAAAAATTAACTCGATTGTATATATGTTAAGAAATTTTAAAACTGTATTTACAGTTCAACAGTTACTATGTTTATATTACGCTTTGTCTCGTATTAGGTATGGTATTTGTTTCTGGGGATCGTCTCCTTATTCAAAATTGGTTTTTATAATACAAAAACGTACATTGAAATGTGTAGTTGGTGCTTCGAGAATGCAAAGTTGTAAACCTATTTTTAGCCAATTAAAAGTGCTAACACTTCCGTCTTTATATATTTTTGAACTTTGCTGTTATGTTTATAGCAACAAAAATAATCTTCAGTTAACTTTGGTGGCTGTAAACTTGCCTAATCATCTGGGTCTTATACTATTTAACTGTTTACCTGATGCAGTGAAGTTTAGCTTTAGTATTGCTGTGTTTAAGAAGGAATTAAAGATCTACCTCATAGACCATTGTATTTATAACCTTAGTGAGTTCTGGTAAACTATTTCGAGTTTAATATAAGTATATTAATTTTTATATTATTTAGTTTATATTTACATATAATATTATTTGACGAATTCCTATAAAATTCTATGTTAATTTTCTGGAAATAAATTCATTTATTATTTTAAAAATAAACATTACTCGCTCCTTCTTCGCTCGTATGTAACTTTTCCACTCGTTCGTAATATGCTCTTTACTACTCACGTTAAGTAATATACTATTACAATGTCATCAACAAGTATATTTGGTGAAACTTTTATTGAAACTACTTTGTGAAATTTTCAACCCCACTTGAGTTGTAGAGAATGCAGAATATGTAAAAAAAAGTATAGTTATTCATAAACATACGAAAATAAATTATGATTTTGAAACAAATATCAAAATGCTTGTGTCAAGCAGATTACATAAATTTAATGTAAAAAATTAATTTAAATAGATATTAAACAATCACTTAGATAACAATTACTTGGCAAGATACACTTGGTTGATGTAAAGGATTCTTAAGAGGGAACTTATGCAATACCACAACTAATCACCATGTAATTTCACATTTTCTATACTTAGTGTAATTGAAGAACTTTAATACCCGCAGAATAATATTCATGATGTCTAAGATATTAGAATATGAAACAAACACCCACATAATTATTGAATCTGTAAGGAAATTATGATATTTATGTAGGTTGCGAATGCAAAATGTGCAAAATAATAAACTTTGGTCGCGCCTTTTAAAGTTGCTCTACTTAGAATTTAAACCATCTTTTATCGAGCATATCGGTACAGTTCTTTTTTGTTATTTACGAATATGGATGGTGGTCTTTTCAAAAATGAACTCAGTGTAGTGTAAAGAATTGCTGAGTTTTTTTCTCAACTTGGCATTGACCTACTCGTTTCTAACATTACTCGAATTTTGGCGTACCTCGAGATTACAAAAAACTAAATAACTTGCAGAATTTATTTTGACTTTACCAAAACACAAAAGATATGTATTGAATTTTGAAGTTTAACTTTTTTTGTTTTGGTCATTCGGTATTTATTTAAGTTAGTTTAGTTCAATTGTTATAGGAAATAATTAATATAAATGACGAATGATATTCTCGAGTGGGAAAAAGGACACAATACTTTGTTTGGATAAAGTATATTTGTTTGATCCGTTTTAAGTAAAGAGACACAGTTAAATTTGGTGAAAAGAAAGTTAAATGTTTATCGAGTTAGTCATGGCGGAATGTAGGATAAAGATAAATACGGAAAATTAGTTCGGTCGTTTGAACAGTAGGTCAAGAGGAAAGGTTATTGTTATCTTTTATTGTTGAATAATAGTAGGTACGTTATTTATTTTACCTTGAACTTCCCATCAGTCACATTGGTATTCATCGTGATTATTGTGCAAAAGAGGCGCAGGAAAAAAGTTGAATTGCATTAATACAAAATGAATGTCAATAGTGACTAGTGCATAATTATGTTTTAAATTAAAGCGTATTTATTACAGAGGTCAATTCCTTTTTTTTTAATTTTAGCACAATTACTATACGTGTTTATTTTATAAAACTTATAAGTAACGTTTATTAGATATTTATTTTTTACAAAAAATGTACATTTATTGTTACCAACATCATTGAAATCAAGTAAAGTTCAAACCTAGAAATTTGGTACACAAGCTCAATTTTTTTATTATAATATGAATATGATTCCGCATATACAGGGTGTCCCAGTTAAAAGTAACTACATGGAGATTTCGGAAACGGTAAGAGATACAATGTTGGTTAAATAAGAAAAAAGTTGCGCTATTCTGAGTCCAATCAGATTCTGTATTAAATTTGAAAATATCTACAGGGGTGTTTAAAATATCAAGTAAAAACTAAAAATTATATATTTTTAAAAATTAAAATATCTTCGCCATCTTGTGAACATAGTCAATGAAATTTAGTAGTTTTATATAAGCGACTACGGTCAATCCAATGGCATCAACGAACTTTTTCTAGCCTTATTTCTAGTTTTTTTGCAACCCTAGCCAACTTTGTTATTTCTTATGGCCGCCATATTGTATTTATACGCCATTGAATAGAGCATAAGAAAAGCTCTTCAACCATGTATAACAAGCCTCTCTTTGGATGACAAAAAATGTAAATTTATTTGAAAAACCGTTTTTCACTTACTTGCTCATTAGTGAAATAAATGGCGTAATTGTGTTTGTTGTCATAGCTATGTAACTATCTGTCAAAACTTTGTTGTTTATTGAATTTATCGGTGAAAACCTTAACTCTTTTTCACCATTGACCGAAAAAGAATGCAATTTCTTAAAAATTATGTTTTATTTGTGATACTAAATTTAACAATTGAAACATTATTTATGATTAAACTCAAAACAAAACAGAAACGATAAATCGATGAAAAAATGTTGATTAAATTAAATTAAAGTAAATTCTACCGGTGTTATTAATGCACGTCTTGCATCAATGAATTAGATATTTAACCATTTGTCCAGGCGTTTTTTCTATGGCTTGAACAACGGCTGCCTCAAGTTCTTCTACCGTATTACAAAGAGTACGTGGTTGACGTATTTCTGGATATCGTTGAAAGTACATATTTTGCTTCGTATGAAGCAATCATACATGGCCACTTTTTTCCATATTTGAAAACCTTTCCATATTAAATTTAATTGGTATTGTTACTCAAAGGATAGCACAATTATTTGAAGAACTTCAAAACTCTTTACCAATAAATGTAATAAACAACAAAGTTTTGACAGATAGTTACATAGCTATTATAACACAATTACGGCATTTATTTCACAGGCAACTAAGTGAAAAACTGTGTTTCAAATAAATTTACATTTTTCGTCATCCAAAGATAGGCTTGCTATACATAGTTGAGAAGCTTTTTTTATGCTCTATTCAATGGCGTATAAATCCAATATGACGGCCATAAGAAATAACAAAGTTGGCTAAGGTTGCAAAAAAAATACAAGACTTAGTAAAATTTGTTGATGCCATTGGATTAGCCGTACTCCCTTATACAAAACATCAAATTTGTGCACAAGATGCCAAAGATATTTCAATTTTTTGAAAACCATAATTTTTAGTTTTTACTTAATATTTTGAACACCCCTGTAAATAATTTTAATTTTAATAGAGTATCTGATTGGGCTTAGAATAGCGCAACTTTTTTCTCATTTAACCAACATTGCGTCTCATGCCGTTTCCGGAATCCCCATGTAGTTACTTTTAACTGGGACATCCTGTACAGTCCAGTGCATTTAGGAAATTTTCATAGGTGTGACCCACCATTTTGTTTTCGGTGAGTTTAACACTAAGTTTGCGCACCTCTAAAACCAATCTTTTCTCCGCCATCTTAGGTTTGATGTTTTTTTAAAAATTTTTATATCTCGCATTCTAATTATCGCACAGTCATAAACTTGGTGTCATTGGGTTTGTTTTGAGCTATATTTTTAACAATGTTATATAACAAAAAACTGTGCGTTTAATGGAAAAAAAGTTATTGCTTTTCAAAGTCGACAGAACGCCTTAGAAAAAAGTTAATTTTCTTTTTCGATTCCTATCTTTTTTCCAGTTCACCTGACACTTTTTTGTGAGAGATCTTTATGGAAGATAAAGTAATTTCTAGCATTTACAAAAAAAAATCTACGCGCAAAGTTGCTATATTTTGTGCGCGATTTCGAAATACGCTGCATAGTGCTTGCGCTCCGCGCTGCATTCGTCGTAATACGACTTGTCTCCCGTTTATTTATTAAAATTAACGATTGTTATAGATTATACATTGTTTAATTATGCCTATGTGTTCAATAAAAATTTTGTTGGGATGGATTTTTATTGAAAAAATTAACATTTCGATGGGTTTAATGATGAATTTTTTCTTTCCAAATATTATTCAATTACACTATTGCTAATTCTTACTAATTAATTGGTAGAGTAAGAAATTTCTTTTTTAAAACCCAGAACTGTGTTTGTGTTGAAACTATTAGGTACAAAATATTTTCTAAATTCTGGTAACAACATCAAGTCGCTACGAACTTATAATCGTCCAGATGGCAAAACCACTTTTTGCATTTTCTGACCTAAAACCGTTTTTCGATAGCTCATTCCTGTGATCCAGAAAGTCCGAAAAACCTATGTCTGTAAACAAGCAAGCTAGCCTGCAAGTTAGTACGCGCGATAGCGCCTCACAGGAAGCATCTAGATTCTAGAACCTTGATTTTTTCACAGTAGGTCTGGTCTATTACAAGGAAGAGCTGATTAGAAATTGGGGCATGGTACGACGCACCCTTCCTGTCCCAACCCGACCACAATCATTTTTATTTTATCAATACTTATTTATTTTATAACTTTTACTCTTTTAATACTTTTACTTTTATTGTTATATTACTCTTGAATACCATATGTATTTTCTTACATGTTGCTATCAACCCGAAAGGTGTCAGCCCTTCGTACTAGTTTTATGTTGGTATTTCACCAAGTACCCTTTTGATTTGTATGTACAAGTCCTTACTTCCGTGTCGACTTCAATGTGCGTAACATTGTATATTTTTTGTTTAAACCTTTTAGAATTAAACGTTTCGTACAGTCTGCTATTATTACTTTAAATAACTCATCAGAAACAATTAATATTTCGCCAGGTTTTAACTTTATAAACATATTTTTTTTCTGTTATTTCTATGTCTTAACGACATTTCGTGTATAAAAAACACGTAAATAATAGTATAAACTAAGAAATGCTAAATTTTGTATACAGGTAAGTTTTCCTTCAAAAATTTTGTTTATAGTTATGTATGATCTTATAGGACTCTTCTTGGTGGAGATGAAGTTAACAAAAGCAACTCGGTATGTTGCAATTGCCGACGTTTCTCCAACATTGTTTAGGCTTTATTAGGCTATTTAGAAAATAGAGTTGGTAGTCAATAAATTAAAATTTAAAAACGATGATGTGTAAATACATACTATAAGTAAATAACATTTTAAAGAAACACACACAACACAATTGAAAATACAAACACCGATTAATACATGAATGTTTTTTATATTTAAATTAAGTTGGTTTATCATCTCCACCAAGAATATTGTCATCAATTTTTCACCTACTTCTCGTTCGAACTTTAAAATTTGGCACAAAAGCTCATTTTGGATGAGAATTGAATAATCAATAGTAAAACCACATATTTCGTAATATAATAACCCCGATATAATTCTGCATTTAATTTATATCGTTGATTTCAAGATAAGCGAGTCTGCCTTGTAATATTGCGGTATCAGGTTCAAAAATTTTTTGAGTTAAAAGTTTGTGGGTTGGTTGATTGATGATATAGCAGGATATCAGAAAAGACCGAAAAAAGCAACGTTTTTTTGGCACTTAATATCTTTTTTTAAAAACAAGTTAAAATGAAATTTTGTTGAATATTACAGCTTATTTCTAACTATATCAAACGTCAATCTATCACAGACATATTTTGTAGAAGCCGCCGATTTTATTAATAGTTTTTTGCTTTGGAAATTGTCCGTGATAAATTGTCCTATAAACTCTAAAAAGTAAAAAGTATTAATTATTTTTTATTTTATTTTGCTCCACTCAGCCAGGTTTTAGCACTAATATCATAAGTAGTGATTTTTGAACATAGAATAGTTTTTTGAAAAACAATCATTTCCTTATTAAATCAATGAATATATTTGCATGATTATACCTTTGACGTGTTTTGAGATTTTTTGCTTCTGTATGAAGGTGGGCACTGTGAGAACTGTTAACTAGTACAAATAGATATGGTAGAAAAGATCTGTTTATATAAATTGAATGATGATATGTGTTCACATGCAGAAAACTGTTAAACAAAACCTCGGCAAAACGTAGAGATGAATTTGAAGGAGAAGTTATCAACAGAATTCAAGAAAGATTGATTGAGTTTTCTATCTTTTTCAGTAATTAACAAACTAGTAAAAAGAGGGGTTGAATTTAAAATAAACAAATGGTTTTTTGTTAAATATATTTTAGAGTATTATATGTAAACACCCTATATATTAATAAAAATGGAATTATCACAAATACATTTCTTAAAATGTTTTTTCGTCGACAAAAAATGACATTTCATTTTTTAAGACAAGCACATTTCGTCAACAAATTTTTTTCGTTCGCTGTGGTTACTATGATCCAGCACGGTGCGAGAGCGGTATTGAATGGACATATCAAAATTTCCGAAACTTATTGAAGTTTTGAAGAAACAAAGTGTTGGGTGCAAGGCGAAAAATCTAGAGTAAAGATGAAATAAACAGATTTCTTCGTGATGCCCTAGATAAAACTTATCTCTTGCACAAGGTAAAATGTTTTAATTTATTTTGCTGATAGATTTATTGTTTTATTATTACAGTCTTGATTAATTATTGGAATTTCTGGGGTTTGTCGAAGAGACGAACTACGTAAAATAACGACCAAAGATATTGTTGATCAAAGCGACGTGCTTATAATAACCATTCCAGACTCAAACTTTGCGACAGAGTCAATATTTTAGAAATATTTTGACAATGCACCAACTTTAGACCAAAGCATTGTAATGATAACATATTTTTCGTCAATTATAAATTAGGAAAGTGTACAGTGGAAGTGGTTAGTGTGCATACATTTGCGAAGACACCTAGTTTGATCGTAAAATACTTAAAATTGTGAAACGAACTCGAGTGTATCGGGCATTGTTATCGGCGCACATCTGCAACGCTTTTGGTCAATGCGGGCGCAGATATTTTGTCATTAAAACAGCATGGAGGTTGGAAATTCTCAACAGTCGCTGAGAATTCCGTTCCCAATAAAATAAACGTGTCCAAAAGCATTTTAACAGGTACAGCACTCCAAGAGAGAAGTTTTGAACGTAGTGCTGCTGGAGCACCTGCATCTAAAGTTGCATCAACAAGTACCCAAAATCAAAATCTATCTCTTACTTCTTCTTCAACGGCAGGAATTAATATCACTAATTGCCAAAATTGTACGTTTAATATCCATATTCGAAGATTAATTTAATTTTGTAGTATAATTAAAATAGAGGGTTACACAAAATTATGATCGTGTGTGCAGTTCGGAAGAGTGAGATCTGGCCGAGGTAGCAAACAAGTGAGTGCTTACTTTTATAAAAGGTATGTAAAGGTCGACAAAAAAATGTAATATGCACCTCAGCGAAAAACTGCTCAATAACTATTTATTAAATTTACCTTACTTACATTTATGTTAACAAATTTTCAATATTATAAGTTCATTATTATATAAATTTAATTTATTTTGAACTTTATAATATTTACTTGTTTTCTGCACAATATTCTAAATTTTATGTACCACATTTCAAGCACTTTTTCACTATTTTTGTTTGATTTTTTAAATACTAATTGTTTGTAATGCACATAATGCTTTTCTATCAAAAATATGTTCTATCGTTATCAAGTTATGACTTCGATCAATTATTTTTCCTGAATTTCGATAGTAGTAGTAATAGATTGAATATTTTTTGACTTAATATGTTTGGGCCGGAAATACTAAGTTTTGCCAAATAGATGAAATGATTGTTTCCATGAATAAACATAGATTATACGAGGGTTATTTGGAAACTAAGGTCCTATTTCTTATAACACATTTAAACCATGACAGTAAATTTTTTTAGCTCGTAAATCGTTATGACAGAAATGGAAATTATGTAAAAAAATATGTAAGAAATAAAATAATTTTTTCTAATTTTGACATGTAAAATGACGTTTTCATAATCAAAGTAAGTGTTGAAACCATCTACTTTTCGTAACTACTTTTCGTTTAGTTACAAAAAGTAGAACTTTAGTTGGTATTTCTCAAACCATGATTACTGTTTGAGATTATATGGATCACATCCGTTTAGCTTTGTTATATTTATATTTATATACAATATACAGTGTGTCCAAGATAAGGATGAACAGCATGGGAATCTCGGAAACCGTGAGAGATACGGAGTCGATTAAATTTGGAAAAATTTGACCACTCGAGAGGTCGACATTTTCTTGTTAAGAAACTTGCTAAGTTTGGCTTACTTTCAGAGATATTCGAAAAAAACCGAAATTGTGCCATTTCGTTATTATTATATTCTGAAGTTATTCAAAAGTTACCAAAAACTGAATGCACTTTGTTATTGCCACTCTTCCTGCTCTACAAGATGGCGTTTACAAATTTTTATTACAACGTTTCGTTTCAAAGAAACCATTATCAACTTTATTTTTTCGTATGGCACTCAAAAAAGTACACTGTGTATAAGAAAGCATTTTTCATTACAAATTCAACGATGTACTACACAATGTGGTTATTCTTGATTTTATTAAGAAAAAATAACGTTTTATTAAATTTCTAATCTTTTTGGTCTAGTGTGCGGTAAATGAAACCATGGCAACGAATAAATGAAGTCGAATTAACAAACGACTTCATTTCTTTTATTGTTAATTCTGACAGAATCTATTTGAATGACAAAGTAGTATCAGTTTAGCAACGTTTTTCAGTGTAGGTCATATTTTATAATAGTAACGTTTTCAAATGAAGAGAAATTTGATATGCTGTCCTGCTACATTATAAACCGGAGAAGTTATGTAGAAGCCGATCACTTGTACTTGATGAAGTATCCGGAACGGAGGCAACCAGAAAAGTCCATATTTAGGCATTTGGTGTCTAATCTAAAAAAATTCGGTTCATTCAGGCAACCCGTACTGTCCAGCCAACAACATTTTAGCGCAGCAACATTTTCTGTTTGCCGCAATTATTTCAACGCACACTACATCAAAAAGATTTGAAATTTACGTGTTCCATTGTAAAATATGACCTACATTGAAAGACGTTGCTAAACTGATGCTACTATGTCAATCGAATCGATTCTGTCAGAACTAACAATAGGCTTCATTTTTTCGCTGCCATGGTTTCATTCAGCGCACAGCAAAAAGACCAAAAAGATTAGAAATTTACTAAAACGTTATTTTTTCTTAATAAAATCACGAATGACTATATTGTGTAGTATATCGTTGAATTCGTAGTGAAAAATGCTTTCTTATACGGAGTGTACTTTTTTTTATTGCTATTAGAAAAAACAAAGTTGATGATGGTTTCTTCGAAACGAAAAACTGTAGTGAAAATTTGTAAACGCCATCTTGTAGAGCAGAATGAGTGGCAACGACAAAGTGATTTAGTTTTTTGGTAACTGTTCGAACAACTGCAGAATATAATGAAAACGAAATGGCACAATTTTGTTTTTTTTTCGAATATCTCCGGAAGTAAACCGAACTCAACGAGTTTCTCAACAGCAAAATGTTGACCCCTCGAGTGGGCAACTTTTTCTAAATTTAACCGACTCTGTATCTCTCACGGTTTCCGAGATGTCCATGCTGTTCATCCTTATTTTGGACACACTGTATACAATGGGAATGGGTTAATATGATATTGAATTAAGCACGTTTACTTTGTTTTTGTCAAAATTAGAAAAATCTTGTATGTAAACATAACGAAACATGATTTTTGTAACTCATATGATATTGCGGGACGAGCGAAGCGAGGTCCCGTAATTACCACATTCGTTAGAAAAAATCAAGCGTTTCGTCACTGATTACATAAATAGCTATTTTATTATTGTTTTATAATGCAACATTTTTAACGTTTTTTTGATTTTAAAGTTAAACATTCTAAAGGAGAAACTACGCTATAAACTATTGGTATTTTTGACAACTTGTTGTGCTTTTTAGCAAAGCTTACACATTATAGTCTTCAAATTCATAGACATACTCAGATACTCATTATCAACTTATTCTGATCTCACAATATCTTCTAGATGGAAATTAATAACAAGTCCTAGTACAGGGAAAGGTTGTGATTTCAATTTAATTACACGTGTTTTAAACCGAAAATTCAATTTATTGAGATCATAATACTCACAAAATATTTTACGTAACACTAACGTGTATTTACAGTCTTGCACTGTGAAAATTATGAATTCAAACATAAAAGCATAATTTAACGAGATATTCTTATGCGTTTGTCATCCAGTCCGATTAATTGAGGCTTATTTAGAGCTCCACTGCTGACTAGTAGGTAAGTAATGACCCATTTTTGTTTAATTATGTTTGCTTTTACTTAAATGAATGAAACAGCAAGAATCGTGCAAGTATATTTTTTTACTTCTTATTAGGTTGTAAATTAATTTATTTTTAAATTAAATTTTACGACAAAACAAATAGAAATTATTGTTATGCGTACCTCTTTATATATTATAAAGATTATTTCAAAATTTTGTGTTTCTATTGAATTGAACTGGAAATAAGAAATAATGGCGTGTCGTACAATTTTATCATCATAATTTTTGATAAGTTGAACCTTATTTCAGCTCAAGACTATTATTAGATTGTTAAAATATAATGTACGGATATTCGTGGGATATTTAAACCCACATCCATGCTATTACTATAGTGTAAGAAATGCTATAAGACGGTGGTGCTTTATTATCTTCTTAAAAGGTTTTATTGGGTTTGTCATTTCCAGTAAAACCATACAATTAATTAAGAATGAAATAAAATAAAATTAATACTAATTATTTTTTAAATAAATAATTGTATTCGTTTACGATATGGTCTGATTAAAAATTCAAAAATTTACATAATTATTACGCTTTCTAATTAACAACGAAAATGCATAGTAATAGTTAAAATGCATCAAATAAATATAGTCTATGTAATTTCTGTTTCGCTTTTCGTCATAGTTGACCTCATTCGAACGCTACTTACCATCGTTGTGTATTCTTTGCTAGCCTATAAATCCAAACATGTAACAATGTTGTAGTAAAGTTACTAACCAGTGGAGGTATTGCCAGATTAATTTTTCTAACCTAAATGTTTCTATGTCAACATTTTCAAACATAACCTTAACATTTAATTTTAGCTACCGATATCAATTCAAGCATATACCGTGTGTCCCGGGTAATCTGAAGCATTGTGCTTAACATGGGGAATTTGAAAAGTCCGATTTATATGCCCCCAAAGTGTTTTTAGGATATTTTTACTATCAGAACACTTAACAATGTGTACTAGAAAACGTTTTGCGTAATAAATTCATCCGTTTTTCACAAAAAGAACTGTCCAGAATTCGTCTTGGCAACAGCGATTTTTGTACTCAGCGAGGTTGATTTAGGAGCAGTTGTTGCTAAAATGTTACCCGAAATACCTCTCATGAAAAATAGAGCCTTTTCTGAAAAATTGCCCTAGTCTATGTAGTATTTTTAGATTAAATTATTAGAATTTAATTTATTTTTCTATAATAATATGTTTTAAACATCGAAACCAAATTTTGAAACGAATGAAAGGTTGTAAAATTGACTTACCTATATTTGCAATGATATACGTTGGTTGCATACTATATGCAGGAGTAGTGCTACTGAATTTTAATAAGAAGCTAAGAATTGTTACTAAGGTTGCAGGCAGCATCTGAAACGTAAAACAAAAATTAGAAAATTTAATAGGTGAAACTTAATTCTGATAAAATAAATGTAGAAATGCCCTCATAAACAGTTTAAAACTTTCACATGATAAACGCGATAAAGTACACATAATTCGTTTTGGCGATTTAAACGTCAAACACTTTTCCCTCTAGAAAGAAAATTTTATTAAAATGTGTTTGTGGGTAAAATATTAACACCACATTTTAATTTAAACAATGTTACTTTTTTGTATAAACCACGAATTTTAATATTTTTATATAAACTGGGTTTAGAAATGATATTAAATACCGTTGTTTTATATATGAATAAAAAATTGAGCAACTGTTTATGAAATTACCAGCGTTCATAACTGTTGGTTAAAAGTGAAGTTAATTTATTTTGTCATTATGCGTTAACACTTATATTTGAAGATCAAATTGTTCTGTATCAACTCGTACATAATTCACAACAAAAGACGTTTTACAGTACGGATTACAGATGATGCATTGTGAGTTTATTGAATTTTCTGAATGAGTTAGATAAACTAATTGTATGGCAGTGTATGTAGACAACCGTTACAACAAGCGCAAATAAAGCATGGATTAATTTTCTTTTTAATTAACCTGAAGATATATGGAAGAATAATTTACTTATGAATTAATATTGAAGTTCATTGTCCGCCTATGTATTCAAATTTACCGCATTTTATATTATTCTGATTACAGCTGCATTTTATCGAAACAGTTAACATTTGAATAATTAAGTTTTTATTTCTTCTAATTCAATGTCAAGTTTATTTTGTCTTAAGCGCAAATTATTTTTAAAAAACAAAAAGGTTATTACTTTATTACTGCTAATCAATATATCTATAACTTCTAGTTTTTGAAATACCACCTCTTGTGTTTTACTGGGTACGGTGGCTAAAAGTAAACATGCGTGTTTCATTTGCCTCAAACATACGTAATATATGGGTCTATACACCAGATATGTGCTTAAAGGGCGGATAAATTAAGTAGTTGATGGGGAACTGAAGCCAGCATTCACTTACTTATACAATATATACTTATATTGATGTGAGAAATCCTCTGAAAAACTGACGGTACCGCAAACGACTCCTACAGGGATTGAACGCTAGCCTCCCGAATGGCAAATGAGCTTGGTAGGAGATTAAACTACTTAGCCACAAGCTTTAAACATAAAATACCTGTTACCGTCCAATCACATTATTTGTTATTTTTATATCCCACTATTCTGATAATAGAACGGGTTTTTTCTTTTTCTGAATAGTTCAAAATCTGATATTCTTTTTAAAATCTAGGATTTTTAGGTTAAACTTATAAACGAATGATGGATCCATTAATGTATTGGTATGTATTAATTAATTATAAATATATTTTTTAGTCAGCCAATACTTGTATTTATAAATTGTTACTCGTTTCGACTTTATAATAAAATTAAAGTTATCTTCGGACAAAATATTCAAAAATCAATACTTTTTGAAAAGATATAATGTCAAACTGACATAAAATTATTATTTTTTTTATAAATTTATAATTTTATGTCAATTTGACATTATATCTTTTTTCAAAAAAAGTATTGATTTTTGAATATTTTGTCCGAAGATGACTTTAATTTTATCATAAAGTCGAAACCGAAACAATTTATAAATACAAGTATTGACTGACATAAAATATATTTTTTTGTACTGCCTACTGAGAAGTTAAGTTTTACATAAGCGTATAGCCAATCAGGAACATTTACTTCCACGCACTAGTGCTCGGAAAACGGACAAAAAGCATTGGTATATTTAGACTTTTAATTTTTAGTTGTAAAAACGCTTTTCCCAGTATTTTTTTAAAATAAAAACACATAGAAAAAGTACAAAAAGCAATTAAAAGTTATTAAAAATTTACAGTGCCATCTACGAATTCAAGATTTAAGCTGACAATTATATTAATTTTTTAAGAAATATTTGCTCGTTACAAAAATTATGTACAAACCTTTTCGGGAAGATTATTCTAGCATTCGCGCTATTAAGCACCTCGCTCACTCCGTTCGCTCTTGCTTCAAATGCGCGCATGCAGGAAATTCTACTTCCCGAACTCGGTATGTAAATAACTATTATAATTAATCTTAGGTTAAAGTTATTATACCTACTTCGATATCTTGTCTCTACGGTTCCAGTTTTTTTCTTAGGAGTACCCACTTAAAAATATTAAAATTTAGTTCATTATTGTGCAGAAATTTTGGGCAATATTCACAAGAAAATTCATCCAGACGACGAAGCGGACAGAATCACAAGTAGGTATATGATGAAATCCATATATGACTACCACTGATTCTAGAGCAATAAAGAATCCTTAAAAATATTGGTTATCCATACAAAATAATCAAGTATAAATTACACTTATTACTAATAACTTGTGGTTTATTAGTTGTTGATAATGACCCAGACGTGAAGTAGAAAACGCTGTATTTTAAAACAAAGCAATACCGAATGAGGCCCTGAAAGAGGAAACAAAATTGAGAAGAGTCGAATTTTCTAATTACAGAAAAATTAATGAAACCGCCCAACATCAAAACGTCTGATTTTAATTTTGATGATGCCATTTTGTAAAGACAACAAAGTATATATATATATATATTATCAGAAAATCCTTCTACCTTTCGGTGTCGGATTGTACAATTATTTACATTTTATTAGATTAATTTCTATTCTACGTTTATAAATTTCTTCCATTCCTTCTTGTTGTATGCCATCTCTTCTGCTTCTCTCCATGTTTTTCCTTTTTCTTCTAGTATTCTTCCTACTTCCCCATTCCATGTTTTTCTTGGTCTTCCTCTTTTCTATTTTTCATTATTCTTGTCTTCCAAATTTGTTTTACTGGTGTTTTGTCGTTGATTCTGACTAGGTGACCCCACCACGACAGTTGCTTCTTCTCTATGTGTGTTAGTATGCTTTCTACCTCCAGTTCCTTTCTTATGTCTGTGTTTCTTATTCTATCTCTTCTCGTTATACCTTTTATTTTCGTAAGTATCTCATTTCGGTTGCTTGTATTTTGCTTTTCTCTTGCTCTGTGAGTACCCATGACTCGCTGCCGTAAGTTAGTATTGGTCTATAAATGGTTTTAAATATTTTTGTTTTGGTTTCGATCGATACTTCTCTCTTATTTAAAAATTTTGTTTTTAGTGCGTAAAACAACCCATTTGCCTTCTTAATTCTATTATTAATATTTGCTTCCTGTGATCCTTTCTCGTCCAGAATTTCTCCAAGATATTGAAAGTGATCCACTTGTTCAATTCTTTCTCCGTCAATCTCTATCTTCGTTTTCACATTTTCTTCTCCAATTACCATTACTTTTGTTTTACTTTTATTAACCTTCATTCTGTTCTCTTTCAAAACTGAATTCCATATATTTAAATTTGTTTGTAAATTTTTTCATTTTCCGCAATCAGTACCACATCATCCGCGTATAATCCTTCAGATACATTAATTCTTTGTAAATTCAGATATCCAATTGTCATCTTTTTTGTTTTCTTTTTACAATTTTTAATTATTTCATCCATGAATAGTATAAAAAGCAGTGGGCTTAGACTACCCCCTTGTCTTAATCCCATATTTGTTCTAAACGTTTCCGATATTTTGTTGTCCCTTATAATTGCGTTCCGGTTATGTTTGTATATTGCTTGAGTTAGTCTTATAAGTTTTGTATTTACATGTCTTTCTTTCATTAGTCTCCATATTGCGTTTCTGGGTACCGAATCGAATGCTTTTTCTAAATCCAAGAATGCCAAATAAATCATCCGTTTTTCTTTTCGTGCTTTTTCGGTGATTTGTTTTATTGTGAATATGTGATCCTGTGCGCTTCGTCCTCGTCTGAATCCACTTTGTTCTTCTTCCATTGTCTCTTCGATTACCTTCCTGATTCTTTTTCTATTATTTTTCTAAAATTTTCATACATATATTGAGTAAAGTTATTCCTCTATAGTTATTACATTCTTTTACATCTCCCTTTTTGTGTATTGGTACGATTAGCGATGTAGTCCACTCCACTGGTATTTCTTCTTCTCTCCACACTGTGTTGTATATGCTTAATAGTGCATCTCTTCCCCGTTGTCCTATATTCTTTATCATTTCTGCCGTTATTCTGTCGCATCCAGGGGCTTTCCCGTATTTTAGCTCTTTTATTACTTCTTCAAGTTCTTCCATTCTTATTGGTTGTTCTTCTGTTTCTCTTTCTAGCTTGTCGATTTTCATTTCTTTTTCTATTTGTGTATTATTTAGTAATTCTTCAAAATGTTCTTTCCATCTTTCCATTATCTTTTCGTCTTCTGTTATAATTTTTCCGCCTTTGCTTTTTATTGTTTTTGTGTTCAGTGCGTTCTCTTTTCTTAACGATTTCAATGTTTTATAAAAGAGTTTTTGGTTTCCTTTGAGTCTTTTTCCATTTTTTCTCCAAATGTTTTCCATTGCTCTTGTTTCGCGATTTTGATCATTTGTTTAGTCGTTTCTCGTTCTTTCTTGTATCTTCTGTATTTTTCTCCTGTCTTGTCCGATAAGTAACTTCTCCATGTTTCTTTCTTTTTCTTAATTTGTGTCTTAATTTCTTCTGTCCACCATGATGTTTGTTTTTGTTATTTATTTTCCGTGCTATCCCGCATATTTCTTCGGCTGTAGTTATTATTATGTTTTTGCAGTATTCCCAACTGTTTTCCACGTTTCTTTCTTTAATTTCCTTTTCATATCCTTCAAGTTTCTTGCTTATAGTTTCTTCATATTTATCGGCTACTTCCCTATCTCTTAGTTTATAATGTTTGATTGATTCAAACTGTACCAATTCGTTATTTTCTTTATTAGCCTTCTGTTTCTTCTCTTGTATACTTTCTCTAATTTTAGCCACTACCATATAGTGATCGCTGCCAATTTCTGAACCTCTTTTCACTCTAGAATCCATTATCATCCTTCGATTTTTTCTTTCTATTAGTATGTAGTCAATTAATGATTTTTCGTTTCTGCTTCTCATCTCTCTTGTAAATTTGTGAATTTCTTTATGTGCAAATAATGTATTTGATATTATTAAATCATTTACAATGCAAAAGTCTAACATTCTTCTTCCGTTATTGTTTCTATTTACTTCTCCATACTTTCCCAGTACCGCTTTATATTTCTCATCGGTTTTACCCACTCTGCTATTAAAGTCTCCTATAATATATAATTTTCCCTTTGCTTGTCCTATTATTTCTGTTAGATCGTTCCAGAATTTATCTTTGTTCTCTTTCTTGTCGTCTTCATTTGGTCCGTATATCACCACTACTGTCTTGTTAATCTTTGTTACGTTTTCTAAGAATTCTACTGACAATATGCGCTCATTATACGCTTCCCAGTTTTTAATTTGATCATCTAATTCTTTCCTAATTATGCATCCTACTCCTGCTGCTGCTCTTGTTTCTTTTTCTACTCCGCTGTGTATTATTATATTGCCGTTTTTAAGTTTTCCTAAGCCTTTTCCCTTTTTCTTTGTTTCCGTCATTCCTAATATATCTACCCCCGTTTTTTCGAATTCTTCCTCTAATTCTATTTCTTTTCCATTTATGCTATTAATATTCCATGTTGCTATTTTCCATATTTTACCCTCTAGTTTGTTAATTTGCATATTATTGTTCGTTGCCGTGTCCGTTTCCGAATTACCCACCCATTTGTTTTCCTCTGTTAGTTTTTTGCTGCTAAATTCCCTTCCTTCGTTGCTTCGTATTTTATTCCATTTATCGTTAGAGTTTTATAGCCTATTTTTACAGTATTTCCCTTTTCCTTCTCTTCTCTTGCCTTTTTCTGATTACCGCCTGGATCTGCTGTTCCTTTTTTGTTAAATCGCTGTCTATGAAAATCGGTTTTTCCCTTAATTTGTATTTATTTTTTAAAACTAATAGTTTGTCTTTAAACGACCCCATTTTCGCTACCACTATGCTTTTTTCTCCTTCTTTCCTTATAGGTAATGCATTATCTATCTTTACTTTTACGCCTATGTACGATTCTAGAACCTGTTCTAAATGCTGATTTAGTCCTTCTTCTTTCCATTCGACATTTTTAATAACTATATTATCCTTTCGGGCTTCTATCTTTTTTCTCTAAACTTTCTTCGATTTCTAGAATCCGTTCTTTTAACATTTTTCTTTCTGCATCCCATTGTTTTTCTTTATGACTCATTTCTTGTTTTAGGTCTCTTACTTCCTCTCTTAACTTAGTAATCTCATTTTTAAACTCTTCTCTCATCTCCTGAACATCTTTTCTCAGTTCCCTAATAGCGGCTATTACGTTTTCCATGTCTGTTTGGTTTTCGGTTGTTATTTTTGGTTTGCTTAGTTTTATGGGCGATCTTTGAGTTACTTTACTCTTTTTAAATACCTCTTGTGAGCTTTCCTCTTCCGGTTGTTTTTCGGTTTGGTTTGCCGTTCTTTTCCTCTTCAAAATTCTTCAATCGAACCCGTACTAGACCCTCTGACTCGGTATTTGTTTGCATTCATTAAATAAATTTCTCCTATTTGTATGCAACCAACCTTGCTATTGTTGTATACACGTATTACGGATAAAGTAGGTCAGCTTAATTTTTCCAATTTACTTCTTTTATCTACAATTTTGACTTTATATATATGTTTATAAATGTTACTTGCCTGTTTATTTAATTGTATTTCCTTGATTCCAATTTTAAATTCTTAATTTTCTCTAGTTTAAACCATTTCTTTAAACCAGCGTGGCAAGAGCGTACATGCGCTATTCACTACCGACGACGTCAATCACAACAAAGTAGCAATGATGAAATGTTGTTTATTCTGAAATAAGATTCCACATAAGCTGAGGAAATATTTACAACGATTTTGTAAAGATTAGATATGTACTTTTAGCGAATCAAAAGTATTAAAATTTTTTTCAATTTTCTTAAACACCAAATTGTGCAACTTTGCTTCAATTTCACCGATTTTTACGGTTTTGGAGTTCCTCATGCATGCTCATGGTTTTTGTGAAATTGTAGTATATACTTCCATATTTAACCTACAAAGTACCGTGTTTATTTAAGATTCATTTTCTTCTGAAACCACAATAATATTTGTCTACATTTTCATGACGTGTTTAATTTTTCTCCATCAATTTATGAACTTATATTTAATGTGGTATACCGTATAATCATTAAATATCTTGTTTACCTCTTAGTCACTATAGAAATGGTTTTAGTTAGTAATAGATTTTTTTTGCTCCCTTAGGTGATTTTTGGTAGTGAAAATGTTGTAGTGTCTAGGGTCTGTACTATACACCGGTTTAACCAGAAAAAACTGGCGGGAGTTGGTTTAGAAGTTTAATTACGTTTATTTACATTCCACTTCCAGTAGATGCGTTGGAATATTTACATGCATGAATAGATGTTGCATAGGTCGTCGTAGCGTACGAGATGCAGCGTTTGCAGAAATGCTGGGGTTCGATTACATGTCGTCCAAATTACTAATTGATTGGACACTGTCTTGCAATGTCGTTAGTTAACGACTCCCGATTTGGTATACACTGGCAAAACTGCACTGGGTTTGTAACTCGTGAGTGGACTCTGTCTCGAACTGAACTCATTTGCTTATTGTACGTGCTTTGTTTTATATGAGATAATTAGGTTGAAGCTTGTAAACAAAGTTGTTTGAATGCTTCCCGTGCTGTCAGTATTTGTTAATTGCGTTTGTTTTGCTGAGTTCTCTTTCCGCATTCCGCGAGTTGCTTCAAGCAGATGTAAATTTATTTATTTATTTATTTGTATGGTAGATTTTAAATATTGTATTGTAATGTAAGTGGTTTAGGAAAACCACTAAAACCTAAACATGCCAACCCTTACCCACCTTAGTATTCATATGTAATAATATTAATTAAGTGTGTAAACATTATAGAAGGTAAATATGAACATAAAATATAACAGTACAGCCATTGCATGACGACATATAATGGACAGGTCCAAGCGTCACTACAATGACGAAGAAAAATAGTAGTTTAAAGAAATAGCAAAGAAAAAAATAATGGAAAAACAGATAATCAGGGCAGAGAATACAAAATATTGCTGAAATTCAGATGACCTTCAGATTCGTTAGCCATAATATAGCTTTATCCTCTACAACGGTCTCTGTTTCGTTTCCACGGTCACAATTTGGATTAGAAATTAGAAATAATTTTGGAACAAGGAATAACGTTGAACAATTTAAAAACGTAAACCTTCTTTCCACACGGTATCGTATGCAGCAGTAAAGTCTAAAAAGACAACTCCAGTTTTAAATTTCTTTTGCAATCCAGCTTCGATATGCGTTGTTAATGCCAATATTTCATCACAACAACTTCTATCGGATCGAAATTCTGCCAATTGGTAATTTTTCTTCAATTAACGGATTAATTCTTTGACAAATCAATCTTTCCAAAACCTTATAAATTATACTTAACAAAGTCCCTATTATATACACTTGGATGAGGAAAAACAACATTAAAAGTTTCTGGCCAAGGTATACCTTTATTGAGAATACTTATCTCACCTCCCCAGTGTGTTTCCTGTAAAAGTAAAATATTGACTCTATTCCTGAAACAAAGATTAGACAAGATATCTGATTTGTCGTTACTGAACCCCTGAACATTAATTTGTAGAATATTTGTATGTGCCCTATATTAGTGTGTGATTGTATTTTGTGAAATTGTGTTATACATTTTTTCCTAATTGTCCGGGAGGGTTTTGATGACCAGGTCTGGCAACGTTTCCAAACCTTCTGATATGTGAGTACTTCTTTGGGCCATCTGATCTGACACAAACCCGAAGAAGCACCCGCATACCAAGGTTAATTTTGAATAACTACAATAATTCTTTTTCTACAAAACACTATTCTTTTAATATCTATAAAATAATCATTATATTAACTATTAGAACTCTTATACCATTTAAAAAGTATACAATATTGATTAAAAATTTTTACTTAGGAACTATAAAAAACTGTCTTTTTAATGATTAAGATAAAAATGTTATTAATAATATTCATAAACTCATTTTCATTTAATTATTTATTTTTGAAATATTTAATAATTTATTTTAATGTCATTCTTTATTTTCAGAACTCCAGTGGGTCTCTTGAAAGTATTATTGGTGATGGTCCCTCAATCCTTACTCTAATGCATGGTAAGTAGTTCACTGATACTTCTTTCGTCCTGTTCCATTTCTTGCACCAATTTGGCATTGGCTTATGTAAAAATTGTTACTTTAATTTTTGACGAATTTTTTTATAGAATCAATTTTCTTCAAACTTTATTTTTAATTGTATTGGATATATTTATACACAATGATACGTTTATTAAGGGTTACTAATTAGTTTTATGTGTATTATTTTACTAATAAAGAGTAGTTATTTTTACATATTTAACTTAAAATTGTATGTATAGGGCGATTTTTTAATCTGAATCCGCTAGCAAAACTAATGTAAAAAAATTACATTTTTTTATGATCTTGTAAGAAAACATAATTTTCTTCATTTTGTGGAAGGAGGAAAGTGGCCATTGCTCTTCGGAGGGAGGTAAAAATTATTTATTTCTAAAAATTTTAGTCATTTATTTATGAAAATTCAAAATTTACATAGATATATTAATGTCTGCTTGTGGCAGAGAGAGAGTGAAGATTTAATAACAATTGGTACATTGACTCTTCTTTCATTATTATTATTATTCTTTTTCTTTCATTAGAAGTCTCGCCAATGCGGTTTTGT
This sequence comes from Abscondita cerata, assembly GCA_030710515.1. Classification (NCBI taxonomy): domain Eukaryota; kingdom Metazoa; phylum Arthropoda; class Insecta; order Coleoptera; family Lampyridae; genus Abscondita; species Abscondita cerata. The sequence goes on along the minus strand of JALBCR010001366.1, from coordinate 215,459 downwards.
CTTTCTCAACATCTTACGGGAATATTTCCAAGCAAGATAGAGTGTTTTACATATATGATTAGTTTGCTCACGTACCCAAATAAACAAGGGTGTGAATACGTAAATGGGTCATTTATCAGGTTGAGACAACAGAGATCGTATTATTCTACAGGTGTTCAAAATCACACTTTTCAGCTATAACATTCTCTAATCCGAGTAATTTAAGGTGTTTCATCAGAGTGCCATGAATTAACCCAGTGACAGATATGACAATTGGCCTTATAATCACGGTTTTAACTTTCCAAAGGGCTCGCATTTCTTCAGCGAGCTCTGAGTATTTGAGTATATGCAGTTTGGATGTTATGATCAGATGGTACAGTGACGTCCATCAAGTGAATTAAGCTGTTGGATTTGTCATGGAGAATTATGTCCAGTCTATTTGCCAGAATGGTTTTATCTGTTAACAAAGGTCTATTCCAGTACAATTTATATTGATTACTATCAAGTACTGCGGTGGGTTCATATCTATAATATGGTTTGAACTCATGGATTAGCTGCCTGTCCCTTGCAAGTTGTTGATGCACCATTTTTGCAACGTCATCGTGCCTGGCGGTGTACTCTCGGTTAGCCAAGGTGCTGCAGGCTCCTGCTAGGTGTTCAATGGTTTCCGGCACTTTACCACACATTCTACACTTAACGTTAATCGATTCTTTCATTATGAATTTACGATAATTCCTAACGTTGATAACTTGATCTTGAATTGCTACCTAAACTCTTCTGTTTCTGCCCTTAATTCGCCTCTTGATAGCCAAATATTCGATAATTTTCCATCAACCTCTTTTTGAGATAGCTTATTTGGATGGGTATCGTGAAGTGGTTTTGCCTTCCACCCTCTTTTCAATGCATCTTCATCGTTGAATGACGGAGGTTCATGGTTTGTATCCGACTAATTCAATGGTGTGAAGTATCTCTTCATGTTTTCCACTTGGCGATGATGCAATTGCTTAATATCAACGATTCCTCTACCTCCAATAGACCTGGGCAAATTAATTCTCTCAATGGCTGCATTAGGGTGATGGATTCTGTGTTTGGTCATCAACACTCGGATGGATCGATTAATGTCTTCTAAATCGGTATCAGACCATTTAATAATACCATATGAGTAGGTAAGTATAGGTAGTGCATAGGTGTTAATGGCTTTTACTTTCCTACCAGAACTTAAGTAGGACTTCAATATAGATGTTGTTCGTTGATGAAGTTCATTTTTGAGTTGTTGTTTAACCAGTTTCTGTTGCATGCCTTGTAACTGAGACATACCTAAATATTTATATGTATTGCTTTTATTATTATTATTTTTATTATTATCACGCAGCACCAAGTATTTGGACCAAAGAGACGGTGGTTTAAGGGTCTTGGATAACGTAGAAAAGTAAATCAAAAATTAAATCTTCACTTATTTTTCTTACTTTGTTTTCAGAAATCCATCTCTTGAATAGGGTATATTCTTTTTCATATTATCCTCTTGACATTACTGGAAGTAAACAATACTTCATTCTCTTCATTGAGAAAATCGTGAAATAAAAACAATGTTTTTTTCACAAACATCGCATCCCTTGGGAACAATTTAACCACATGATGTGCATCGGTTGAAATCCGGTTGCTTAGCACTACTTACAGCAACAATAAGTCAGGGTATGTTGTTTATTTAAATAAGAATAATACATTGAACCTTAACCACGTATCCGCGCTAATGGGATATAAATCATTTCATACTCCAATTTTTCTCCGGAATCCTAGATCGGTCGCAGAAAAAATCATATATATATCATTCTGGTGGAAAGTCTCATTACCTCTCTTAGGTAACTGAATGCTCTCGGCAAGCCTCAGGTATCAAGCGTTACCTGCGGGAGGGAACTATCACTTTCCTTTCTTGTAATACAAATAGCTATTTTTTTTAAATAATTGTAAAAAACGTCTTTGTTACTGTTTTAAATATTGAGTTGGTACTATTGTGTAACTAATTAATGATTTAAAATATGGACAATGCATTTTAATACATACAAAAATTTTAAAGTGTACGGAAGAAGTTTTCTACCGACAAAATTTTGCAAATGCTAAGTATTCCGAAAGTATAGAATACATAGTCGGTGTGTCACAAGTGTACTACCAACATTCGAATCGTAAAACACTAATATTTGAATGTTTACCATTGTTGCACATATCCTTCTTCATTCAAAATCATCGATTTTGGAAAATACAAAAATAAAGAGTAATTTATTTATTACTCATTTAAATTTGAACAGGAGTCAATTTCAGATATTTGCAAAATACTTTTTGACAACGAAGGTCCATTATTTGCTAATTACAGCGCTACCGAAAAAACAATTTACTACACCTTACAAGTAGATAGAAGAGGAACTAATTTTAACACTAATTCTATATCCAAACATTCTCGTATTTATTGGAGATATTTCGAAGATTTCGATTAAAAAAAAATCATCCGTTATTATTTTCGAGAAAAAGATGTTGAGTAATGGCCAATTTGTGAAAACATTTTTAGAATTAAAACAAGAAGGTACAGAATGTACACGTATTATAAACAATTAGAACAATGGCTGTGTAGGTTATTGTTATTTACTATTATAATATTCGAAACTTTTAATTACACAATTGGCACATTGAATGGGAAAATTATAGCATATGTTCTACTAACGTTAATTTAATAGAAAAAAAGCAATTACCAAGAGTATTTGTATATACTTACCTTAGATATAGTAAATTCTATGTATTTTAAAGGATATGTTTTGTAGCTAAAATTGTTAAAAAACTTTAATGAATAAGTTCAAGAAACGCTATATGCGAAGAAAAGGAATAATGATGTGTATTTTTAAACAAAATACAATTTGAACACAGTTATTTCGTACATTAGCGACTTTATAATATTTTATGACGATCGCAGATATTTTTTTTACAAAAAGCCTTCATATTTAACGAGGGAACGTTTTGTTTAAAACGACTTAAATTATGATATTCGTGGTTAACCAAGTATTAATATAGTTAAAATCAGTTAAGCTTGTGTATGCATCTTATTATAATAATTTTGTTACAATATGTTCTGTTTTTTTTATTCATGTGTGGTAGGAAAGAAAACAGAATCAAGGAGCTTAAGTTTGCCGTGTTAATATATGCGACTGTAGTAATCGCATGTTGACACTTAATATTTTGACATTTCTCATTTTGACGTTTTGTTTAGATTGTTGATTTAATATCATGGTATAAACTAATTGGATTGTTCTTCGTTGAGGAGGGGCACCAAAAAACCATTAAGACGTTTTTTCAGGCAACGTTTCGTGCAGCCGAATGTGCACTTCTTCAGGCCTCTGTTTATTAAAAAAAAAATACATTCAACGGTAAGTTATATACATAAACATCATATCCTTAATATATTAATCTAAATTATAGGTGATTAACTCGACTACTTACTTAAAACAAATAAATGGTTCGCCACTTGAATAAGTGTAAAAACACATAGGTATTAAAACAAACACAAAATAAATTAATAATTAAATGTAAATAAATATCTCTAATAAAACACACACTCTATACGTAGAAACGAACAAACATGAATGGCCAAACCAAACAAAAACACGTAATAGGATTAAAATCATAAGTACGATTGCAAAAACAAAAACCAGACTCTGCGTTAGCCGTACACCATATTGAGATGGGTCATAATTTTAATTTTGATAATCCTACGATTTTAAATGTAGAAAGGAATTATAAAAAACGTCTAATAGCTGAAATGATATACATCATCAAACACAATAACAACATTAATTATAACACGGACACACAAAATGTAAGCAATATTTATAGAAATTTAATCACTAAAATAAAATAGAAGAAGGAATTCCCATTATCATATTGTTATCTAGTCATTCATGTTTGTTCGTTTCTACGTATAGAGTGTGTGTTTTATTAGAGATATTTATTTATATTTAATTGTTAATTTATTTTGTGTTTGTTTAATATCTATGTGTTTTTTACACTTATTCAAGTGGCGGACCATTTATTTGTTTTAAGTAAGTAGTCGAGTCAATCACCTATAATTTAGATTAATATATTAAGGATATGATGTTTATGTATATAACTTACCGTTGAATGTATTCTTTCCTTTTTTAATAAACAGAGGCCTGAAGAAGTACATTTTCGGCTGCACGAAACGTTGCCTGAAAAAACGTCTTAATGGTTTTTGGTGCCCGTCGACACACGTTTATGAAAATTAGTTCAGGTAGTTATTTAGAATGAGTCATACGCAACTTTATATGATTTTAACTATATAATAACTTCTTATATAGTGTTTTTAATAAAAATCTCGGAGTACTACGTATTCGAATAATTATTGCATAATGTATAATTCTCCCATATTTATTTATTTATTTATTCGTATGGTAAATAATAATAATAATAATTCTCCCATAGTTCTTAAATAAATAAAGATAGGAATTACTACACTATTTTAGGAAAACATTTTGTGAGTGTACGTGAACGCCAAAAGTATGACTTCACTTCATCAATTTTATATTTTTAAGGAAAACCTTATGCTGTGAATAAAATTGAAGAAGATTTAAAAGATATTGTAAACAATATTCTATCTTTTGAAATTTGTACAGGGTATACAAAATTATGATAAAAAATGATTCACTATCTAATTAATCATTTTTAAAAACAATTTTGGTCATGGACATTTAAAGTTCTAGGCGTTTTAGTTATTTACAAAACACAAATTTGTATAAAATATTTTGGCATTATCTAACCAAAACTGGTGCTGCAACGGTGTATTAGAAATGACCAAATGCATTTAGAATTTTTAACTAATGTTTTGCATGAATTGCTTTAAAATTTCCCGGAAAATATTGAACCACACACTATTGGGTTACAAGACAGAGCTCCACCACATCTTTTATTTTAGTACTTTATATTATGTATTTTCTGTGATGAATGCGAATATATAACAATTTTTCTAAAGAATTGTGTGGCCTAATTTATTTCCATTTCATAATTTAATTTACTACGTACATAATCAATTCACGTAAATAATTCAATAAGAGAGATATTATTCTTGTGCGTCATCACCTAAGTACAATTAAAATTGTCAACATCAACAATTATACAAACGATATCCGACAAATTCAATTTAACTTTAGCGTGTAATATGTTCTTGCTAACAAGACGTAATGCTGTTATACAACTCTCCGCGCCAAAGAGATTTGAATATTCGCTAAGGGAATCCTAGAACAAACAATGAGGCTTGTCGTTATTTAAATTGTGTCTTAAGGCTTGTTGTAATCACATAAAGGTGTTTTCTTAATGGAACAAAATCGTTTAACCTAATCGATTCTGTACACTCTACAATTATGTCAACTCTTTGACCTAAAAATATATATTTATATAAATATAGGAACGGCAATTGAATGTACTACCAATGGTATTACTATAATTTATGAATTTATTTTAATTTTAATCCTAAAGTAAATTAGATAAACTATAATATTAGAATTTAAAATACATACAAAATTGTAGATAAAAATATTTTGTTTATAACCACATTTTTGCGCAATTTACTCCCAGAAGCGTTAAATTGAAAAAGAAGATCACACCTAAAGAAGAAATAAAAGCCAAACTCAAACAGTCGATAATAGGGCTTAATGTTTTCAAACGAGAGTTCTGAAATAATAATTAAAGTTATTAATTCGGCAATGCAAAATCTAAATGATAAAACTTAATGAAAGCTCTTCATACAGCCTTATCACATGAAACCAAATTTCGACAGAAGGAACTTTCTGACCAATTTTTACTGACTAACCCAAAAACTCGCTGAAGCAGATGCTAAATATAAGTTATTGCACAAAAGTGGAAGCCAAACTATCATTCTGAAAGACGTACTTAAGTGAGTAAATGAGGATCATGCTTTTTTATTGTCACATTTTAAAGCTGTATTTTTATTGGTAACTAAAAAATAATTTGTTTGTTTACATAAAAATACAACATTCATTTTTTGGTTATTGAAAACGGTTTTTACCAATCAACACACAACACTTTTATCATTGGGCGTACTTTTAAGGAATCCGAACAAGGAACATGGGATTATTCATATCAAAATTGCCACTAACAGTTTCAAGAACAGTTTCCCGATGAAGTGTTTCGATACGATTCGTTTGTACAACATGTTCATCGTATAGTCGAGCGGTTTTCTAGTACCGGTAGTGTTTTAAAAGGAAAATCTACAGGCCGCTCTACTGTTTTGACTGAAGAAGTTGTTGAAGATATTCGTCAGAGAATGGAAGTGTCCTAAGAAATCTCTAAGACAATTATCGAATCAAACAAATTTATCGTTTGGTATATGTACGAAAGCTTGCAAGAAAATCTTGCATTTTTATTCTTACAAGGTTACTGTAACACAAGAATTATTACCTTAAGTTTTTTTAATGATGAACTATGGTTTCATCTTAGTAGATATGTTAACTTTCAGAATAGTCGTATATGGTCGACAGAAAACCCACAAATTTTTGTTGAAACACTACTTCATTCCCAGAAAATTGGAGTGTGGCTGACAATGTCAAGACGTAGGATCATTGGGTCTATTTTTTAAATCAAAATATTAATGAAATAACTTATAGAGAATTGATTTTGGACTCTTTTATTAATCAATTACATGATGATGAATTACAGCAGGTTATTTCAACAAGATGCGGTCACAGCCCACACATTAAATCATTTAAGACAATTCCACGGTGACAATGGCTCCACGTTCACCAAACTTAACACAACTGTGTTTCTTTATGTTTGGTGTACTCAGAACGTCTACACACTTTAGAAGAATTACAGAATGCGATTACCGAAGCTGTTCACAACATTACATCTGAAGTATTACGTAGTGTTTTTACCAATATTAAACGAAGAGTGAACTGAGGTTTAAATTAAAATGGACAACATTTTAAACAATTAATGTTAAAATTGCATGTCAATTTTTACAACTGTTAATAACAACATTTATTCAACGTCTTTTTTATAAGTACATATTTAAAATTGTGTTGTTTTTATCTTGAGTATTAAATTTTCAAACATTGTTACAGCTGCTAAAAATTTATGGGACACCAATGATGTGTTAATAATTAGTATCAATTTAAAAAAAAAGTATTTGGTGAGCGCTATATTTAGAGATCTTTCAATCATTTACGAATGTTATAACTTTAAAGTTAAAGAATTATTCTTTGAATCATAATGGTTTCTTGTATTGTGACATATTATTGTACGTAACTTACTCTTTCTCATTGTGAAAGTCGGCATAAAATTGATTTAGGCACTGTACTCAAAATACCTCTGAAAAAAACTAACTCTCTCTATACGTGTGTTCTAACTTGGTCAATAAATAATATTTTTAAAAAGATATTTACAGTAGGTATATATTAATTTCTGATTGAATGAACTCACTTTATTATTGTATAACTTTATTTAAAAATTGGTTAATTGATGGTAATTTTTTTTAATATGGTTACATTATTTTTTAATACTTTATTATAAATAATTTACTATATACTATTTAAAATTTTGTAAAAATTGGTCCTTTTTTGATTAAAAAAAATTTTCATAAAAATTAATTCAAGCACCTTCGAAAGTTACATGGCTATATTTAACTACTCAATCAATGTGCTCCATGAACAACAAGAAAAACATGTTCCTGAGAATCACCACTTTGGTTTCCGGACCTGGTCATCACGACCCGCTCGGATAATTAGGAAAAAATGTATAACACAATTTCACAAAACACAATCACATTAAACACTTAATTAATATTATTACATGTAAATACTAGGGTGGGTAAGGGTTGGCATGTTTAGGTATTAGTGGTTTTCCTAAACCTTGAAGTAAATGCTTTGCCAAGGCGAACCAATCCACAATTTCACACGGTTCCGTCACCACACTGTACAGGTTTATACTGATCTTTAAGGGCACCATACATAACACTTACACCACAATACAATATTTAAAATGTACCATACGATTAAATAAATAAATCAATGTGCATAAAAATTGGTTCAAGAACTATAATTTAAAAATGTTTTTAGTTGAATTGATTAAATACCTTGTTTTTCATGATTGAGTTCTTAACGAATTTCTTAATTTCTTCTTCGAACCCTAAATCTACTCTTCAGATGAAATTAAGTGGCTTGTCAATAATTATTTTAACTTTAATTGATTTTCTAATTCTATCTGTCGAACCACGTCGCTGTTTTAAATAATTCTGCTACCGGATGTAAATTAGTTTTTTTTAATTGAAAATCTAATGGATCTAATATTTCACTGGCTTCCGGAATAATTTTTTTATTTGGTTCGCTTAAAAGAAATGTACCTAAGCCATGTTGCCAGCCACGTTCTAAAATCATGACGTGTTATCCAAAATAGATTCCCGAAGGGCTTCATAAGTTTTTATGAATAAAATCTGAGATTGAAATTTTTCTTATTGCAGTACCTTATCCCTTTAAATTGATTGGAAAGAGCATTTACAATAATCGGACTGTGCGATAGCACATAATTTATGCAACTAAATTGCATTGAACTTATACATTTTTGTTAAAAGCCTTTTGGTAATGAATACCTCAAATACTAACAAAAAGTTGTAAAAATCGCAAATTAAATAAGCACTATACTAAACAGTAAATAAACAGTCATATTGAAAAACTGAGTCAACTTTGTAAATTCAAAGTTACTAGAATCACAATGCGCTAAATTCAAACTGCTTTCAATCATTTTTGAACGCATGGTATATGCGGGATTGAGGCGCATTACCGTAACAATTTTTTAGAGCCATTAGTAAGTGACACTTTCTAAACCATTATTTTATGTTAATGTTAATGATAGTAGACCAAGTGATTTACAATAACTTCCTAAAAAAGAAAAATGGATTTCAAAATTAGTTATTTAACATTAAAGTTAGATAGTTAGATAAGGATCTTCTAGAATATTCATTATTATTATAAATTGATTTTGGATTTTTACAGAATTTTTTTTTTTTTTAATTTATGTTTGTCACAGAAGTATGTTATTAACTTATTTTAAATAAATTTTGTGTTTTTAATTTGTTCAAATTTTTAATTAATTATTTTTAAGAGATTAACTGAAGAAGCTTACGACAAAACGTCTTAATTAAAACAATTAAACAAAATTTCTTGGCTGTTTTGTTTTTAAACAATTTGCGTCACTGAAAAATTCATTATTATAATAATAACAACAAAGACAATTATGAAAAAAAAGGTGTACTAACTTGTGTTTGTGTTAGTTTTCTTGCAAAAAATTATTTTCTGTATCTCAAAGAGTATTGTTCAATAATTTTTTTTGATAATTTTGCTATTGAGTTTAGATATAAACCGTCATTATAAATTAGTTCGTGTAATGTTAACGAAATAAAATATATATTATAAATTCAAGCAGTTGATAAAATGAATGTTTGTCAGATAAACGTTATTGCTATTAGTTTCTGGAATCGCCACGATTATGTGTTTCGGTAAATGATTTTTAAATGGAATTTATAGGAGCAATGCGATAGTTATAAAATAGAATTTTCCAAATGTGAAAAACTTATTGCACAAACAGATAATAATAGTTTTTGTTTCTTATGTTACATAGCTCATTGTTTAATAGTAGAGAGTGCATTATCAAGGTGTAAGTAGTAATAGAAATACCTACAATTAAAAAAAGTAGTTTATTGCATCTTCACTTTTATTTCCTATTGATGTATAAGGTAAATGGGACACCAACGTGACGTGTACAACTCTGTCTTTGGAACGGCGAGTATGTGACTTTTTTTCCAAATTTGAAAAATGTAATTTAATATATCAACCCCAAATTGTTTTCAAAACCAATAACATTAATTTGATTTTTGTACGATATATCGTAGATTTGATTAGAGTTTGAGAAAATTGGTCATCTGGAGAGAAAAGCATTTTGTTTTTTTAGAATATTTTCAAAAACATTTGTTGAGCCGATTATTTTTTGATAGGTTATATGTATTTATAATTTTCTGGGTCTATTAATAAATAAATTAAAAAAAAGTGTTTAGAGGAATATTTCGAAATCTATCACTTGTGTTACTGCAGGTAACACGAAAATATGTGTATTAAAAACTAAAACGCACTGTAAGAAAGTAACTGTAATTAACTTTGCCAAGTTCGAGGACATATTAAAGCCAAAGACCTCTCCATAGTATAGTATATATGGAAAATAATTCTCCGTCTTTCCTACTAAATAAATTCTATGTTTATGTATGTTGCGAATCATACGGAAATTAAATTTAATCGAACAAATTAGATTTCGATCAGAATAAACGTTTGCAAGATGTGAAATTAACTGTATCAAGAAATTTACCTTGCGAAACGGTACTTTTATCTGATATTCCGGAATAAATATTTGATGCATGATAATTAATTGTTCTTCTTTTTCTCTTCACTTTTTTTGTAGTACATTGATGCAGTAAAGATTCAATAGTTTTTCTGAAGATTGCGCGACCTCATCACAAAACAGAGAGTTGAAGAAAGGTTTAAAAGTAAAATGTCCCACAAATGAAGTTTATTTACCTACAAAACCTTGAAATGATGAAAGATTGAAGATAATAGTAATTCGCAAAAGATTTTTAATGTTCTTTAGAAGCTATTGTATGCTAATTTGTGTTGTATGTGACACATAGCTAGGTGACTCTTAATCTATAAAACTCAATACTCGGAACCGTTATTGTTTTTATTACGTAGGAGGTCAGACCTAATTTTCTTGCAAACGTCGCTAGGTCAATATATTTAGAAAAGAAAACCAGTATAGTGACCTTCATCTTGTCACCCTAAAAAAACAATTCCAAGGCCAATTATTTTTTTAAATAAATATGTTTGTATGTCAAAAATCTAAATTTGCATAGTGAAAATGTATCTCAAATCTATAGTTAAAACTTGACCAAAGTCTACTTAACTCAGCTTAATCACTGTAATTACCCACTATTATGCAAATGAAATTTTGTTTAAATGACAAAAACAAACTAATCAACGCTATCTAAATAGTTTAAAATTTTAATGAACCGAAGATAAAATACAATTCAGGTAGGTATCCAAGAAAACCAAGACACAAATAATGCAAAAAAAATGTACAACAAATGTTATTGAACTTACCTCGTTTTAAAGACTAGAGATATTTACACAAAAGTCATAAACAAATAAATAAATTAAAATAAATAAATAACAATAACTTTAATAAAACAGAATTTAAAACTGTGAATCACTATAACATTTTAAGGGTCTACGAAAAATATGATTTTATTATTATTTTTTTAAATCGCGTTAATTTCTTGAGGTCATTTTCAAGGTCGCGATCGTCACCAAGCCGATGTTAACCAGGGACTGGCAGAAGAGCCTTCTGCCATCTTAGGGTACCATTCAGGTCATCGACTTCTTCAGCAGCTTCGTCGTAATGCTATTGCAAGGTATTGAAGAGGGGATGTACCGTTATTACTTTTTACTTCGATTATCAACTTTAAGTAAAAATACGGCGAATTATTAATTAACGTTCATGTATCGTACTTATTTTAAAATTTTTGTTGAAATTTGCATTTTTATCTGATAAGATTTAAGAATTTGAATGTGGCAAATTTACTGATTCGTTACGTACGTTTTTCCAAATAATAAATGTTTGGCATTGCACGCTATGAAGTAATTTGCCAATTTTTGTTTAAAACGGTAAATAAAACAGTTAATGTAAAATTTCAACGAAACTTTATTATTGTACGATGGACTGCGTCAAGTGTTGTTGGAGATTTGCAAACTTATTACAATTTAAGTTTTACAATCACAGATATAAAGCTAATACAAAATCATTAAGTAATATTTACTAAAACATGAAACCGAAATTGGTAGATGTTAAAGATTTATTCAAAACTTCAGAAAAATTGAAAAACATGGGGATTTCTGCGTCCGCAGACCATAGACTTTGTAACTGCCGATAGTTTAATAGAGTATGAAAATGTTTACAGCATATTCGAACGATTCTGTACTGGCCGATAAGTAAGTTTTATCGGATACACGATTGGGTCACACATAAATATTGGCAAACTGTCGACAAATCGCTAATTCAATATTGTACAATTGATTATGATTGAACACCCCAGATGGTTCGAGCGTTGGGTTGAATATTCGTGCGTATTTTTTTATAACGCTGATCGTTGTATAAAAACAGTATCAACATTTCTGGACAATCTAATAATTTTATTGTAATAGTTCTTCAAAACGCTAGTTACTTAATATATAGGCTGTGGCAACCGTCTCGAAATGGTAACAGTAGTTGTTTTATGAATTTCTCGCATTGATTAAGCCTCTTTTTATATTGGGCGAAAAGTTAGGAACTACTGTTACAATTTTAATACGATCCAATGTAGGAAGATGTTTTTCTTCAATAATAAATACACTGACCAGGTTTGATGTAATTATATGCCCAACACTTCAGAAGAATGTTGTAAAACACTGTTGTATTAACATGCAACATCCATCAGGGCGTTGAGCACTAATGTCATCAACTCATTGATAGTGAAGACGTGCAAAACCAAGCTCATTTAGAATTTGATACACACTGGATCAGAAAGCAAGGAGACGCTCTCGCTAGGTGGGAAAACTTTTCTGTAGTATCACCAAGCACATAGTACAAGAGGTACTGCAGTAAACTACCAGATAAGACAATCAAAGATTCTACTAAGGGCCGGTTATTCAAAGATTGTTTAAACGGAAGTTTTAAAAAACCAAGTTCATATAATAAACCAAGTTCAAAAATTATTGTGTTGTTCGTTTATGAAGTTCGCCACGCTTACTTAAACCAAGCTTAAAGTGATGTAGTATATGTTGGCAGCAATGGAAAGTTGTCGCGCCACTTACTTCACTTATGTTTTCATCGTAATTTTTGCCGCGATATTGTTGTAATAAGAGATTATTTTAACGTGTTTAACCAGAGTTTAATTCCTATTTTTTATTTAAAGTGCTTGCAAGTGGTAAGTATGAGTATTTGTTAATATTAAAAAAAAAAAAAAAAAATATTTTTGGCCGCAAAATATGCAAAACAAGTGGAGTGTAAAAAAGTGACACTGACACCAATAAAATAAAAAGCAGCGGCCTGGGAGACCATTGTTAAATATTTACACAAACTAACCAATTTTTTTTTTTTTAAAAATTAAAAAAAAAATTTAAAAAAATAAAAAAAAAAAAACTTAAATTTAACTAAATAAAATTCATTCATTTTAAAATTAGTAATAAAAAAAAAAAAATTACTCAAACCAACATAATTAATATTTTCTTTTCAATAATTATTACAAAAAAATTTTTTTTTTTTTTTTTTTTTTTTTTTTTTTTTTTTTTTTTTTTTAAATATTTTTTTTTATTATTATAAAAAAAAAAAAAAAAAAACCTTTTTTAAAAAAGAAAAATATTTTTTTCTATTATTATTTTTTATTTTAATAAAAATAAAAAAAAAAAAACTATTTTTAATGATATTAAAATTTAATTTTTTTTTTTAATTTATTTTTTTAAAAAATTAAATTTTATAAATTTTAAAATTTAATTTGGTTTAATATATTACTTAAATTTTTAGGAACCAAAAAAAAAAAATTTAAATTGTGTCCAAAAATCAAATAAACGAGCAATTGGTCATCTTTCATTGATTTGGTGCAATGTAATATAGACAATTTTTCTAGGTTTAAAAGTTGATTTAAAATCAAAATTAGGCGAGTGGGCAGCAAAAAGCAAAATTTCGTCAGCACACAAGAAGAATGTTTTATAGAAGAACATGAACTTACAATGTTGCACAAAAAAGAAAAGCATGCAATGGAAATGCAACATGCAAAAGAAATACACCAAGAAACCCTTAATCAGATGCGGGAAAAGCACAATCTTCAAATGGAAAAATATAAATTGTAAATTTTTAATAAATGCATGTTTTTCATGTACAATTACAATAGTCGTTCAAAATAATTTGTTATTCATCTATGACGAACGATATTATTTTCATTTACTTTAGTTATTTGTATGATACATTTTCATTATTGTATTGTGATGTAAGTGTTATGTATGGTGTTTCAGAAGATCACTATAAATCTGTATAGTGTGGTAACGAAACCGTGTATAATCGTGGATTGGTTCGTCTTGGAAAAGCATATAAACTAACTACTGTCTATGGATGAGTAGCAATAACTTCAAAATCCTTATAGGCCACTGCTCACTTAGCTTAGGTTAGGTTAGGTCAGTGGCGGCTTGTCCATATGGTCAATTGGTCAATGACCTCTCACAAATTTTGACAATATATAAAAAATATTCATTATTACGTGTTTTATTAAAATAGGTAATTAAGTCGCAAGTACAATAACTTAAAATATATCGGCCGTCGTTCGTAATTCATCCTCTTCAACCTTGGGCTGGCGGTGCGAATTGTCCTCATTGAATTAGATCTACCCGGAAAAACTCGAAAAACGTGCAGCGCCCGAATAAACGCGAACGTCCGAAACAATAATCAACTTTGGGTCATGAGCCGGATCCAGCAGTTTACGTTGACTTCGTATAGTGTGTACAACTACGCTCGATTTTTGATTCGATTTTCGCGTGTTTTAAATCAGTTTAAGAATTTATATTGATATGTTTTACTGTTGTTGTGTTGTTTTGTAAAAATACTATTTTTGATTCGCGTGTGCATGCGCTATAATAGAAAATGTCGGTAGTGCAGAAAATTAAACAACTAAAAGTGCTAACAAACTTAATTTTACAAAATTAGTTGAGTTCAAGGCAAATGGTCGTCCTTTGCCAGAACTAAGTTTACGACAGACTAGCAAAGACAAAAATAAAGATGTTCATCGAAACTTTCTCAAGGTAATGTACGATTTAGCTAACTGGATATGTGGTTGTGAAGTATCAAATGTATTTTACTGTTTTGTTTGTTGATATTCGTACACAGCTAGACAATGCTTACAGAAAATCCCTTAGAGATTTTAATGAGAATGTTTCGAAAAATCGCTATATTTTGAACAAAATTGTAGATTGTATAAAATTTTGGGGTGCATTTGAGTTATTTATATTTTTTTAAGTATGTCTATTTTTTAAATTAATTTTTGACCTCCCAGTATGATTGACCACGAGCCGCCACTGGGTTAGGTATGACTAAAAATCCGGAGTGTAGCTTCTGTTATTCGTAGTATAAAACCCCGGCTCATTTACTCACGAAGAGTGACGCCACACTCTTCAGAAAAGAAATTTCAAGGACCAATTCATGATACTGAAGGAAATCACTCATCCATTGAATCCTAGGTTAACTCCAAAATTCTTTACTTACACTGAATGAGGGTTGATTCAGTGCAATGTCAAACCCAGATAAATCTAAATGTAACATACAAAAAATTTAAGAATATTAAATATTGCAAAATTAGTCACTGCAAAAAATGTTCATTTAAAAAAACTGTTTGAATTTTGAAGAAGTAATTGTTTAATTCGGTATATTTTGGCAACCAACGTTGAACAGGTTCTATTATTAAATATAAAATCACTAGAAGACGACGTGTTTTAAATAATGAATAAAATAGAATAGATTTATATGAAAATGGAAGAAAATAAAAAAATGATGGAGGACAAAATAGACAATGATAGGTTGAAAGCTAAATAAATCCAAGAACATAAAAAATGTAAATATGATGGAAGAAGAGATAAATACTACAATTTTGGACGATCGGTCGGTTAATATGATTTCAATACGCTTTATATAGTTACCGAAGTTAGTCTTATCATCTGTATATCTGTATGTAAAGAGCATAACATAAAAAATGAGTTGTAGAGTAGGGATGTGTGCATATGTTAATGCATTCTTTCTCACCGGTTAATACCATTTAGGTTAACACTTACAAGGTGTTTGAAATGCAATGTCTACTTTTAAAACGCCCCGGAAGAACATTTTTTGTTGACCCTCTACGAAAGATAATTACATACATATTCAGATATCCATTAGAATACAGTGTAAGTTGGAAAATCGCTCTAGTTAATGGTACCAATTAACTTTGTAATTAATGTTTATATTTACTTACTGGTTTATATTTACTTACTGGAGAAACATTTCCACCTATTTAATTTAAATTTTTATAATTTTTTTAACAAAGTACAAATAATATAGTTAAACGAGTACACATGTGTTTTCCAAGTGTAATATTACAAAAGATTCTATTATCAAACCAACATATTTTAGGATTATTATGTTATAAAGTTTTTATCATTTAAAATTTTCCGATAGTATGTTAATGTTTTAAACTTATAACATGGTAACTCAAAGCTGTTATTAATCTTTCAGCTTAACGTAGGTTGACATTTTCAGTTTTTTGTTATAAAATTATTTATTACATAAATAATTATTGATTGTTTCATCATGGTGAAAATAACCGTTCGCCAAAGTAAAAGTTTGTAAAGGATGCAAAGGTGAAAAAACTTACTGTGTTCTACATACTCAATCTTAATCACCGATTACAAGATACTTCATGAAATCATACGGATATGAGTAATTAAATTTTGCCCGTAACTGACCAGACTAAAATAGTACCAGCAACGAAAAATATAAGTAAATAATTTGAATTTAGTAATTTAATTTAGTTTTTTAATAAGAGGGTAAATATGTTCAACTGACTTAATAACGATGCATGGGAAGCATTGAAACCATGGTCGTTTTTGTATTTATGTTTCTAAAATAAAAATAATAATATTTGTATATTTATTTTTTAGTACAAATTGCTCTGCTGGATTTTTCGAGGATGCATTTCTTTGATTTTTTCCTCAAAGGACCAAATGATTTTTTTCTATATTTCGGTGGTTATATTTATTTGTTGTTACAAAGTATGTTTTTCTTTAATTTTTTTTTTATTCTTTATGAATGTAGGTGTCATTTAATAAGGCCTTCTTTAGGAGATAGAAAGAGACAAAGGAACAAGTTATTTTTTCTGTCAAAGAACAGAAAAATTGTTTATTTCTATTTATACCTATCTCCTAAATAAATTCGAAAAATTACATTATTTATTATTTTGGATTAATAATATGAAGTTTTTGTATTTTATGTTATATGTATAAATTCAATTAAAAATATCAAAATTTTAAACACTTAAATACAACAATGATTTAACGTTTTAATAACATGCAATTATTTTTTTTTTTTTTTTTTTTTGTTTCTAATGAAAAAAAATAAGAGTAAAACAAAAAAACAAAAAAATTGGAAGACAAAAAAGAGATATAGTTTTTTTTTTTTTTTTTTTTTTTTTGATATTAAATACCAAAAATGGCGTGGCATACTCTAGTAAATACAGGTACAGTGTTTAAAGTTAAACTTTATCAAAATCATATTTTAATAATTATTTATGGTAGATGCAAGTGTGTTGAAATAAATTGGTTTGTTTTGTTTGGGGAGTTTTTAACACGAACCCCATGGTAGTGTTCTAATTACAAGAAATGCATAAAAGGCTTTCACACTCGTGTGTCATACAATATTGTAAGAAATCAGAAATAAATAATAAGTTATACAATTTTTTTTAAATAATATTCAGCGGCCCTTTTTATCCAATCTCAGCGTGCCAGCATACATTCACAACTAACTGCTACAGCATTGTGAGACAGGGAGCGACTGAATCCATAAAATACATAATTTATTGTAATATCAACAAAATGCTTTTTCACACCAAAGCACAACTAATTACTATTTCGTCCAGTATCCATTTACTTCAAATAAATCATCTTGTGATGACGAAATTGAACTCGAAAATCTCGGTTAGTAATACATCGAGGGTCGAAACGTTAATCTAAAAGTATTTATAAAACGCCTAACCCAACAAGCTTAATTTAACAAAGCGTCCTTTTCAACTATAACTTTTAATTTATAGTACCATCTAACACGGCCAACCTGACAGGTCCTTTCCGCCTCGTCAAAAATTCTGTAATAGAACAGACCATAATCATCCTCAGCCTCACTTCTTTCCTTATACCAAATCCTGGCACCTAACACACATAAATGCATTACCATGGTAATTACAACCCCATTTCGGTTTTAATACCATTCAGGCAAAACTGAAACAAACTCAATCTATTCGAACTTTATGAGATTCACAATCAATCTTATAAACACCTCAGCATTCGCTAGGCTCAATCACAATCAAGACGAAAACAAAATTTCATAAAAACAACTTTACCTGGCTCTGTCACCGTCGTGACAAAAACCAAACTTCAATTATTGTGAAGATCTTAGTCTTTACCCGACTCAACCACTAATGGGACCGAGACCAAAATTTAATTCTGGTAAAGATCTCGGGTTTTAATGGGCTCAGCAAATGCATTCTCGTGGGAATTAGTTCCAAAACTAAAACAAACTCAAACTATTTGAACTTCGTGACATACACAATCAATTTTACGAAGACTTCAGTATTCGCTTGAGTGAATCACAATCAAGACAGAAACCGAACTTTATAAAACAACTTTACTTGACTCAGTCACTAACAAGATAGAAGCCAAAATTTAATTTTTGTAAGGACTTTAACCCCTACTCGAGAGACCGAAATAAATTATTGTAAAGACCTCAGGCTTTACCCGACTTAGCCACTAACGTGACAAAGACCAAAATTCAGTTTTTGAAAGAACCTCAACCCTTACCAGGCTCAGTCACTTACAGGACGGAAAACGAAATTTAGTTCTTGTAAAGACCACAGCCTTTATCCAGCTCAGTCACTAACGGGACAGAGACCGACATTCAATTTTTGTAAGGACCTCAGCTCTTACCCGGCTCAGCCACTAACGGTACTGAGACCAAACTTTAATTAATTTATTTATTCAAAGAGTTAGAATAGAAACAAAGTCCATCAAAGCAGTTATGTAAGATTCCAACAACGGCAACAAAAACTCACAACATGTACTTAATTATTATCAACTGAACTTAATGATTACAGTTACAAACTCAAATCATAATATTCCGCTTAGATTAAAAAAACTGTAATTCTCGTAAAGCTCCGTCTTTACACGGTTCAGCCACTAACGGGACAGAGGTCGAAATAAAACATGCAAACTTACTCTAACCACATACCATTTTCGTTACTGTCGTTATCATCTTCAGTTTCCAAGAATTTCAAAATTTCTTTTATGTCATAATTCAATGACCATTGTGACGGCCACATCCTCAGTTATTCTTTTGACACACTTTGAATATTGTGTTTGAACTTACTTTTTTCACCTTGCATCTGTCGTTGGGCAAACCCTTGATTATCTCATACGGTCCTAAAAACTCTTATTCGCTTTTACTCATATGCATTTGTAAATCACGATGCTAATGTCCTAATGGACAAAGTACCCAATTGAATATCGAACATTATTTTGTCTCTTACGATTAATGTCTTCCATGTTGCTAGCTTCGTCTCGCAACTTATCAGCTACCCGTTGCCTCTCTAACTTCCGATTACGAATGGGTTTTAAGTACGCAGACATGTTATTCAACAAGGCCTGAATCAACGGGGTTGCACTCTTTATTCCTAACAGTAACTGCAACATTAGGGACTGTGGTATTCAGTATTTATACCATTCTACATTTACTGGACTTCTGTTTCACAAAGTTTGGGAATCTACCCATATCTTTCTTCTGCGAAATCGGACTACCTAGTTTGCGTTTTTAATACAAACATAAAATATAGAAGATAATCAATACCTTACAACTCCATGAAAAAAAAATTCTTCCTGAGACACCATTGGTTTCCGGACCTGTTTAAATCCTACCGGATAATTAAAAAAAATGTAACACAATTTCAAAAAAGGACACCGTATTACTACTAGCTGAATCTTCCACAACTGGTTTTTCCATTCCGACTTTACTTTTGTCTCGATTCTCAGAAGTTTTATTATCGTTCTCATGTAGCATTTTTCTTGTCCATTACCACGATAAATATCCGGTGTTATAAAATGGTATTCGATATTCCATTCACTTAAATACTTTGAAAATGTGCTGTTTTTGAATGTTGTACTAGGATCCATTATGATCCTCTTATGAGTACCAAACAACGCCAACGCACTGTGTAATTTTTTGCGCTGCCGAAGTAGTAACTGACTTCATTAGCATTAAAATGCAATACTATGACAAGGTTTAAACGAACCATTTGTCGACATCGGCAATGGGCCCAAACAATCCATATGCAGACTATAAAATGGCTCAGCTGGCTTTTCTACTTGACTTATGTAACCTTGCAAATGTGCAATTTTAGTTTTCTTAATTGCACAGAGCACACAATCCTTAATGTAGTTTTTAATTAAATTTCTCATTCGTGGAAACCAAAAGTGTTCAGCAACAGAATCGTAAGTCTTTCCACAACTCACATGACATTGTTTTTTGTAAAAATTTGGAGTAACCCCAGCCTACTTTGCCTTGGTACAAACCATTGTAAATTTACAGTTCCGTCAGAATTCACGCGTTTATGGTATAACATTTTGTTTTTCTCAACATACTGGTTTGAATCGAGTTTACCCTCTCTCAGTTGAGTCAATAATTCTTGAACTTCAGTGTTTCCTTTTTGTTCCATATACGCCCAATCACCATGTGTAATTTGTCTCACTGTAACACAAGGATTTCTACTCAAATAATCCACATGAGGAAGGCGGCTTCCTTTACGATAAATGATTTCAAAATTGAAATCTTGTAGATAAATCAGCCAGCAAGCAATTCGAGGCAACAAGTCTTTTTTTGATGCCGTAGCTTTTATGGCGTTACAATCAGTTACAATCGTGAATTTAATTCCTAGCAAATAAGTTCGAAAATGTTTCAATGCCTGCACTATCGCCAAGGTTTCGAGTTCATAAGAATGGTATCGGGATTCTGTTTTTGTGGTTTTTCTACTAAAATATTCTACAACTCTGGTTTGAGACTCATGTTTTTGAATCAAAACAGCACCATAGCCAATGCTACTGGCGTCGGTATGCAACTCAGTTGTGGATTCAGGATCGTAAATTGCAAGTAGGGGTCGCGATGTCAAATGTTCAATTACATATTGCCTTGCTTGTTCTTGTTTCTCGTCCCATACAAAAGTCACATTTTGTTTAGTCAATTTGGTTATACAAGCAGTACGACATAACAAACTTTCGGAAATAATTAGCTAAACCAGAACTTCGAACTTGTTTTGGATTTTGAGGAACAGGCGCTTCTAGCAAGGCTTTAGTTTTTGACTTTCCACGTCTAATACCCTCCTGGGAGATTTCCCTTCCAGAAGGATACTCCAAGGAAGATTGAAGAAAACGACACTTTCGAATATTTAAAGAAAATCCGCACAAATTCAAGGCTTCCAAAACTTGTTGCAAGTTCTCAAGGCCCTCCTCGGGAGTACGACTAGGTATTAAAATGTCGTCCAAATAAACCAAAGCAATGGAGTCATTTAAGGCTCCCAATGCAAGATTTACTGCTCTTTGAAACACAGCATGAGCGTTGGCTAAACCAAAGGCATTCTTAAATACTCAAAATGCCCATCTGGTGTTACGAAAGCGGTTTTGTAGATCAAATCCTCATGAATAGGTATCTGATGAAAACCCGAAGCCATGTCCAGAGATGTGAAATATCGTTCTTTGCCCAATTTACTCAATTGATCATCGATCAGAGGTAAGGGGTATCGATCTTTAACTGTGTTAGCATTCAACTCTCTGAAATCTACACACATTCTGTAAATCCCATCCTTCTTTTTTACAAGGATAATAGGACTGGCAAATGGAGACTCACTAGGTCTAATAATATTATTAGTCATTAAATCGTCAATGATTTCTCGTACAGCACATCTTTCATTTGCAGCTAAACGGAGAACGACTCACAACAGTATCCTTTTGCAATCTAATCTTTAAACAAACGTTAGTAACAGCCCTGACTTTATTACCATTTGTAAGCATGCTTGCATGGTTTTGGAGCACTTTTAGTAAAGCATCTTGAAATTCCAATAGCACTTCAAGTTCATACACTTCAGAACTACGTTAAAATACCCTAGAGCCTTCATGATTCACTCTATGGTTACTAGACTTCGATCGTAATATACTCTAGAGCCTGTTCCCATGATCTGTTCATGGCGACATTTCGAACAGGTAACTCCTATGCCGTAAACGATTAGTTCTTCTAAACCTGACTCGGATCGGACCAATTAGCACGCAAATTTTTCAACATAGTGAATTTTCACTCACGTATGTTTCGTATGAATTAACAAACGAGCTGTTATACTACGTTTCTTCTTTTAAAACCCTACCCAAAGTTCTCTTTAGAGGAAACACTTCAGTAAACCCAATTTCTAGTAATTGGGTTCCATCGTTCGTATCACGCTTTTGCTTCAATAACAAAATATCGCCCAATTCTAGCTAACGTTTGCTCATTCGACCAACCCATTTCGATTCTTAAATGATCAACATAACTCACCCATTTACAAGATTCATTTACTTCCGGGCGGAAATGAAGTAAATTGATTTGTTTACTGGATCTTTGAAACTGCAAAACCTTCATCAGTTCCGTAAGAATTACTCGAGTCGGCTCTCTTCCAATTTCGGGAAAAATGATATCTGTTAGTTCATTATGTTCCATCACAATTTATTCGATCAACACAATAAAATCGAGTATGTAAAACAAAAACAAAAGTCACCTACAGTCACTGCATCCACACGTACCACACACTTTACATCTAGGGCCTAAATTGGTAATATATCGCACTTCTGATGTAAGAAATCAATACTTAATAAGTTATACAATTTTTTTTTAAATAATCTACAGCGGCCAGTTTTATCCAATCTCACCGTGCCAGGATACATTCAGAACTAACTGCTACAGCATCGTGAGACAGGGAGCGGCTGAATCCATAAAATAACAACAAGCTTAAGTTAACAAAGCGTTTTTTTCAACTATAACTTTAATTTATAGTACCATTTCTAACAATATTATATGTACAAAAGAGGTAATAGTTGCAATTAAAAAACAAATAATTAATAATTTATTTTACTTTGAGTATTGCATGTTACTGGGTTACTCGGCATCGTTCTCAACAAAAATATTTAATAATAAAATTCTTATGTAATTTACATTGCACTTTTACACACGATTTTACTATTTTACGTACGATTTCACACTCAATTTTTTCATTAGTTATTGTGCTCCTGACTACATTACCCATTTAAATGGATGTCAAACAAAAACTTTTAAAATATTTGTATATTTTAAAACTTTCTGAATAACATGTAAATTATTTAAAATGCATATAGTTTGAACACTTAAATACATAAATTGCACACAATCGTTTACATCCAAGAATAAATAAAGTTTTATCTCACAGTAAAACTTTCTGTTATTTCTTTTAAGAAAATGGAAAAAACCAACTTGATTCATTAACTTTATCCGTTCCTAAATTGACCTACTTTAAAAACTTCAACGATAACTTTTGTTCCGAGAAATCTTTTTTATATAGCATCCTGAATTTGTTTTTATTAATATTTTATGGGAAATTTGTGGTTTATGATTAATCAAATGGTGTGTTGCAAATTGAGCTAAAATGTTGAACGAATCTAATTTGTACAGTGTCATTAATAGGTGGTATGTTCGTATTATTAAATATACCTAGTTTCGTTGAATCTTTAATACCCATTTGTTGTTTAGAATAATTCCTTCTAGACTCGAAATGACGTCAGTTAACTGCTAGTCATTCGGTGCTAGAATAAAATAGTGAAGATTAATGTAGGTGTAGATGTTGGTCAGTCGGTATACCTAAGTTATAAATAAATAAATAGTACAAGTGACTTACTGTAAGAAGTATTTTATAAATGTTGCCAATTACCACAAAATTCCATAGCATCTAATTGTTTTATAGATAAAATGGTGTAAAACGGTAAAATAGAAAAAATTGGATAATATAAAATACTCATGGCAGTAGAACCTTCCAGCACTCAATCGTTCCTCAAATTTCTGAATATTTATTCTTTTAATTATTAATTTAATTTTTCCTTTCTTTGACTGCATAACAATTCATTTTATAGTATTTTTTATAAAGGCAAGTTTGTCGACAGATGTGTTAGCAGTTACATAAGTCGAACTTTCAATTATTATAACCGACTATGTTTTGGCAAACATAAAAATCTCGAATCGCCTGTTGTAAGTTCGCAAGAGTCCCAAAAAGGTGAAACAGCTGTCGAGTGATTATCGGTGTTTGTTTGCTATTGTACAACCCCTTGCAAACTTACAGCAAGCGATCCGAGATTGTTATTTTTGCCAATAGCTATAATTAATAATTGGATACAATAATTGAAGAATTGACTTATGTAACTGCTAACGCATTGTCGAGCTGCCTTTATGCAAATGCATTTTCGTATGTGTTACGTAACCCAAGTCGATACTAGATGTCGCAACACTTATTGTTAGTATTTTTGATCTACTTTTCTGCTAAATACTTTTAACTAGTTTTTTCCAGAGTAGGTTCCTTTTATCGAGTTTTAGTTCAAAATTTCTTTTCCCATATTTTACTTTATTTTAATGCCCTTTCTGTAATACGTGCTTGTTTGTTGTGATTGTTTCTATATTTATATCATACCAATCTTCATATTTTGACCTTCTCTGTTTCAATATTGTGTGTTGTTTTTCTTTTTCTCCTTTTCTTATAAAATATCAGCGTCTTTGTTTTTCCTTGTTTTAATTTCAATCTCTGTTTGTTTAGATATTTTTTTTAGTTAACACATCATTTGCTCTATTTCCGTCTTTCTCTTGCTCTCTCATCTGTTTGCACACGCCAAAGTCCATATCTTCATATTTCCGATCATGACTTCCTCTTCTTGTTTGAATAAATCTTCGAAATTCTGTATATAAACTGTGAATAGTATTGACTGTTTTAAACCCTTCTCTATTCAGAATTTTTGTTTGTTAGTTTTTTATTATATACATACTATGTTTCATCTTTCTTCATCTTATCTGCAGACGGTTTTGTCAGTTTTTCCTTGGATATTAGTGGGAAAATATAAGTCATAACCTATTATAAAAAACTATCGATTTTATTTTGTTGTAATGTGCTGGTCTATCGTGTAAAAAATACTAAAAACAAAGAATTAATGAAGACGTGGTACGTACGATAATTTGTATTCGTAAGTTGCGGTTTATCGAATGTTGTGTGAATGTGATATTTTTATTCATTTTTTATGAACTTGAGGTTTAACACCTTGAACTAATAACGCGTTTTGGAATATTATTGCCCATCTTAACCCTATTAAGAAATTATGTATTTTTTACTACGGATTGTTAATTTTTGTTCAATATACGGGTGTTTCATTAAGGCTGGCCACCGCCAAATCTCAGAAACTAGTGGACATAAAAAGTAGGAAAAAAAAATTCATTATAAAAGTGGCTACGAGAAAATCCTGGAAATTATTTTTAAGCTCCGTAATTCATCGCAAGGGGGCGCAATTGAAAATTAAAAAATAAAATTTTAAATTTCTCCGAAAATTTCTACATTAATGCATACCTTTGGTAACATCGTTAGAAAGCTTAGACAATTCTTCATCATTTTGGTCTAAGGCTCATTGGCGTACCAACCTTAATAAGAGTGAGGGAAGCTATTGAATGTGTAATCATTTAAATCACTGTTATTTTTAAACGACTTATCCGATTTTTGTAAACCTAGGCTTATCTAGAAGAGAAAAGTATGTACTTTTAACTGTCGTATTTATTGGTACGCGATAGTTCATAATAAAATTGTTCGAGGACGCAATTTGTAATAATACCAGTTTTTTAAATTTTATCCAAAAAATTAAATCATACGGCATAATTATGACATCATAAGCGGAAAGTAGATGAAATTTGTAACAAAAATCGTAAGTAACGCAATTTGATATCTTTATTCGTTCCAGAGTTATGGCATTTAATTTAATAGAACGGTAAAAAATCATGAACAACTGTTAAAAAACAAGTGAAAATCTATAAATGTTCAAATTGACGGCCGTTTTGTAAAAAACAACTATTAGTTTTTCTTCTCGTACGTTTTTAACAACATAGAAAAATTCTAGGGCATAATTATAATGTGGGGTGTTTTAAAATAATAAACTAGTTAGCTGTGGAAAAAAATCGGCCCATTTCCATGGAGCTAAATAAATTGAAATAATTGTCAACTTACTTAATTTTGATAGATGTTGTGTTGTCAAAATTTTTTCCTTCATTAGTTTTGGGTTTCATTTTGCCTAATCAGAAATTAGTGCTATCCTTCAAAAATGTCGTATACCAATGCCGAGGCTTACGACATGCTTGCCGTGTATTTTGAATGTTTTCAAAATGCAGCTATTGCGGAACGAGAATACGCTATCAGATATCCTGATCAAAGGCACTACACTAGAAAAGTATTTCGGCGAATGATAGCACGTTTAAGACAAACAGGAAATGTACGACCTATTCCAGTTTCTATCAGAAAACGTCCCATAAGAAATGAAGACAATAGTATTAATGTTCTTGCGTACGTAGAAGCAGAGCCTCAAGTAAGCATAAGGGAGATTTCCACAGAACTAGGTGTAAGTGTTGCTTCTGTGTTCAGAATTTTAAGGGATTTTAAGCTGCATCCCTATCATCTAGTTTTACATCAGGCTTTATCAGACACTGATTTTGACAGGCGGCTCGACTATTGCTATTGGCTGAGAGACATGTGTAGTGAAAATCTTCGATTCTTTTCCAAAGTTTTATGGACCGATGAGGCTACTTTTAGTAGCTGCGACAAAGTTAATTTGCACAATATGCATTATTGGTCGCAAACAAATCCTCAATGGATGCGCGAAGTGGATCACCAAAACAGATGGAGTGTAAATTTGTGGTGTGGTGTTTTAAGTGACAGAATTATCGGACCATTTGTTTTTGATGAACACCTAAATGGCGAACCTTATTTAAACTTTTTACAAAATGACTTGCCCAATCTTATAGAAGACATCCCTCTTGACGTGAGAGCATCCATGTGGTATCAACATGATGGATGCCTTTCACACTATTCCCAAAGAGTCCGTGATTTCTTAAATGTTAGACACCCAAATCGCTGGATCGGAAGAGGTAGTTTGTTTCCGTGGCCACCTAGATCCCCGGATTTAACTGTATTACATTTTTACTTGTAAGGAAGAATCAAAGATATTATTTACGAAACGAGACCAACTACCTAAGAAGACATAATTCACCGAATTGAAATTGCAATACATTCAATTCCACGAGCCGAAATCGAAACAGCTGTTTCCAGTACGAGAAGAAAAATTAATACAAACGGCCGTCAATTTGAACATTCATAGATTTTCACTTGTTTTTTTAACAGTTGTGTATGATTTTTTACCTTTCTATTAAATTAAACGGTTAAAAAGTCTTCTTTTCGCCATAACTCTGGAACGAATAAAGATATCAAATTGCGTTATTTACGTTTTTTGTTACAAATTTAATCTACTTTTTGCTTATGATGTCATAATTATACCGTATGGTTTAATTTTTTTAGATAAAATAAAAAAACTGGTAATGCAGTGTTAAAATTAATTTTTTTGGCAATAACTCTGCAACGAGCACAGATATCGGGTTAAGGTTTTCAGGTTTTTTTCTTGCAAATTTAATCTACTTTCCGATTATAATGGCGTAATTATACCGTATGATTTAATTTTTCTGAATAAAATAAAAAAAACTGGTATTATTACAAATTGCGCCCTCTAACAATTTTATTATGAACTATTGCGTACCAATAAATACGACAATTAAAAGTACATACCTTTCTCTTCTAAACAAGCCTAGGTTTACTAAAATCGGATAAGTCGTTTAAAAATAACAGCGATTTAAATGATTACACTTTCAATTGCTTCCCCCACTATTATTAAGGCCGATACGCCAATGAGCCTTAGACCAAAATCATGAAGAATTGTCTAAGCTTTCTAATAATGTTACCAAAGATATGCATTAATGTAGGAATTCTCGGAGAAATTTAGAATTTTATTTTTTAATTTTTAATTGCGCCTCCTTGCGATGAGTTACGGAACTTAAAAATAATTTTCAGAATTTTCTCGTAGCCACTTTTGTAATGAATTTTTTTCCCTACTTTTTATGTCCACTAGTTTCTGAGATATAGCCGGTGGCCAGCCTTAATGAAACACCTTGTATAACTATGTACCATGTGTCTGATTCAAAGAGGCCACCGGCTGTATCTTAAAAACTATTTATCTTACAACTTAGGGAAAAAAATCCATATAATAAAGTCGTTTATGAGAAACTACTGGAAAATATTTTCAAATTTCCTACTCCACCAATAGGGGGCGTAGTTTACAATAATAATGCAAAACCACATTTTTGATAATAAATGCATGGTAATAGTATCATAAAATTTAAATATTCGTAATCCTCAGATCTTTTTGTGTAAGTTTGCTTTAATTCTTTTCTTCTCTAATATAATATTTCATTAGGCATTGAATTGACTTGCAAAAGATATTTTTGTCAAAATCTCTAAAGCGGTACAAAACTTATGATTGTTTTACTTAGTCAGCTTTCCCAGTCACCCCTACCAGTTTTTTGACAAGATAC
This sequence comes from Abscondita cerata, assembly GCA_030710515.1. NCBI lineage: Eukaryota > Metazoa > Arthropoda > Insecta > Coleoptera > Lampyridae > Abscondita > Abscondita cerata. Next base: position 186,848 of record JALBCR010001366.1, on the reverse strand, counting down.
AAGAAAAAGCATTAAAGCAAACTTACATAAAATAATCTGAGGATTACGAATATTTAAATTTTATGGTACCATTACCATGCATTTATTATAAAAAATGTGGTGTTGGTATTATTATTATTATTGTGAACTACGCCCCCTATTGATGGAGTAGGAAACTTGAAAATATTTTTCAGTAGTTTCTCAAAAACGATTTTATTATACGGATTTTTTCCCCTAAGTTGTACGATACATAAATTCTAAGATACAGCGGTGGCCTCTCTTAATCAGAAACATGGTACACTGAAGCCAATGAAATTTGGGACATTTTTACTGCTTCAAACCAAAATTTTTATAGTGTAAATTGGACTAGACTGCATGAACTGTAATTGCGGAGGCATTACCTTGGAGAGGTGGATAAACTGAAATATGGTATAGTTGCGGTTGATGTTACTGTGTTCTTAACTTTATGTTTAAAGAACCATTTGAATATTATTAAAAATTTTCTAAATTACTAGGAATTAGCAACAAGAACTATTTAATGCCAAAGGACTTTTGTTTTATAAATGGTGTGAGCACAAAAAGTTCAGGTCGAACAGTTATTGAGTATCAACATATATAACGAAGTAGAAGCGTTTCTCATTGCAGGACATTTGTGAAAGTACTATGATTAGTTTAAGAACGCGAACTACGTGCCTACTCATCAGTATCCATCAAATTTCTTAGAGTACCACAAACTATTGTTTGGCGAATTCTAAAACTTGAGAGTTTACATCCATATTATTGTTGCGAGGGACAAAGGTAGACCACTATTCTCATTTGGTCTTCAAATCAATTTTCTAGATAGAGGAAACTACATTTACAACGAGAGGAGTCATCAACGTAAGCTGTCATTAAAAAGTCCTAAAACAATACGCACATCTAGATTCCAATATGAATCTTCTGACAATGTTTTGGTTCCTACAATCCATCTTTCCTAGGAGCTAGAATTACCTTCTTTTTTTTTATGAGAATCCGTCGCCAGTTCTCTCTTTCTTTAATTATAATACGTGAATATCGTTACAAATGAATGGCGCACCACCACATTTTAGAATTGTCGTGCAAATTTTTGTTTATGCTAATTACTAAAATTTTGAAAAAAGAAATGTAGCATATTTTAGTGTGTAACAAATGTAACAAAACGAATTACTACATTTAAAATATAGCGTGACTAAACAGTAGTAAGTTTTCCGCTATTAAAAACTGTGAAAACCTTTAGAAAAACAGCGGGCATTTCAAACATTTTCCCGAATCGCATTGCTTGTGCCTTTATTGCAATGGGTATATTAATATCATTTAAACAGTTAGTTTAATATTTGTTTAGTAAGAACTAATTTACATTAATTTTTGTCAAGCATGGATCACCTAAGATTGAGACACAATTGATCAAAGTCACATCTAGAGCTTATTCTGTAGTAAACCAATATATTGTCTAAATTTGTTTGTTTTGCTTTATTATTACAGTTTCATTTCAGGCACTTTCTGTCCCAAATATTAACCCATCAATCTTGTTTAACGCGGTACCTTGTTTCACATTTTTTTGAGGTTAACACTTAAATGACTTTAGCTTTAGTAAACTTTTGTTATCGGTTTAAAGTAAATTATAAACATGATTTTACCACAGTATTAACCATTTTTAAACATTTCATTGCCCTATTCTTCTTATTAGTTTATATTAACATAATTATAAATCAGAGGTTTAATTATAGTATTATCAATGTTATTATTAAAAAAATTGATCTTACACTAACTGTTCTGCAACTATCATATTAAAATTTAATTGTATTTAATATTATAGTAACTACATATGGAGGAATCTAGTTACAAATCTAGTTAGAAATATTTATTAGTTAGAGGATTTTTTTGTAACACCCTTTATGTTGGTACTATGACATACAAACAAGAAAAGGTTTATACACAAACAATGGGTCAGAGAGAGAAAGATATATAACGAGCGTCTGACGTCGGAGATGAGGTTTCAGAACCCGTCATCTATATCTACTGTTGCATGTTTTTGAAAGCAAACAGAATGTAATTCAATATCTGACATATATTACCCGTTTTAAATTGGTTTTACCACGAATCAAAAATTTAAAAAAAAGGTTTTGGTTTTATTTGTTTTAAACAATCTTATATGCTTAAAAAGTAAACAAACTAGTGATATCTTTTTAATTAAACTAAAATTTAAAAAAAAAATACTTTATTTTTATAAATAGTATAGTGCAGTAATATTATTTATTACTTTTAAGTCTACAGGGGCTTTATTTTTCTATATTTTATATAGTGGTTTACCTACTAATTTAGAAACTTCATTTAAGAATAAAAAAGTAAGACAACACAATTCTAAATAAATAAGTAATAGTAAAAGAGTTACAAGAAAAAGAAATAAATAAATCGCGGGAAGGTAGTTTCTTTGTCACAATAATTTAACTAACGTCTATCTTTGTTTTAAATTAACTGGCACTTTTAACCCATTACTGCATCTATCCAATTTACAAATTTTTGTATATTTGTATAAACGCCAGGAAGATGTTCTCTGCCACATCCAATTCCCCAAGATACTAAGCCAATGAGAGTTTTTCTGCCATCTATGGTTGTGGTTAAAGGTCCTCCAGAATCACCTTGGCAAGAATCTCGGCCGCCCTGTAAAATACATTATAATTTGGGTTTATCAAAAATAAATGAGTTTACCTCCTTATATCCTGCGCATAGAAACACGTCGTGGATGGTTTCTCTTCTTCCTGCTGCTCTAAACCATCGTTGACATCTATCGTTTGATATCACTTCAACATCTACTTCTTGCAAAACTGATGGAACTGTTGCTTGACCGTGCCGCGTTCTTCCCCATCCGGCGACTGTTGCTTTTTTACCCAACAATTTCACCTAATATGAAAAATTATGTGTTAACTTTGAAATGTTTTTAATCAATAATAAAGCTATCAAACCTTTGGGTCGTGATTCAATTACATGACATGCATTAATGACATCCATATTTACGCATATATAAAAGTTAAACTTGGACTTATTTTATTAGAATAAAGATATTTGAAATTCAATGAAAAATTTGAAGTCATATTGTATATTGTAAAATCAATAAAAAATAAAAATTTGCTTTAAAAACTTTTTACAACAATAATTCTAAAGTTACACTTACACTTGGAGAAGGAAGACAAACTGGAATAATGTGCTGCTTAAATCTAACATTTCTATCAAGCTTTACAAGGGCCACGTCGTTTCTAAAATCAGACGGTGAATAAGAGGGATGAACTTCCTTTCTCTCGACCGTATATTCTTCGTGCGCGAATCTTTCTTCTTGGTCGCGTACATCCCATTCACCTAATCTAACTTTCAAATTTCCATTCGCGGTTCTGGAAGAAAATATTTAAGAGTTGTCTTTATATTTTTTTAATGTAAATTAACTTACGTTGCAACACAATGTGCAGCCGTAACGATCCATCGTTCGTTGAGTAAGGCGCCACCGCAAGCTAACTTTTTCGACAAAAATCCAGTTTTAATTAAAGCAACTTGCCACGGATGTGAAGCGAACGATGTAGAATGTCCTCCAACAATTCGGTTGCTCCTGGTCACCAACTCTCCACAACCTGCAATAGTTTCAAGTTTAATATTTTGCTCGAGAAAGTGTAATTTTATAAAGAGAATCAGGTCATAAAAAAATTCGTTACCCGTTTTCAAATGGAGCCATAGCTCACGTTGCGTCGTTGAACTTTTAAAGATAAAAGAAAATTTCAAACATAATTTTTTACTACTATTGATTTTCGAACAGAAACGGGAACTACAAATCTGATAATGTTAGAAAACTGGGGAATGTCTAATAATGTTATTTAAAATAATTAAACTTTATTTTATTTTAGTTTCGTTAGTTTTAAATTTGCATTAATTTTATATTTACTAACTAAACATTTAAATTTTATGTAAAATTAAAACGTATATTTTTTACTTTCATAACATTTTGTTTGTTTAGAAAAAAATTAATCTAATCCATTTTTTTAAGGAATCTTTGGAATTGAATTGTGAAAATTTTGAGAAAAACCCAGTGCTAAAATGATTATAAAAATATTTTAATGTTATTCAACTCTTCGTATAGTCTACTATGCCTACTTTTAAGCTACAATAAAATATGGACTAATATTTTGGGGAAACTCGACACATCTTCCAGTCATACTAAAACTTCAAAAAAATGCCCTACGAATAATTTTTTGGTATGGATTGTATTTATCACAGAAAAATAATTTATTTGTTTATAAAAGTTCATTGTTTGTCTTTAAGAATCGGCAGCTTTTTCAAAACAGTTCAGATGTACATAACTAGCGAACACGAAACAAGAATTTAAGATCACACTTTGCACAGCCTTTAATATTTTTTAAATCATTTATGTTTAATTCTGTAAAAATTTTTAATAATCTACCAATTTCAATAAAAAAACATTGTCAATTATAAAGAATTCGAGATTTCATTAAAATCATACTTATTAGAAGACAGTTTTTACTCGCTTGGGGAATACTAGAATCAATTACTTCAGTTTTTTTTTAATTATACTCATCTTTAGTACTAAGCGAGCTGTAAATTAAATTAAATTATTTTATTTATTTTACTATAAATTGCAATTATATATTTACAATTATTTTATTATATTTATTAAGGCTGTTTGTTATACATGTATTCTTTTTATTGTTTCCACTTATGTATATTTCAACGCCACTGGCAACTGAAAATAAATGTCTATCTATCTATCTATCTATCTATAAGAAATAATTAAATGTTTTTGAGACTGAAAGATTCAAGTTTGTACTATTAGGCAATATTAAAAATTAAACTTATAATCTATCCTTAGAAAAACTAATTTTTTACAGTTCTGAGTGCATCCAGTTCTATATTTCTGTATTAATTTCGTGCATCGACTTTGTAATCTTCTATATCAAGATGAATGAGAAAGTAATAGTTGGTATCAAATTGGTGAAAATTTTCGATCTCAAACATCGAGTTGTATTCGGCATGATATTCCACGAACTAAGTTTTATAAATATTTGGAGGACATTGTTGAAATTTTGACGCGTGAAAATTTCCAATGAATTTAACCGTAATTGGTCCATTATGACAAAATGAATCGAGAAAATGTGATAATTTAATCTATTTCTATGGAAGTTAAAGGGACTTTAAGTTGCGTACATTGATTTTAAAAACTCTTTAGGAATCAAAATTTTTTCACAATAATCTATCCATTTCTACGGAGTTAAGGATAGTACGTCAAGGTTGTTAAAAAGCTAAATTCTCTTTTTTTAGTAACGGCTTTAAAAATGATATATCCCGATCAGTAAAAATATTTTACAATAATCCATCTGGTTTAAATTCAGAAACCGATATTTCAAAATATCCTTTTTTTAAAGTCGACTTGGAAAAACTATAATTGTTTCAATGGACGAAACATTTTTAACAATAACGTGTCCAATTATCTTTAATTTTCGAAGCACACAAATTGATTTAAAGTTTTCTTTCCGGTTTTGTATACCGTGTGTCACGGATAATCTGAAGCATTCTGTTTAACAATTAGAAAAGTTAAATTTATATGTCCCCGAAGTGTTTTTTAGGATATTTTTACTATCAGAACATTTAACAATGTGATTAGAAAACGTTTTGCGTAATAATTTTTAAAATTTAACAAAACATTAAAAATAAAAATAATAAAAAATAAAATAAAAATAAAATAATTATAAAAATTCAAGTTCAAATTCCAGTCTTTTTTCTTTTTTTTTTAGTTGTATTATTATTTTCAAGAACGTCCTTTAATTTCTATCGGTGAAGAGACATAATTAAAAGTTTTACTTTTTACTTAAACTGGCAATAGATTTATTAGAATAATATTCAATTAGAGAGTTTTTGGATATCATAAAATGAAACGTTAAAATTACACGAGTTTCTTCTGCGTAGGCGTAATGCATGCGTAATGACGCATGCGCAGCAGATTTTACGATATCCAAAAAACTCTCTATTATTAAACAATTAAACTAAATCTTAACTTATATTTTTCTTATCACCTCGGTTCTCTGTTCACGTTGCTAGGAACAGATTCGATGCGAAAATTGACCTTTTTTCAAATTCGTTTCGCATTAAAACGGCTCGAGATATTTTCGTTTCGAAAAAAGTTTCGAGTTTACGAAAGATGTGTCTTTATTTTTTTATTTAGATTTTTTTTTGTAAGAGGGCATCTTCGATGTTAAAAAAATGTTAAAAATAGTCAAATGAAACGGCCATAATTTCTAAATTATAATCGATAAAGAAAAAGTTTATGTAAGAAAAATGTTTGTTTTGTGCCCCTTTCGCATAATGTGTAATAAAATTTTTCTTTTTTTTTAATTTTTTGTTTTAAGCAATTTTACATTGTCAATAGCAATACGACATACTGTAACTTTTACATTTTTATAACTACGAAACCCTATTACGTAAAACATGAATAAAAAACATAAGATTCGTAATTTTACAAATTGTCGAATGGCTTCGGTGTTACTTCGTTCGTGAGGTTCCTAGTAGCCTGGGACTAATCTAGTGTTTTTATAATATGAATATTCTAATAAATATATTGCCAGTTGAAGGAAAAAAGTAAAACCTCTTTACCGATAGAAATTAAACGATGTTCATTTAACATAATAATACAACTAAAAAAGAAATTGGACTGGGATTTGAACTTTCGTACATTTTGAAATATTGTTAAATATTTTTTCAAATATTTTTAATTTGTTTGGTTAAATTTTAGAAATTATTACGCAAAACGTTTTCTAGTAGACATTGTTAAGTGTTCCGATAGTGAAAATATCCCAAAAACACTTTGGGGGCATATAAATTGGACTTTCCAAATTTTCCATTTTAAACAGAATGCTTCAGATTATCCGGGACACGCGGGATATTTTTAAATATATACAGGGTGTATTTTAAAATCACCGACAAACGAAAACTATTCTATTCTATGATCCAAAAAAAGACAAAAACTGTTATCATTGTTTTTCCGAAAATGCTTTGTAACCGCGACATAAGGTGTTTAAAAAATAATTGTTTTTAAGTTTTTTTGAGATATCCCAGAAATTTCAAAAAAGATTTAACTAAGATTCGGTACACGTAAATATCTAACTCAGTGCAATTAATGAAGAGGGTTTGAGTCAACTGGGTTGATCCAGCGTAGAAGTTAATCACTGAAAGTGAAAGTAAAACATATACGCTCCTGACTTTTTTTGAAGAAATATTTTTTTCTAGTCGGCACTCTGTTTTTGAGATATTTGAATTAACATAAACGACAACACAAATGTTAATGCAAATATCACACTCTTCTCATCAACTGTATACTTAGTTGGATATTTACGTGTATCAAATCTCAGTTTAATCATTTGTAATTTCTGGGATATCTCAAAAAATTTCAAAACAATAATTTTTTAAACACCTTATATCTCATTTACGAAGCATTTTCGGAAAAGCAATGATAACAATTTTTGTATTTTTTTTATCATAGAATCTTAAGTTTTCGTTTGTCGGTGATTTTAAAATACACCCTGTATTCTATAGATTATAATTGATTTATTTTCTTAATAATTAAATAACATTGCACGCTGTCAATTGTGTTGAGTTCTTTTTAAGTCTGTACGTATTGGATTGTCTACAGCCACAAACTTCAGTGAGCATGATGCAGTGAAAATTGTGACCATTTTAGAAGAATGGTATACCTAACGCGAAGTTGCCCGAAGCATGGGTGTTTTCCAGCGGTTTAGGGTTACAGGTTACCATCGTAGGCGACCAGGTCAAGCTAACCAAAATTCACAAATAAAGTGGGCAAACGTTTTATACGCTTGCAAGCTAGTTTTAAAACATCAGTTCTTCACCGGAGGTGAGATAAAAAATCTTCCAAATCAATAAAAAGAAAAATTGAATCCGCAAACGGTTTTTTTTAACCATAGCTCACAAGCCATCTAGGCTTGAGAATAAGTGGATTGGGACTTGAATGAGTGAAAGAGAGTCTTGTTTACTGATGAAATAAGAGTGGACTTAAAATCTTTCGATTGGCGAACTTTTGTTTGGAGAAGACCTGGTGAAGGATACATCTAAGCATGTGTGGTTTCCCAAGTGACTTTTCATGGTGGTTCAAAAATGTTTTAAGGTGACATTTCTGTAGAGGCTGATACAGACCTTGCAACCGTCTGAGGAAGACCGTTAATCTCACAGAGATGCATTCAAGAGATTTTGGAAGATCATGTCGTACATGTTAGACCTCACCGAGCTCTCATTGTACGCAAATATTTTAATTTAATTTTGTCTATCGGTGTTTAAAAAAATTACGGTAACGAATCGATATTTATAGAGCGAACAATTACTTCTTTACCACCTGTCTAAATAACTTACGAATAATTTTAAATAAAATAAATGGCCGATTTGTTTTTTTTAATCATTCAAAATTAATATACAGAGTATTCTACAAGCTGTATGACAAACTTTAACATATAATAGCTGTTAATATTAACACATATCCTTTTGGTTTAGAAGTTAGAAGCATTTAAATTTAGTACCTCTGCATGTTCTCAGTGATAGTTTAAATGCAGATAGACATCTCTTAAGACATTAAAGTTTCTAATTAATTAAATGAACATATTCCGAATAAATGGATAGATCAAGAGGTCCAACATGATGGCAACCTTGTTCCCCTATTTGATCTATCTGGATTTCTATTTATGGAAACACATGAAATACTTTTGTCACATTGAAATTGCTATCGACCACCAATTAATTGATAGAATTGAAGGTGCATCTAACCAAATGTCCATTCTTCGAGAGATCGATTCTTTAGTTGGTCGATGTAGGGCTTGTATTCAAACCGAGCATAGGCTTATCGGTAGTTGTTATAGTCTTTAGTTTCGTGATTTTCATTTAATTAAAATTTTCTTGTTAATTTTATTATTTATAATGATGAAACGTTGTAGCTTCTAAACAAAAACGAATCGGGAAATGTTTAAAATTTGAACAGTTACGATATGGGAAAATTTGTCATAGATCTAGTAAGATCACTCTGTAAAATAATTTTCTTTCGATTTTTCGTACGACACCTATTTCTATGGAATTCAGGGTAGTATTAAAAAATTATTCTGGCGCTTACTTCACAAATTTAATTTATTTTCCATTTTCGATCATCGACTTTGACAAATTCTATGTCGTGATGTGCACCTCAAAGTTTTAAAATTGTTCTAAAAGAACTCTTCGGAGTGCACTCGAACTCTACAAAATAATTATCAATTAACTTTTTAAAAGCGAAATATGGAAATATAAACACTATTGGAATAAAATGAAGTTTTTTTGAGTGTTAGATACTATACTAGATTGTTAAAATATTTTTAAAAATGTTTTGTTATAAATATTATCCATTATTAGCATACAGCTTAAAGTAAACATACAAATGTATGCCAACTAATAAATCAAATTCTTTTTAAAGTTTTAATAATAATAAATTATCTCTCTAATTTATTAGGAATATAAGAGTGGGCAGCTTCTATAGTTAATGAATAGTTCGTAAATACTAGTAGTAGTATAGGAAAATATATTTTTAAAGAAAAATATAAGTTTGAATCTACAGGATGTTCTATTTACGCTATGTGGTTTATAATTATCGTATTTGAAATGGAACACTTGGTGTAATGTTACTCATAGTCTATTCACTTTTGGTTGGCGTCACATTGGTTAATGTGATATTTTTGTTGCTAAATAGCTGTTTTTGTAAAATAAAACTTTGGTTATGTGCAACATTGTTGAGTATTGTAATATTTACTAAAACACTAATTATGTAAAGTCAAGTAAATTTTTAAAATAGTGGCAATTATACTCTTTAAATAAAGTTTTTTACTAACGATCAAATGAATATTATATTTTCTGTGAGTAAATCTACGTATATCGTTTGAAATTGATATGCAACTGTTTAAATGAATTTTGTGAAAATAGTAGATTATATCATTAAGAGTAAAGTACTCTAAATGATACATACTAGTTTATCTTCAAGCGGGACAACAATGAGTTAAATCTTTGTATCCACGGCGCTTTGATTTGCTACATGCGTTGCGTTTTGGTTTGACAATAACAGTTGGCAAATAAGAGTGTCATGCACACGAACATTGGCGGCTCGTGTTAAACACCATACGGGTGCCGTTAAGTAATATTGGTCAATAATTTTGTTATTTCGCTTTCTTGAGTCATTTTATTAGATAATTCAATTATTAAATAACTACACGGGGACGGTTTTCCGGTTCTATTTTTTATAAACGAAGTTGAGATCTATATCTCAAAGTATTGGACTTAATAAATTAGAAAATAGAAGGAAAGAAAAACACTTGTCATATTCCAATACTGATTATTATTTTTATTTTTAGAAAAACGTGACTACAACTACAACGTCGAAACTAGCCTAGTCACGTTTTCTAAAAATAAAAATAATAATCAGTATTGGAATATTGGAATGGAATGGAATATGGAATATCAGTATTTTTGTGAATTAAGATCTGTTCAGTAAATATCATAGTGGGTTTATCCTTAGTCGAACATTCAATGACAATCTTTTTATTGGACAAGAATATTCAATATTAGAACACGTCCTTTTGAACTTTTGTCAATGACTATGTAATCCTGACATAAAGCGATTTCATTTAGAAGTTTTGCTGAGAACGTTGCATAATGAGTACCAATAATGGAGTCTACAAATTAACTAAATGAAAAAATATGAGAAAAACAAAATTTGAAATTTTAATTAATATTTTGGTTCTATAAGGGAAGGATTTAAAATAATTAAGAGCTTTGGTAACAAGGGAAAAAACAAGAGATAAGAAAATGGAAGATAAAATAAAACAAAACACAAACATTTTGAAAAACTACATAGAAACAGATTGGATAAGAAATAGTGAAGTCGGTTCTTTCTATGGGAGTGAAGTATGGGTTTGTATTTGAGGGGAGGAGTGCAAGCCGTTGAAATAGACAACCTGAGATGGAGTTTCCATCTGAAACGAGCCATTCCGAATAATTCCTTTGCTAGTTCGTTTTGAGCAAAATTTAAAAACAAGGCAATTTTTGTTTTCAGGAGGACATATTTGAATGTCAAATTTGTCTTTGAAACGTCACTACCCAGTTTTCAACAACACCCATTTAAAAAAATTTAAATAGCAATCGGGCAATTTAAGGGTCTTTTTACTCTGTGTATGACTAGTGTACGTTATTTTAAAATTTGGCTGATAATTTATCAGAAAAACATTTTTTTATTAATCAATAATACTCATTTTTTTGAAAAACTAAATAATCAATTAAATTAAATGTTTAAAATATCTTCTATCAACTTCTATACTATAGTATAACTGAGCTTCCACAGCTCTTTTCGCATTTTGAAAGACTTCGGGAGTGATCTGACATCTGACGGCTCTATTCTTTTCCTGAGTTCTTTCAACAATGCTGGTTGTGTTTCATAAACCTTTTGTTGTAGATATTCTTACAAAAAAAAAAGAGTGGCATCAAGTAAGGTGGCTGGCCGTTCTATAGAACTCCTTTTACTCATGCAGTTATTTGGAGCGATTATTCAAAAAGTAGCAAACTGCAGCTGCATAATGTGGAGACGTTCCATCTTGTTCAAAAACAAGTTTACTTTGTAATAACTTTGGAACTTTTTTTACAGTTTGATTAATAAGAGCTTTTATTTAATTTTAATTTATTGGAAGATTGTCCATTAACAAAATTTAAAGGAGTTTTTATCATGTTTAGACATTTAATCAATGTATGAGAACTAAGGTGGGTAAGGGTTGACATGTATAGGTTTTAGTGGTTTTTGAAATCTTGAAGCAAATGCTTTGTCAAGACAAACCAATCCAGAATTACATACGGTTGATCACCACACTATACAGGTATATACTGATCTTCTGTGGCACCATACAAAACACTTAGACCACAATACAATAATAAAAAAAAGTTTTTATGGAATAAATAGGAAAACTATTGTTTGGCCAGGCGGCCATCTCAGCGCTGAGCAATTGTGCCATCAACTTAAAAATGGTAAGAACTTGCAAAAAAAACTGAATAAACTAGGAGCATGCAATAAGATCACCCTAGCTTGGGTCCCAGGACATTCTGAGATTTCTGGTAACAAGAAGGCGGATGCCTTGCCAGGAAAGGAGCAGCCAATCCGTTTGTAGGACCACAGCCCTTCTGTGGTATTGGCAAGTACACAATACGTGAAGTACTCCGGGCTGAAGAACGGAAGGTCAACACTGGAGTCAACTTACCAGGGCTGAGGCAATCCAAAGCTCTACTAGGTGACTTAACCGGTAAAGCACAAGGATTACTTAGCAGTTTGCAGGAATCACTTAAGAATTCTCACTGGTTTCCTGGCGGGGCACTGCCGACTTGGCGGACATTTTGCTAAGATTGGTGTATCAACTAACTCGACATGCAGGTTTTGCTGCGCGTCGAAGAAAACCCCGACCCACCTACTTACGGAATGTAAAGCCACGCTTTCCAGAACGTGGAACTGTTTTGGGAAACGTTTTCTCGAACTGGAGGAAATTAGTCCTCTCAATCCAAGGTCAGTCCTGAGATTTCTCAGAGGACTTAACCTACTGGAAGAGCTATAAGTTCAGAAAGGGAGAGCACAATAATCAGTACTGATTCCGTAGTACACACTTCAGATTACATAGAAAAAATTATTTGAACATTTAATTTAATTGTTTCTTTAATTAAAAACAAATGTTTTTGGAAAAATGGTCAGTCAAATTTTGAAATAACTTAAATAGCCATAAAGAGAATAACAAGATCTTAAACATAAGAAGTAACTTGACTCCTTTTGCCATTAAAAATTTTTGAGATGGGAGCTGTCGGAGACGGGTGGTGATGTTTCAAGGTCATATTTGGTATTAATGGACGTCTCTCTATAAACAAAAATTATTTTGTTTTTTAGAAATTGCTCAAAACAAAATACCGAAGGAATTATTCGGTGTGGCTAGTTTTGTTGGAATGTAGCGTATACATAAACAGCCTTTTACATATCATATAAAATGACAGTTATTTCTGATAGCGCGAAAGATAATAGAGGAAAAATGACGATATAGTACTTTCGGACAATCTAAATCTTTTAGTTCAGTCTTTTCCAGATACTAGTTATTCAATTTTTTTAAATACATCCTATGAATTTTTGAGTTGTTTTTGAATCAGAATTTGTTGAATATGTGTAAGAAAATTATATATAGATTATATATATATATATATATATATATATATATATATATATATATATAGAAAGTTATTTGACATTAATAAACCTCAACTAACTTTACAATCCCTTGGCCCTAACGGCTCTCAGAATTGCACTGTTAACAAATTCTCAGAAAAAGAATTCTTGTTAAAAAGTTGTTGTTGGTGTTGTTGGAAGAAGTGAGTCAAACCATATGTGATAGACATGGACAATCTATTAACTTTTTTATATATTTCTATGACGTTATGATATGGAGGAGTTGGGATCGTTCGAGAAAAAAAAAACAGATAGGTTTATTTAGTACATTGACAAATAGGAAAGAATTGAAGGTCGAGGTCATTTTTGTTCCACAAATGAAAATAATGATACGATTTTTAATGAACTGTATGGCTATATTTAACGAAATACGAGATACATAATTATCGCATGAGAATTTGGAGAAAAAGGTTATATTGAAATTTTATTACAGAACGTTTGGATCTTTGATAAGACTACCCGAGTAACAAATCCAATAAGATTTGATGGAGCCAATCATTTTAAGGCGTCATTGCAATGCATCAAATTGCAAGCATTTCAGCAGAACAATTATTGTATATAATTTATCAGTGCTGTATTTGCCTTCAATGTGGTCGTCACCAGTCACATCATTCTTTTTGGTAACAATCACAAAGCTTTTGGAAGCTAGCAACTTTATAGGAATTGAGTTAAAAAATTCTGTTAAAAAATTTGAATCCTCGTTGACGTCTAAATACCGAGACTACTTAACATTCCGTTAGAAGAAAGGAAAAGTCAGCAGTAATTGATTAAATCATCATTTTTGGGTCGTACCGACTACATCAAGACATGACCCTTGCAGCAATTGAGCTGAAATAGGTCGGTTTAATTTTTTTTATACAAACTTATGGTTTAGCCATTTGGTAACTGTTGACGAAAATTAATTCAGACACTAATGGGTTAAAAGTTTTGATGGTTTTTTAATTTAAAAATATTTATTGTTATACTAGTTAAATAACTCTTAGGTTGTTCTAAATATACCTAAAGTGGTTTTTTAAAACTAAAAGTTAGATTAGGCCTTACCTCAACAAAAATCCCGTATATTTAAAACTTTATTAAACATTTTTGACTCTACTACCCACTAAATACAGAAAGCTGACCCACTCTAAATAATATTAAGTAATAACTACTATTAAACAAAAAGTTATCTAGTTGATATTCTAATAATTAATTTGTTCTTTGTTCAACTTGGTAAAAGAGCATTAATTAATATTCAAATTAAAAAGAATTGACGGAATGTTTGTTAGTCAATTAGATTACTCGATTGTGTTGTTAGTACAAAAAACAAACTTCCCATCCTTGTTAGAAAGCGGTGATTTATGTTTTTAGTGTCAAAAAGTGTTCAATGTTACCCCTGTAATTAATATCATGATCTCGTGGTGGTGAATAATGATGATTGTCGAAAGGTTGTTGCGAATGACTATAAAACGGTCCTGGTTCGTAAGGTGGCCGATCCAAGGTGTTGGAATCCACATCCATAGGTATATCCGGCGAATAATATCCCAGCAAATGGATTGCGTCTGCTTAGTACGGTTAGTTAATTAGTGAACATTGGTATCATTATATAATAAGAATTGTATTAATAGTCCGTAACTTGATTACATAATTAGAACGTAACTATTTTTTTTATCTAACACGGTTTGTATATTTTACCAATTGAGAACTTAAACGAAAATTATTGGGTCATGTTTAGCAAACGAAAATATATAATTCAAACTTTTTATAAACAAGTAATTCTCTTCATTAAAAACTTAAGAAGTTGTAGCGTTAATAGACCAAAGAAAACTATCACTTTTCCTTTTTTTATAACTTTAAACAAAAAAATGTATATTCCTATCGGAAGCTCACAATTGAGAAAATAAATTATATTAAGTTTCAATCTTAAGCTGAAATGAAATGACAAAGCTAACGTAAAATGTAATGTCTGGTTTTATATACAATAAGATGCTTCAAGATATATTACGTCAATTGCTTAATCTTCTTCTGAAACGTTAGACATTTAAAAATATATGTACAAATATACATTACCCCTAAATCTTTGTATTTTCTTTTTTCAAAATACTTCCTCTCGTTTTATACAAAATATTTTTTCTTAAGCTTAAGCACAAGGTAATAGTTATTACTAAATTACTTACTTGCGTTGTTGAGTAATCCGTGCTCTGTTGGTGTGTGAGAAGGATAAGTGTTAGTTGTTTCTCGGTCAATACAACATGACCAAATCATGCCTCCGGAACAAAGATCTAAAGGTCTACCTCCGCCAAGCACACAACTGAAGCTTAAACCGCATTCGTACTTTAAACCTTTGTATCGACACGACTGTGGTATCACTGAAAAGTTAATTAAAAAGTTATGACATGTCATTAAAAGTTATGTTGTGTATTCACTCATTATAAGTTTGTTCAAATATTTTTTAACTGGCGTTTTACAAAAAAATTGGATGTTTGTGAAATTCTGCATTCCACATTTAAATAATTTAAAGCTTTAAAATTTTAACTGACAATTTAAAACTATTTACTTCAACACATATTAATAAATAAGTTAAAATGTTAGTTAAGAGAAAATTTTACACTCTGAAGGTGGACTAAAGTATTCAAAATAGTTATTTAGTGTAACTAGTGCAAAAAGTGCTTTTTGCAACATGTTGCGCACAACATTTTTCTACGATCTAATTGTTTTTGCAAAAATAAAAATAAATAAAAAAAAAAACTACTTTTTGCACTCATAAATTATTGGCACAGTAATTGCTTTTTGCACCATTGTAGAAAATAGTTATTTGTGTAACTAGTGCAACAAATATGCTTTTTGCACATGTTGAACGAGACATTTTTCTACGATCAAAAAAATAAAAAATAATAAAAATAAAAACTACTTTTTACAAAATAATTTACTTTTTGCACTAATAAATTGTTTTTTGCACTAATGCAAAAAAGTGAAACTTTTGGCACAGTAATTGCTGCAAAAAAGTAGTCACTCTTTGCACGAAAAATATATTTATTTTAGTATTAAAAATAAAATTTGTGGAACACTGCAGGTAGTCTGATTTCAGTTTCAAATTCTTGGATCTTTTGTTAAAATTTACAGGCCTTTAATAGGCGTAAAATGTTTAATTCTTGTCAATAAAAAATAAACTTTACGATTGTATGAAAATAAATAACTGCCAAACACCAAATTGCATGAGAAAGAATCTTTTGGATTCTCGTTCAACAAAATAAAAATTAAAATGTTGTGAGGTTAATAAAACACATCTAATAATACATACATACCTAAATATATTTTTTTCTAAGTTTGACATGTAAAGTGACATTTTTCATAATCAAAGTAAGTGTTGAAACTATCTACTTTTCAAACTAGTTACGAAAAGTAGAAAATCAGTTAATATTTTTCAAACCATGTTTACTGTTTGAGGTTATATGAATGACATCCGCTTAGCTTTTTTAAATCTATATATACAATATATACAATAGGAATGTGTTAATATGATATTAAATTAAGCAGGTTTACTCTGTTTTTGTCAAAATTAGAAAAAAACTTGTATGTAACACGTAACGAAACATAATTTTTTAACTCACGTGATATTGCGGGACCTCGCTTCGCTCGTCCCGCAATTATAACATTCGTTACAAACAATCATGCTTTTCGTCACTGATTACATAAATAGTTATTATGACAAAGGCATCATTATGAAGAAATATCAGTAAAAACTACAAAACTGGAACTTAAAAGGGTAAGAAAAGCACTATTATCCATGTATTTGGAATCACTGAGTCTCTTCTATCGAACAAGTAATAACTTAACGCATTCTTCAGATGTCAAAATCATTTTATGAATAAAAATAAACTTATTTTCTTAACGATTTCTTATTAACATAATGTCAATGTTCAGATGCAAATAGTAGGAAGTAGGTGTTATTATGCATTTTTTCAGAGACAAGCAATTTTTACTTTCTTGATAACCTACAAAAGTTATGTGTAAATGCACTTCGGCAATGTCCTTCTGTTCAAGGAATGGAATGACGGACTTCTTGAAACAAAGTGTCTCTCTCAGTCAATATACCGTTGATTAAAAAACGATTGAAGAAATTAAGACCTTTTAATAAATGGGTTTAGAAACTCATGGTTGCAAAAAAGACTATTGCAAAAAGAAGTACTTGTTTGGTCTCCTTATTCCAGTGTATACACGAGTTTTGATAAGATCAAGAAATATGCCTTTTGGAAATACTCTACATGCTTTACACAAAGTCCAACAAATTCTACTAATTAGGTTTTAAAGCATCTGGTGTCTGACTTTTGCAGTCAGATAAATTCATACATGACGACTATTATTAGAAATATATCATTTAGAGTCGGTTGCGCCAAACTCGGTTAAATTTAACAGTAGGTTAAAAACAATAGTATCAAAGGATTAAACATAGTAACCACTCTTTTTAATCTAGGGTTAAATGTAATTGACTTTGGTGCAAATGGCCCTAACAGATTTATTTATTTGTATGGTACATTTTTAATATTGTATTGTGATGTAAGTGTTATGTATGGTGCCCCAGAAGATCAGTATAAACCTGTAGCTTGTTGTAACGAAACCGTGTTCAATTGTGGATTGGTTCGTCTTGGCAAAGCATTTGCTTCAAGGGTTAGGAAAACCATTAAAACCTAAACACGCAACTCTTACCCACTTTAATATTAATATGTAATAATATTAATTAAGTATGTAAATATTATAGAAAGTAAATAAGAACATAAAATAAACAGCACAGCTATTGCATGACGACATATAATGGACCGGTTCAAGCGCCAGTCACAATGACTGTAGGTCAAAGAAATTGCAAACAAAATAATGGAAAAATAGATAATCAGGACAAAGAATACAAAATATTGCTTATATTGTTATAATGTAATTGGTGACGAATTGCTCTTATTATTACGTTGTGCTTAGGTGGGAAAAAAATCAAGACACTTTTAGAAATGATGTAGTTTCAGCTTCAAAAATCAAGGTTTGTTTCCAAAAGTAATAAACAAATATCTGAAATACTGAATAAAAAGACAAACAACGAATAGCTAGAGGTAACAAGAGGAATAAAAGTTTGTCTTAGGAAAATAGTCAAAATATAAAACTTTACTAATTAAAGGTCTAAAAAAGTTAGTTTTTGAAAAGAATGTGATGACAATGGACTTGATATTGTTTAAATGATATTATAAAGGACCATTAATTTTCGGACGTATTCTGTTTGTAACTTGTGCAATACATATACTTTATCAACACTTAATTATCTTTTTTATCTGCCGTGAAAAATTTGTCTCCGACAACTCGGTGCAGTATTCTTATTTTTAATATTGCCTTTAGTTTCTCCCACATGATAGTTTCAAAGAAGTGACTTATAATATTTTAGTTGGTGATAAAGAATAAGTGGCGCTTAATTAACCTCAACATTTTGGATGAGAATTATCTGTTTAAGATCAGGAACAAAAATTGTGTGTGACATTGAGCTTGAAGTGAGTTTTAATTAAATTACTATAATGGATAGTCGGTGTCACCACCTCTGTAGATCTACGGATTTCTACAAATATTACATTTAATTTGAGTATACGGCAACTGTTTATGAGGTGGAGACACTGACTATCCCTTGTAATAAGCAGGCGTACGATGCGTAGAAATACTCTTGCACATACCGGTGATTTTTGTAGACTTGCGTTCGAGCTACCCTACACTTATGAGCCTCAAATAAGGCGAAACACGTGTATGTAAGTGTCGTTCGTAATTCTGCAATTATCACTGGCTACTGTTTTATTGGTTGACAAGAATTTAAAATATTGCTTTTAAAATGCGTTTAGCTTTTTCGGAACGTTGATAAGTTCACAGCCGGCATCTTAAACTCTACAGACTTCTACATATATTACATTTTGATAATGATCAATATTTTAAAATATTTGGATACTATAATAACAGTTTTGTACTACATTTATTTACCTTATTAATGCAAGTCGAATAAATTACTGCAGTTCACATCAATATATAAAAAAATTGAATATTAACCATCTCGCTCAAAATCGCTTCAAAACTGGGTAAAAAAGTTAAAATTAACTCTTGTAATTAAAACTAAAATAACCAAAATACAATAGTTCACTTTGATGCCTTATAATTCACAAATAGTGATAACAGTAGTATAATCGAATATTGTTTATTGTAATAAAACTACCAATGCCGTCTAACGATACAGTTTTAATTTAATTTCTTTACATCTTTTTAATATTAATGCAGCCGAAACTAGTAATGTTTTCTTATATTAAAATTAATTAAGTATTGGATTTGCAGGTAAGAAGAATAACCTATAAAATATATACCGTGTATCTCTGGAAAGACGCAACATAGAATTTTTACTATAGAAAAATTTTTATTTGATCTACTGTTGCTATGAAAATTTCGGATTGTTCTATACTCTATACGTTACAGGATATTAATCGATGGTAAAAACTTGTTAATTTCTTATTGTAGGTTAATTTCTTAATTATTTCGACCTTTTTGAAGTTGACGTAATCGGGTCAATGAAACACTGAGCTCAGTGTTTTATTGACCCGATTGACAGAATTTTGTTGAAGTTAGAAAAAGAGAGCAAGTGTTTTCAAACCATCCAAGAACAATTGTAAGAAATTTTGTAATTTCAAATACAGTTTTTTTTATTAAAAGTGATTGTCGTTTTAAGTTTTAATTGAATCGTATTAAATTCTTTTCTATAAATTTGTTAGTGGTTATAGAAGTTTCGTTGCACATCTGCAATCATATTTGCTTGGTATATTGAAGCAAACTTCCATAATTTTATCTTTTAAAAACTCCATTGTGTCGTAGGCTCTGTTGGTGTAAACCTTCGAAGATATGTAAGGACATCAAAAGAAGTAGTTGGGGGACAATTTTGGTGATCTTGGTGACTACGTAACTTCCCCACCTATTCCAATCCAGGTTCTAGCAAGTGCTTCATTTATAATAATAATACTAATAATAATAATTCATTTATTGACTACCAATATTTACAAAATAAAGGCTAGCCAAATGGAAAACAAATTCAGTGAACTGGTTTTCATTGTTTTCCATTATTGTTCACATTGTAATTTACTTATAATATTATTTTTAAATGTGGATAAACTACTTAAACTAAAGTAATTATAATACATGCTATACAACAAAGCTGTTTGATAACCAAATTAGCGCTTGAATTTCTTAGTATTGTGTTTAGGAATCCTCAGTAGGTTTTTCCTCTGGCTTTTTCTTTTATATTATAAGTTGTTTTATTTGATTTGCATCACGTGCTGGACACCTATGATGCTGATACCACACAACTACATCTTCTTCAGCTACTTCATTTAATGCGGATAAAATTTGCTGCATCAATAAATCTCTATATTTATTCGCAGTAAGTGTCTCTTCAATAAAAAATGAGCCTATTATGGTATTAGAGAATATTCCAGCCCAAACATTCAATTTTTGGGGATATTGTGTGTGCGCTGGTACAAATAAATGAGGGTTTTGAGTGTTCCAATAACGAAAGTTTTGGTGTATGGTACTCCATTAGATTAAACCAACATTCATCGGTGAAACAAATATTCTTAACAAAATTCATATCATTATTGCATATCTCCATTAATGTTTCACAAAATTTCTTGCCTTTTGCCAGCATCGGTTCTGAATAGTTGCTGCAGAGTACATTGATTTCTTCATCGTTGGCATTTTCCATGTTTTGGTTTTGTTGAACCTGCTTTGGACCCTTGCGTACACTGCCAGTTTCTTTAAATAGTCGTACTACTCTCATCACTCTACTGCTATTTGGAATTGGCCGATCCGGAAATAGTGCAGCACACAAAGCAGAAGTGTTTCTACAACTTGCACCACTGTATACCGACTTAACCATTAGAACTTTCTCAGAGATTGTATACACGCTCATATTCAAAAATTAAATTAGAGAATATTACAATAAGGAACACGTAATAACAATTAATTGTAACGTATACGTCAATTCGAGGATTTCATAGCCTCAGTGGATCAATTCAATTTTTTTTATAGTGAAATTTCTAAGTTGCGTCTACACACGGTATATTTTTTATGAATTTTAATTTTTCAACTAACGAAAAAGTTTAGGGGTCAGATCTTTTGCTTTATTTGTTTTCTTGTGCTTTTCATTTATTCATCAGTAATACACCAATGTTGCAAACCACTTCGAATTAGTACTTGTTTATATAGTGCTTACTGCACTTGAGCGATAAGCTACTTTCAGATTTTGTTAATTAAAAAAGAAGATCCAGCTAAGATTTAAATCTACTCAACAATTTTCACCAAATGTATACTAATTCACTTAAAACGTCAATTATTGAAGAGGTTAATTGTTAATTGACCGTAAGCTAGAGAAAACACTAGAATACAACATATCTTAAGCATATATTTTTTAAATCATTTAATGGAGAACTATATCTTTTTTTGAAAATGATGCATATTTTTTTAGTAAGAAAATGTATGTTTTTGGGTGATGAGATAAAACAATTTAAGCTTTTTACTGTATTCATATACAAAATTGTTTTAAAACAAATATTATTTGATATATCCATATGCTTTTCTTTAGATAATTTATTTATAAAGATGAGTTAAAATCTGAAGTTGACTTGAAAAAATTACGAAATCATTGTAGAGACGATTACCCCAAAGCCTACCTATACGACTACAATAAAACTTGACGTAAATGTTTATTTTATAATTAAGAAAAGATTAGATTTTGTGTACATAAGTCGGATAGCCAAAAGATAAATTAGAGGATGTTATTTCAGCTTCACGAAATATAAAAAAACATAAAATGGCGGCTATATAGGATATTAAACAATTAGTCTTAAAAAATCATTTTAATCAAAAATGTATGAATGAATCGACTACGTCGGATGCTTATAAAATATTGATTATTAAGTAAATGGCGTTCATTGGATAAAAATGTACCGATTTTATAGTAAAAACGTAATGGGAAAGATTACTTCATTTATTGAATAAAAAAACATTAAAATTTTATTACGATTTTTGATTTTGAAGAACAGGAAACTATAACGTAGAAAATGATTTTGTATCAATATTGTTGGTATATTTGTTGATATGAATAATCCGGCGATTATGGATGTTGTAAATAATTCCCAGTTATTTTACATAATCAGTAATTGTACGGTTACCTTAAAAAAACTCTCTCAATCAATAGCGCTGATTCCCAATAAGTAATATGATAAATAATTAACCTCTTCCGAACTTGCAGCAGGCGATCCGAAATTTTAATTTTTGCTAATACTTAGGTGGCTATAATTACATATGCAACTGCTTTTACTTATCTGTCGACAAAGTTGCTTAATGCGAATTAATTTACGTACGTGATGGTTAACACGAGTCGACACTAGGTTTCGCAAAACTGTTTAAGATAAATATAAATTAGTCAACAAGAAACTGAAATTTAAACAAAGATGTATATTATATTATAATATTATATGTAGGTACATAATAACAGAGTTTATCATTGGGTAGTAACACATACATCTTCATCTTAAGATCTACACATGAATTTTGAACTTGTTTTCTGTAAATAGTAAAATAGAAAAACAAGCGTTTAACGCAGAACTCAACATTGTTCTTATACTAACAAACGTGTAAAAGAGTATCAAAAGTGTGCAGCGATATAAAATATTTTGCTCGAAAAATAAAATGAACGTCTAACACTATCGTAACTTAATAATTATGATTGAGAAAGTAAAAAGTAATTCATACGTTATAAGGAAAAATCCACGTTTAAGAAAGAAGGAAATATTTGTAAAATATCAAATCATATATTTCAGTAACGGCTCTTTAAGACGTGTTGAAAATGAAAATTTTGTTTTAGAAAAAAAATAGTTCAGGCGAAGGTTTGGTTAATAAAATTTTCAACAAATTTTATTGTATAATTAATATTGTGAAGATATTGTTAAAACAATTAGTGTCACGTAATAATCAAATAATCAAAAAATAATTTAAATAAAAGTTGTGTAAAATTAAATTATAAACTTTTATTTGAAGAACAAATGTGTAATATGAATATTTTTGTAAATATTTCGAACATCTATCAAATCTATATTATTATAAATAAAACCCATGCAAAGTTTTACAAAAATCTAAGCGGTGATTTTCCTCATAACTTGTTTACGGACGACCGGGAAACCGACCATCGGACAAAAATTTTTTTTAGCTTTATTATGACGTACCAACTCTAAATCGTCGGAAGAAGTGAAAAAAAAGAGGTGTTAAAATTTTCAGTTTGGAAACCGTCGAATTCCCCCATCTGAAACTGAACTGAAACTCGTGTTATATGTCTAAAATTTCACTCCGAGCAACTTTTCTTAATGACTATTTCTGATTAAATAGAATGGAGTAAATATCGTAGAAAATTGTTTGCAAAGGATAAACTCATCAATATTATAAAATACCTCTACATTTTATTGTAGGTTGTAGTTAATATCTGAAATTGAGGTATTCAAATTAAGTACTTTGTAGCAAATAATGCAGTTTCAAGTAACAATGCCAAAGATTTTGAGCATAATCCAAAGTCAGTAAGAGCATTTAGTAATTTTTTGAAAAAATTTAAAATTTAAAAATGTTGTTTTAAAATAATAATTATTTCTAATACAAAATTTTACACAACATAATATTTTTATTTGATAAGTAATTATCCAGGTAAGATAATCAAATGACTTTTATTATTTAACAAAAAATTAGAATAGTCACCAAAAATAACTGCAAATCAGCACGTAAAATTGCCGCTCTTTAAGATGAGCGCATAAAAAGTTATTTAAAAAGTTGTTAAAATTTATTTTTTTTTCAAATTGCGACGTTTAGCGCCGCCTTGTGCTATTAAAATTTCGTTCCAAATTTGTGTATTTAGTCTGCTTTTTGTCGAAACTTCAAGCATGATTATCTCAAAGACACTTCAAATTAACTGAGTATTTAATTTTTTTAATCAATTTAAATAAATTTTATTA